>CM064514.1:9171025-9618525 GCA_032716605.1 Paralithodes platypus | reverse complement strand
CAAATTGTTTTGGGGTTATTATCTTCTTTCTCTCCAACATTTTCATCCATCTCTTCCTAATTAGCTTTTCACAAATCTTGCATACAATACTAGTAAGTGAAACTGGTCTATAGTTTAGAGGGTCCTCAGGGTTTCCATTCTTGTATATCGGAATGATATTAGCTCTTTTCCATTCAACAGGAACCTGTCCTTTATCTAAGGAAGCTTGAATTATGTCCCTCACTGGCTCCACTAATTGCTCTGCACACTCCTTTAAAACCCAGGCAGACACTTCATCCGGTCCCATAGCTTTCCTTACTTCAAGTCCTCTCATCGCAGATAACAGCTCATCTCTAGTTATTTCAATCTTACTAAGACCACTCTCCAGTACTCCCGCCTGTGGTTCGTCAAAACCTTCCTCTCTAGTAAAAACTGACCCCAATTTGTTATTCATTACCTCACACATGTCCGATACATTTTCATACGTCCTAGCATCAACTCTTAATTTAGTAATTTGTTTCTTTACCTTCAACTTACTGTTTATATATTTATAAAATAATCTAGGGTCACTTTCACATTTATTTACTATGTTCTTCTCATAGTTCATTTTAACTTGCCTAATTATGTTAACATATCTATTCCTCTCCTGTTTATATTTATTCCGATTACTCTCAGTGTTCCTTCTTCTTAATCTAGCCCAAGCTGCATCACGCCTACCCAAAGCTCTTTTGCATTTCAAATTAAACCAATCTTTCTGCTTAGTAAAATTTCCAGTTTTATATCTTGGAACAAACAGATTGGTTCCTACTCTATAAATTTCGAGGAATCTACTATATTTACCTTGTACGTCCCGTTCCTTCAATATAAGATCCCAATCTACTCCCTCTAAATATCTTTTCAAGGATACATAATCAGCTTTACTATAATTTAATCTGTCATTTATGTAGCTATTGTCTAATCTATTGGCATTACTCGAGGTCAACTTCCATTTTAGTAATAGGTGATCACTTTTACCTACAGGACATAGATAGATTATATCACTAATTTCGTGAGGATCTTTTGTAAAAATCAGATCGAGTTTAGAAGGTTCGTTATTACCCCTCATTCTTGTATTTTCCTTCACATGTTGTGCAAGTACATTTTCCGTAACCAACTCCACTAGCCGACTTCCCCAAGATCTCTGATTTGGCCCTGCATCTCCCGATTCCCAATCAACCTCACTACAGTTGAAATCTCCTACCAAGATCAATCGATTCTTCCTTAAAAGCAATCTTCTCAACGACTGAGTCATATCCTCTACCATCTCCTCAAACTCCAACTCCCTCCATGCTCTGGTCTTTGGTGGCATGTAAGCTACTGCTATGTCTAGCTTTTTTCCTTCTATATCATTGAGTTCAACTGCCATTATTTCTGCCTTGTCATTATTTAACTCCACGTGCTTTGCTGTCATAGGGTTCTTAACTAATACTGCCACTCCACCTCCCCTTTTACCCTTTCTATCATTTCTCCATATATTATATCCTTCACTAAACACTATGTTGCTGTCAAAGTCCTGGTTCAGCTTTGTCTCTGTCAAACAGACTATCTGTGGTTGATCTTTTCTTAATATATTATCTAACTCTACCTTTTTACTGTTTATTCCATCTATATTAGTGTAGTAGCACAGTATATTTGAATCCACCTCCTTGTTTCTCTTCCCTCTCTGCCTCCTACCAGGTTCACCTCCTCCTCCATCCCTTCCCTGACCCAGTTCCACCTCCCCCGCTAATTCTATTCTCCTCCCCCTCTCTCTCCCTCTGTTCCACCCTCTCCACCACATCCTGGCTCTCTCTCCGGTCCCCTGCTCCCTGCATTATCTCTCGCTCCGTCTCCTTGCTTTGACTTCGTACTTGTCTCTCTGTCTCTTTCCCTATCACTCCTCTTACTTTTGGTTCTTGGTGGCTCCTGATGTACCACTTCCTTACTTGCCCTTCCCTTATTCTCCAAAAAAAAATCTTCTTTTGCTCTTCAGACAACTTTCCATTCTCTTCATCAGCCTTAGCTTGGAGTTCCCTTAACTGTTCTCGTTCTTCTACACTTAGGTCCTTTTTTACCCTTATATGATTCAGCTCTGTCGAATTTAATTTCCAGCTCACATTGGCTACTGCTTCTGCTGTTGATCTAAACTTTAGTTCCACTCTTAGTGGTCTCATCTCGCCCTTCTTATATATTCCTAACCTTCTCACCTCCTCCAGTTCTTTTACCCATCCATAACCCTCGTCTAAGTAATCCAGTATCCCCTTGACTTTCACAACATCCCTTTCCTTTCTTACCTTCATATCTGCCAGGTGCTCTTCCACATCTCCAAAGATTACTACACACTTACCTCTATCTATTGTCTCTCTCACTACCTTCTCTTTCTTCTTTAAAACTTGCACTACATTTTTTTCAAACTCTTTCTTTTCCTTTTCTCTCTCTTCCTTCTGCTCCTTCACAATTTCTTCAAGGGCTACCATCGTAGCCCTGAAATAGACAAATAAATCAGAAAAAATGTGTTCGACTAAAGATGCGCGGCATTGTTTTCGTGTCAAATAAATGGCATTTCATAGTACCAATGGACTTATTTGGATATATTATTGACCCCTAGTATGAAGGTATGTTGCCACTGTAATAATACTGACAAATAAATAGATAAATGACTAATAAAGTAGGCCTGGGCTTATACGGCGAATATATCACTAGAACCTATTTCCTAGGGTGAAAATAATTACTGGTCTTCATACCAGGGGTCAATAATATATCCAATTAAGTCCATTGGTACTATGAAATGCCATTTAATTAACACAAAAACAATGCCGCTCATCTTTAGTTAAACAATAACAACATGTGTCGTCTGCAAGTGTGGCTACAAATTGTTGTTGTTGTTGTTACTAGGCTGGCCAACAATATACCGCCTTCAGCAAAGTTACAGTTTAATGGATTTTTCTTTGGCTTTTATTATTATAAAGCTTATTTGGTAAAATGAAATGAAATTCCATAGAGTATACTGTAATTACAATCAAATTTTATTGCATACAGAAATAACTGCCTACCTAGACCGATCAATACGGCTGACATAGCTACACAAGAACACAAGAACACACACACACACACACGAGAGACGAGCGGAAGCGGACGTCGTTGGCTGGCACTCCTCAAACTACCATCTGCCTTGCCTAAAGTGGGGTATACAGGAGATTATTGTGTATTGTCCCGCTAATAATATTCTAACAGGAAAGTGTTCAGTGCAAGTTATTTAAAAATATGAAAGTAAAACAAAAGTTAGAGAGTTTGTTTTGAAAAATCAGCTGGTAAGGCTGGTGACGTCACATGACAACAACAATGGCTGACACCGAAGCCACGGATACGAGTGGGGAATGTTTTTATGAGGAGGAAGAGGATTATTCAGGCTTTCCTGAAGGTAAGGAGGACCAGATCACCTTCCTGAACAGGAATCTGATGGGGCTGATAAAGTGGAGGGGTGGAGGAAGACCATTGAGACTATAGTGGAAGAGAGCCACATCCCAAGGAAGGGCTTAATTGATTTAGCTGCTAGGGTCAACGAATTGGTAGGCGGTTCGTTCGTGGCCACCCCTTCGGGGATCACGGCGTCAGGCAATAGATAGATAGATAGATATCTTTGTAAGTCAGTGAGATATAAACCTGTTTTGTAATTTTTGTTATATCTTTGTAAGTCAGTGAGATATAAATGTTTTTTTTAAATTTTATAACTTTAAATTTTTTATATCTTTGTAAGTCCGTGAGATATAGGCTAAAAAAAAATGTTTTTAATTATTATATCTTTGTAGGTCAGTGAGATCAATTCAATCAAGGTATTATTTCGAGTACTCTGGCTACTTGTTGTAGGCCTAATTGGTACCCTTTGGAAAAATAAATACGAGTGCCTAAAAGTAGTGAAATAGGCTACTATACAAGTTTGTATATGTATTTGACATCACAAAATTATGTTATCAGCAATAAATATTTGGTGTTTAACACTGAAAATAATGCATATATCTGTCTTGAAGGCAAATACTGTATGAAAAAGCACTCTTGATTGAATAATGTGAGGCATTAAGAATTCCACCATCTCATAGACGGTTTTGATGGTAGGTACTTTAAGTATTGCAGTTGGTATGGGAAGAACCATCTATTTTCTACAATATGTGATAAATTTAATGAGTAACTTAGCAGTGATTGGTTATGAAAGTAACCCCTGGCCTGGGCCCAACCATGGGGAGTACAAGCAAAGGGATAAAATTCTATGAATTTGACACTAACATAGCACTCAACACTCAAGGAAATAAATATTAGTTACAATGTTAATACACACTTTCACATAAAAAAGGGACACTGCAGCTAAAGAGCCAAAGCTCGTAAGATAACACATTTAGTTGAAGCAAAGTGGTCCTGAATACACGAACGGCGGCCAGACTGGAAAACTAAGTCCTTGCTTATTCAGGTTACAAGTGAATAAGCAAAGACTTACCTGAAGTTATAACTAATGGAAGTGAGGTATACCTCTATGCAGATGACACTAAGCTGTATAGAAGAGTGAGGAGTAAGGAAGATGTGGGTTTGCTTCAAGGAGATGTGGAGGGCATGAAGGGATGGTCTGAGCATTGGTTAATGCCTTTTCATCCAAAAAAATGCAAGTACATGCAGATTGGGACAAGCAAGATAGACAAGGTAGGATACAGTATGTATGAAGCGATGGAGGAAGTGAATGCAGAAAAGGATATAGGAGTAGTGATAGACAATAAGTTAAATTTCTCAGAACATTTAGCGGAAAAGATAAACAAAGCCAATAGAATTGTAGGGCTGATAAGGAGGACATTTGTGTCACTTGACGAAGAAATCTTCAGGAATCTCTATACAGCGCTGGTTAGGCCGCACCTGGAATATGCGAACCAGGTGTGGGCTCCATATATGGTAAAGGATATAGAAGCAGTGGAGAAAGTGCAGAGGAGAGCTAGCAAGCTGGTACCAACGTTGAAGAACGCGGGCTATGAGCAGAGGTTGAGGACACTGGGGCTTCCGACACTGGCATATAGGAGAAGAGAGGGGATATGATAGAGACTTTTAAGATAGTGTCAGGAAAGTACGATGAGGATGTGTGTGAAGGTATCTTCTTGATGCGGGAGGGAACAAGAATGAGAGGACACTCTAAGAAAATTTGCAAAGAAAGAAATAGGCTTGAGAAGGCAAAGAACTCATTTTGTGATAGAGTGGTAAATGAGTGGAACGCACTGCCCGAGTATGTAGTCGATTCCGAATCAATAAGGGAGTTTGAAAGTAATCTTGATAAAGCATGGGGAAGACAAGATTTGAAGTTTGATTATAAAACAAAAATACAGAATAGTAAAAATGTTGCGTCTGCTACCGCCGCCGCCAACACCGTTAACGAACGCAGCAGTGCAAGTACTGGTACTGAGCTGGATACACAGGCCTAGTTTGCCTTTTTCCAGAGGATCTACTGTAAGAATACTGTAAGAAGTGAAATACAATTACGAAAAATAAATTCCTAAACACATAAACAACTCATTATGCAATTAGACTCACTATGGACTAAGAGCTGATGTGTTTGGGAGGGGCTATGGAAACTGAATAAGGGAGCAAGGGATTTGTGTTGTTGTTGTTGTTGCTGTTTCCCAAGCTGCCTGGCCGAACAGCCCCAAGTCCCCGAGCAAGGCCAAGGCCATAACCAAGCGCCCCAACAGAACCCTCCCTGCCGACCACAATAAAGCCTGGGTGACCGAAGCCACTCCATGGCGGGGAGCTGAGGAGGGTGCAGAAACGCCCAGGAAACCAAAGCCCAACCCAGGGCCCTGTGCCCCTCAGCAATTATGAAGAGAAAGTTGAGGGGCAAAGGAAAAATGTGATGCTTTAGTTTCCAATCTTGGTAGATTGGGAGGTCAATCCACGGAAGAGACGCCGTCACTTGAGATCTAGAAAATATATAAGTAAAAGGAACAGTCAGAGTAAGCTATGGGTATGGCAGAGATCGCTCAGTTCTCACTCTGATAGACCAGCCCATCACCAATGGGATTTGTGTTGTTTCCTGTTGGTCGCCAGTCGAGAGAGGTCGCTCCTGGGCAGGAGGAGGTATGAGTCAGGCTCATGGGAAGCAGAGGAAGATCGGAATGCGCTGAGGCGCGGTGTTCAAACTGTGTTAATTTTTTTCTTTTTTATTTCCTACTTTTCAGTGGCTCCGTCTCAATGACGTACCTTAGGAATTATTAAGGGGTACCCCCTAAGATGATCTTGGTTCTCGACCGCCGTAATCGAGGTTAACCCGGGCTCTGACGGCGGGTGCCCAACTTCGAAAGGAGTTGAAGTAGGGGAGCTATCCCCCCGCCAAAGGCGGCTTTCTAGGGCCTTTCCTAGCTGATGCTGAAAGGATTGGGTTCTAGTCATGTGGTGATGGGCTGGTCTATCAGAGTGAGAGCTGAGCGATCTCTGCCATACCCATAGCTTACTCTGACTGTTCCTTTTACTTATATATCTTCTAGATCTCAAATGACGGCGTCTTTTCCGTGGATCGACCTCCCTACTGCCAACCTAAAAGTTGGCAGATTGGGAGCCAAAGCGTCACATTTTTCCCTTGCCCCTCAACTTTCCCTTCATAATTGCTGAGGGGCACAGGGCCTTGGGTGGGGCTTTGGTTTCCCGGGCGTTTCCGCGCCCTCCTCAGCTCCCTGCCTTAGAGTGGCTTCGGTCACCTGGGTTTTGTTAGTGGTAAGCAGGGAGGGTTTTGTGGGGGCGCTCTATGGCCTTGGCCATGCTCGGGACCTTGGGGCTGTTCGGCCAGGCAGCCTGGGGAACAACAACAACAACAACAACAACCCGGGCTCTGAGGAGCCCGGAACGAGGCCATATTATCATAGGCTCTTACGTCATTGACTTCAGGAGCCACCAATAAATATATAGCCTATAGGCCTATGCTAGGCCTATTTTGAAAAGGTAGGTAGGCCTTGAAGTGTTATGAATACAAAAATATTACCCTAGGCCTATTTTGAAAATTAGGCCTAGGCTAAGTCTGGTATTTTGGCTTGGCTAGAACTGCCTGTGTAGGCATAGACATAGTAAAGACTGGCATTACCAACTGGTTTGGCTAGCCCTGTCTAGGTGTAGACATGGTAAAGTAGAACAATATACTGTGGTTAAGGTATAAATAATACACTAATTTCCAAACTAGCCTAACAGATGATTATATCAATGATCAATCCGTCAGAAATCCTTTAACTTGGGCCACTAACAGGCTTCCCTGTAGCCTAACTAGGCCTAGGCTAATTTCTTATCATCAATTCACAAGATACTCCATTCCTCTTCCTGTTGGCTGTGGTGGATCGAATTAGCCATGCTAAACAATGAAAGACTCATAAATTATATTATATTTGGTTCTTGGCGCTTCGGTCATGTGGGTGAGATATTGTTTATTTACAAAATGACTTAAGCTTAGTGAGTGGCCAAGCGCCTGATTGGTCAAGAGAAGCCTCGGTGAAAATAACCGAAAGGGAGCCGTAAGGGAGCATAACGATGCGTTCGTGAATACACCTTCCGCACTCCCTCAGGAACGATCGTAAGTTGCTGTACGACATCGCACGCTACGACCGTTAGTGAATCCGGGCCCAGGCCTCCACTCAGGTCTTGTTCCTGTTCGCCTGCCTGTCTCTCTGGACCTGGCCACCATGGTCGCGTTAATGCACAGACGACGGGTAGTTCCGGTGGTGCAACCTGGCTACAGGGTTTTCTTCTCTCGTGTGTTCCTGGTACTGTAGACTGCCTGCGCACGATGAGTCCGGTGCTGGTTCTGTTGGTCCTCCCCAGTTCTCTCGTGGATCCTCTCCTGCAAGACGGTATCCAGCTCCTGTTTTACCTGGGCGTTTGGCGGATAGTCTCAGACACCCAGGCACAGTGCACACTGGACGCGCTCCCAGTCGACACTAGCCCCACGCACCATTTACCGACCTTTGGGATTCCGGGTCGCTCAAGGCTTGCTTTGGCCTCCCGGGCCCCTGGTCTGCCCCACCACCGACATTCTGGTTGGTCACAAATTCGTCGTGCCTGGTGGCTTGGAGCTCCCAATCGTCCATGGGACTTCAACGTCAGGGCTGGTGTTCGGGCACATGCCCCTACACATTGATGCTCTCGACCTGTTGGTGCCGTTGTTCTTACTGAGGGTTCACGTGCTGGCCCTTCGGGCGAGTCAGTGACTTTCGGGATGGACATTCTGCCGGTGGTTCATTATCTCCGCAGTCTGGGGCCCTCCGAGTCTCCCTTCGTTCACTGGGTCACTCGGGGCACACTCTCTGCAGCCGTGCCCTAGTATGCCCCTCCGCCGATGATCTGGGTGGTCATAGATACGTCGTGCGAGGTGGCTTAGGGCTCCCGGTCGTCCATGGGGCATCAACGTCTGGGCTGGTGGTCTGGGCAAACGCCCCTACCCATTGATGCTCTCGACCTGTTGGTGCCGTTGTTCTTCCTGAGGGTTCACGCGTTAGCTCTTTTGGGCGAGTCGGTGGCTTTCAGGATGAACGTTCAGTCGGAGGTCCATGGTCTCCGCGTGCAGGGGTCCTCCAGGTCACATACTCTGTTGCGGATCCCAGGGCCATTGTTCTTCCTGGCGGAGCGGCACTGCGTGTCCCTGCGCGCTTCCTGCCTGCCTGCGACTGCCTGTTGTACGAACAGGCCGTTCTGGTAGAGTGGGCGCTGCCGCATACTGTCTTCATCGACCTGACTGCTTCTTGGGGCGTTCCGGGGCTCTCCTTGTTCGCCTCGTGGGGGTCGCACACGTTGCCTTGGTCCCTCTCCCTCCGGTCTCGCACCTTGGCGGTAGTTCTGGTTGCTTTCGCGGAAGTATGGGACAAGGTGGCGGTCGCTCTTCGTATTCCTCCTCTGGTTACACTCTTGCTGTGCAAAGTCCCCCAGAAGCTGCAACAGTTCCGCAGCAGGGTGTGGTTGTTCGCGTCCACGTGGCTGGCACAGCACAGGTTTGGTGTGCCCAGCTGCGGTGATGGTGACCTCGGGCCCTCGTTGGCGTTCGCGGGCTCTCCCGTTCCTGGTCGGAATCTACATGGAGGTATTCCGTGTCCTGCTGGACGTCTCTTCCGTCCTGGAAATGGGACACTGACCAGACGGTTCGTTCACCTCTACTTGTTCTATGCTGCTTGCTTCGCCTTTTCCGCGCCCGTCACTTCATGTTTCGTACATGGACGAGTCCGTGAGTGTTTTGAGCATTTGCTCACGATGGTATGGTATTTTCTGCTCCTAGGCGGGTCATTTGAAATGGCGAGCCATGAGTTCATAACTTTAGTAAGGCATTTCGTCAATGATGGAGGGGCCACTAAAAATATATATATGTACCGGTACTGGTACTTTCAAGAGAGACTTATTGAACATCAACAATCTTAACCCTCCAGCCCCGGCTATTGTATTCTATAATTTGCCAAAAACCCGGGGGTTTTGGCCGAAAAACATCTACGCCTAGGCTACCGTATGTTTGTTATTTTGACTGCTTCCGCATTCCCGCGCATCCTCAAGCGTAGATGTGTTTCGTACCTGTAGAATGGCGTTAAGTAGAACTCTCTAAGTCAACTGGTTCAGTTGTGATGATGATTTCATTGGAGATAACTTTGTGGCAAAAACAGCCACTTTACACTACTTTTCGATACTTAACAATAACATACAGGCACACACGAACAAGCGACGCACTCCTTCGTGTGGTCGGAGATGCGCGGCGGCGGTCCAGCCGGCTGTTGTTTACATGCGTCGGACGGACGCCTCGCACACCAAGCTTACACGCTTTCAAGCTGCCGGAGCCTCAGAGCCCTACCGGGTAGCGCGGGGTGTGTTTTTTATGGAGGCCTCAGAGCCCAACCGGGTCTGGAGGGTTAATCTGATGTTAAATATAATAGGTCTTTATAGTAAACCGCTGCTGTATTACCAAGTAACAGAGACAACACTTCTAATACTGGTTCCAGTATAGCCTACCTGTATATTGGTAGGTAATACTGCTACCAACAATCCATTTCATATAGGCCATAGGTTCACAAAGCCATTAAACAAACATGCCACAACTTTAACTGTAATTTTGCATACCATACCGGTACTTTCGCCAGTATAGTACATTTAACTTATTAAGACAGCTTTTATATCCACACATAATTATAGGTTTGACTCCTGTAAGGAGATTAAGAAAACCTAATATTTAGTAGTGGCCCCTCCATCATTGACGAACATGCCTATTACATAAGGCATCCTCTTCAAACACTCATTCGCCGTAGTTTGAATCTACCGCGCAGAGCATAAAATATTGAGGAGCCTTCATCATGAGCGCACGCGACCTCACTCATGGCTTCAGTCATTATGAATTGGGTTCTCACTACGAAAAAACTTCGTAAAAAATAAAAACAAAAACAAAATAAGAATAACTATTCAATAAGCTTTCCATAATATCGTGGATGTACTTGTGTGGATCTTTGACCAGACGCTGACTCAGGCATCATTCTTCCTTCACTGACATATCAAGTAAACCAAAATCCTTAATACATCGACGAATGGGAAGGGGATGGTCAGGAGGGCCCCAGTCGTCAATGATTACGGGGCCACTACTAAATATTAGGTTTTCTTTATCTCCTTACAGGAGTCAAACCTATAATTTATTAGTGGCCCCTCCATCATTGACGAACATGCCTCATATCTAAGACTGGAGGGGGACATTCGTAATCATATCATAACTCTAATAAAAGCAGATAATCAAACAACCACATAGTATTCTTACTTCGAAAAAATATATATTTATTGGTGCAGCACATATATACAAAAGGGGTTTCAAGCAGGTGCGTGCTTCAAAGAAGCCTGCTTGATAAAAAGGGTTAACTCTTGAGGCTCTGCGAACAGATCTGTAAGTTAAAAAGGCACCCCACTCAACATAAGTGGTGAAAAATAAAACGTATAAGTTTATATGTGCACATATAACCCCATAATAGTAGTGGATATATCTCGCAAAATATAACCAATGCTTAAAATTAATTGCTTCACAGCTAAAACTACTTACAACAACACTGTTGTTTGTACTATCATTGTACTAGCACAATTTCCTGCACTGAATAGTACAGAGAATTTTTTTCATATCACAATACCCATAACTAGTATCACAGCTCTTATACTCCGGCGGGGTCTAGGGTGTCCTATGTTACACTGACTGCACCCCCCCCCCCCCCCCCTTTTCCTTGAAATTAAACAAAAAGTGACTTAACCCGTACAGCCCCAGCGACGCGCCTGACGCGTCGGCGATGTATGTAACGCACAGCCCCAGAGACGCGCCTGGCGCGTCACCCTAATTGCGCCAACCGTAACCTCAGGTGTAGCCACTCAAGAGGGCTCAGATTTGTATGGGTACTGTGTACGTATCCCACGCAACCGTGCCGATGGATGAAAACTCTCAAAGTCCACGTGCGTGCGCGTGAGCGCGCAATAACCTGGTTTTTTGGGGTAATTGCCTTCAATTTTTTACTCTTGTAAAATACGTTTTCGGGGGCTCTGTAGGACCATTCTTTAAGCTTTTTGAGCGGTTTTTCGTGGTTTTTCCTTCATTCCTAACACATTCGCTATTGTTTCTGGAATAAAACAATTTTTTGAAAACCGGCCGGGTTCTGGTGAACAAACATTACAAAACTAGCCGGGGCTGGACGGGTTAAGGGCCACCTAGACCCTTTGCCTTAAAGCTATACATGGCAAGGAAGGTTTGTCTAGAGCTACTGACAGGTATCGAGTCAAAAACGTATGATTAGAGGCCCACAAATGTGTGGACGTAATATCTTCCACAGAAAAATTCTTAAGGAAACGCAAAGAGGCTGCCCATTTGCGTAAATCGTGGGCCCTACCCACAACGCCGGGATTACTCTCTTTAATGACCTCGACCAAAAGAGAAGCCAATCTACGTTTCAGCAAGCGCTTACCCGTACTTGCTACCCATAAAGCACCCTGGGGGTTTAGAGGAGCTACTCTCAAATATTTGGTTAGAGCCTGCACTGGACATAAATTATGGTGCACCTTTCCCCTTTTCAACGCCGGCACCGTGAACTCTGAAAACACGTGTTCACTGTGCTCATTCTTGGCTATGAACCCCGGGGAAGGTGCAATGTGAACTGAATACACTCATTAAGCCTACCAAACCTGAGGCAATTAGGTGTGTTGCTCATCGCCGCCAGCTCAGACACTCTGTTCCCGGTGGCCAAAGCCATAAGGAATACTGCCTTTTTTAATAGTAATGTAAAATCTGCAGTATTTTGGTACAGACGGGAATGAAGTAACGACAATGCTTTGTCCAGAGACCAAGTAGGCATGAGCTGACGGGGAGGTGGACGGAGTTTAAAACATGCCCTCATAAAACCTGTTTCCTCCGCGACTGGTATGGTGAGACCGGTAAGGTCCCAAAATGGCATCCTAATCGCTGTTAAGTGATTTTTTAACGTTACCACAGATAAACGTTTCTGTTCGAACAGATAATTTAAATAATTAAAAACTAAAGCCACTGAGGGCACAGTTTGTTCTGTCCTAAGGATCCAAGAAGTAAAGGCTTGCCAATGTGACTGATACTGTCGTTTTGTAGACTGAGTATATTGATTCATGAATTTATTGGTCACGTCTCTACCATATGGTGCTAGCCACTTGGCCTCCTGAATGTCCTAATGCAAAAGTCAGCGAGGTCGCTAGGTTGCCAATCGTGTCTAAGTGGAAAAACCCGACCGGGAGCGACACCGGATGCGGGCACCACGTTTTCAATTGCTGGTACCACAACTGCGCCGGCTACAGGGGCGCGATTATCGAGACTAAGCCCCGATAATCTCGTAGTTTGTTTACTACATGGCACATTAGAGACGCGTCTGGCGGCGGAAACAGATAGATGGAACTCCACCTGTTCCAGTCTGTCACCAGGGTGTCTGGCCCCCCTGCCGGCGTTATCGTCCGGCGGGTGAGGTACATTGGGAGTTTGGGAGTCTCCTCGGACGCGAACAGATCCACTTGTGGATGGTAAAGCTCTGCAATCATTTGGTTGAAAATGGGTTGCTTGAGCGCCCATTCTACTGTTGTGCTTTGTCTCCGAGACAGAGCGTCTGCCCAGACGTTTGCTACACCTGGGAGATAGGATGCGTGAAGATGAATGTCCAGCCTGTTGGCTAGAATAAAAATCTCTTCTGACACGATTAGCAACTTCCGTGATCTCGTTGACCCATGTTTCTGAATACAGTGAACCGCATTCAGATTGTCCATTCTGAAGGCCACCGACTTGCCCCGTAAAGTAGAGCCGTGAGCCTGAAGGAAATATAAGGGGACTAGTAATTCTTTGACATTGATGTGGGAGATTTCTAAATGGGACCAAAGCCCTTGACCCTGGTGCCCTTGGTTTGACTGAAAACCCCAACCTATCATTCCTGACGCATCCGTGTCTACCCATACCGTCGGCGGAGGAGAGGTCCATGACATTACTGAGTGCAACATTTCCCTCTTCGCCCAGACCGCTAGTAAGTTGTGGATTAATTTTGGTATGGGCCATAATTTTTCCGCCGGTAATAGTGGAAAATATTTGTTGCCCTCCAATATTAAACGCTTTACTTTCAACCGGCCCAACATTACAGTTAGTTGGATCCAGTTGAGAGAGCCGACCAGAGACTCCCAGATTCTCCGTGTCGTAGTCAGACTGTGAAGGAACAGGAACAGTTTCCTGCGAAATCTGTTTCGATTGTCCACACTCTGACTCAGAGTGAGAGCAGCTGTGGCCCAAACCAGCCCTATCCACTGAACTACTCGTGAGGGAACAAGGTTTGACTTTACCAGATTTACCTTGAACCCTAGAGTTTTGACATGTTTTAATGTTATGTTGACATGATTTATGCATACTTGCTCCGTCTCTGCCACCACTAGCCAGTCGTCTAGGTACCACAAAATCCTGATCCCTTGTTTTAACAATGGCATCAGGGCTTGCCGGACTAATTTTGTGAATAAGCGAGGTGCCAGGTTTAACCCGAACGGCATCCTCTGAAAAACATAAGTTTGATGCCTGATCCGTAAGGCCAGAAATCTTTGAAATCTTTTGTTTACCGAGACGTGCCAATAAGCGTCTGTCAGGTCTAAGGAACACATCCATCCTCCCGGTGGAAGTGTTAGCCTAATTTGGTGTACAGTTAACATCCTGAATGACTCGTTGTGAATGTGAAGGTTCAGATACGACAGGTCTACGACGGGTCTCATCTGAACACTGTCCCTTTTGGGTACCAAAAATAGCTTGGATGTGAAGACTGGGTAATTTTGAGGGACCGGGATGATGACATTCTTGGCTATCATTTCCTTGACTAGTGACTCCACCTCTAATGAAACTAGATTCGCCGTAGTCGGCTGACGTAAACGAGGTCGCCGGAGCCACTGCCAAGTGATGCCTTTGCGTGCCACCATCCTTGCCCAAGTGTTTAACGGCCATGCTTGGTGACACGTTCGGAACGACCCAGTTAGCAGACAAGGGTTCGCCGGCTGTACTACCTCGGATCCACCCGCCTTGAAACCGGCCCCGGGAGTGAGAGAGACTTTAGTTTTTTGATGGTGGTGGAGGTGGTG
Organism: Paralithodes platypus; assembly: GCA_032716605.1. Classification (NCBI taxonomy): domain Eukaryota; kingdom Metazoa; phylum Arthropoda; class Malacostraca; order Decapoda; family Lithodidae; genus Paralithodes; species Paralithodes platypus. Next base: position 9,603,912 of record CM064514.1, on the reverse strand, counting down.
GTGGTGGACGCTTAGCTGGCTGGCCGGCGTTGGCAGAAGACGAGCTCTGACCTGGTTTGTTATAGCCTCGTCCTTTCTGACCTGTAAACTTACCCTGTCTATACCTGTACTGACCTTGGGGGGAGGAGGATGCAGGTAGATGAAAGGGCTTAGATCCCCCCGGCTGTGCTTTTGCGACTGGCTTGGGTTTGGGGAAGTTAAAGGCAGGTTTCTTAGAAGGGGCGGGACTATGTTTAAAGGCCTGAGCCATATTAAACACAGTTCTCCACACATCAGGGGACATTAAAGAGGGAGTGAGCACTGGTGACATGACCACCTGATTCGCAATTCGATCAGGAAGTTTTCGTACCAAGGACATTCTGAGATCTTGTCTCGCCCGGACCGCCTCAAGCAAGGCTGTGCGGATGTCACCCAACGACTGAATCGACGTCTGAAGGAGCAATCGCCGAGATAGTTCAACCGACCTTCTGGCATCCGCGTCTGCGATTGCCTGAGTGGATCGGAGCATTGATTTTGCCACCTGGTGCATCACAATGTACTGAGAGAAAAGTCTAAACGCTTTCCCTCGTAGCCTAAATTCCCGGTCTAGGTGAGTTGGGGTAGGAGTAGTGAAAGGGTCCTTGAGTTCACATAGATTGATTTTAGGGGCAGCTAAGAAAGCAAACAGAGCCGAAGGGACTCCGCCGGCAGAACACACTGGCATAGAGAACCAAGAATGACTATCGTGAGGAATTTGGTGGGAAGATTTTGAGGTGAAGGTGGTCGCAAAGTTCTGAGCCTCCGTCTCCCATTCCACCCAAGGTCCCGGGCCAAACTCCCCCACCTTCAACACTGGATTAGCGGCTGAGTCTGTGACAGTTTGCAAATCTAGTTCTGGAGTGAGAGCTGACAGAGTTTTTATGTCATTAAAACCATCGTGCTTGGACCAGTCAGAAAACAGTTTTGAAGCTGAGGCAGGGGGCAGGGCAGGTGTAGCAGTATATACAAAATAGTCCTGGTGATAATAGTTAGGAATGGCCTTAACATTAACATCTAGTACATTACCCAAAGAATCGAAGGCTCGTAACTTTTTAGATTTATTGCCTTGGATTACCCACTCTCGTGGCACTGGAAGTTCCCCTGACGAGGTGGGTTGAGCGACCTCTGGTTTAGTGGGGATCAATTGTACACATGATTCGTCTGGACCGTATAAAAGGGGCATTGCTACCTTCTTTATTGGTGCTTTGTCTAACGGGGGTGGATTCACGTCCGTTATAACCCTTACACTAGAAGTGGTGAGTGCCGCCGAAGCAGGCCTAGTGACCACAGATGGTGATATAGAGGGAGGGTGAGGAATCTTAGTCAAAGCAATAGAAGTCATCAGAGGCCGAACATTGGAACCTGTCATGGAAGCTCCCAGGTCCACTGTAGGAGTCTCCGGCTGTTGGCCAAAAAATTTAGTTAGAGCATTAACCAGAAAACCATCTATTTCTTCTGCCGTGACATATTTGGTTGATGACGAACTCAGAGGTGAATCATTCCGATCCTGTGCGTCGTCTAAAACTGAACCCGACTCTTGCACTTCCATGTCCGAGATTATTGATACCTCGTCTTTGTCATCTGGCTCCCCGTGAGAGGATTCCGCCGAAGCCGGAGTCCCGTCGCGTTGCCAAGACAAGTCGGGAAGGGATGATGGGATCGCCGCGTCCCGGTGGACATCAGCCACTGTTTGTGTATCTTGAGCCAGACGTGGGCCTTCAGTCCCTGGTCGAGAAAAACGCCATACACCTAGGCCTTGGCCTGCACTCCCTTGGGAGTCCGATACACTCTCAATAGGACGATCACTGTCCACCGAACTCTCAAATTCTAAGGTTAGAATACTAATTGGCAAACTATCTTTGGTTGCTGACACTACACTAGCCTCATCCGATTGAATACTAGCCTTGTCGGGGGTAGAGGTATGATGAGAGGCACTAGACTCCGGTGAACGCCGGGAGGCCTTTCGATCATGTGAGTCTCTTCTAGAAGATTTATGGCTCCGGTGCGACCTAGAACTGCCCTTGGATTTTGACGATTTCTCGCTATAACCACTGGTGGACCCCTCTGTCTTGCTCTTCTTACTCGCCGGCTTAGACGAGAGACGAGGCGGCTGCTGCCGAAGAGGGGACCTGGACCTGGACCGCGACCGTGACCGTGACACCGGGGGCGTAGGTTCTCGCTGTCTCTTAGATGTGCCTGGGGCTGGAAAAAGTGTAAGACCCTGTCCAGTCTCTGCCGACCTTTGTGCAGTTACTCTAGAGGGACATTTAATGGGGGGGTGCTCAATTAGTAACTTATCCCAAAGAGGTACGTTATCGCATTGAAGTGACTTATGAGCCACGGTAGTAGTATAAGTGGTCATCTGCTGCCTGACCTCCCGTAAAGCGACCGCTGCGGTCTTATCATTGTCTTGAAGCACTTTATGGCTTAATTGAGAGCAAAAAGTACAGTTCCTCATAACCCACAGACCCCTTTAGCGGTCGAGACATTTAACACATTTAATGCAAAGGGTGTGTGCAAAAATAGGGATACCTGAACAGGTGGGCGTAATGCACAAAGCAAAGACAGGGGCAAAGGTAGCCATGACAGAGACTGGTGGGAAACTTACTCCAGGTTCTCTATAGACCCGCCGGGACCCAGCTCTGGAAAAAAATAAAATTTCCAGGAATTAATGCTCATAAGGTTAACCCAACATGTTCGCACACAAGTGTTAAATAACCCGCCGGGTAACGAGACGCAATACTCAACGACTACAGCTCGCTGTAGGGCGCTCTATGGCCTTGGCCTTGCTCGGGACCTTGGGGCTGTTCGGCCAGGCAGCCTGGGGAACAACAACAACAACAACTACAGCTCGCTACGCGGTGGGGTTCCTAAGTAAAAGATTTCAGAATATCTTAACTTGTCCAAAGATTTATGAATACCCTCTGACATAATATAAAGACCAGCATGGCGTTTATAACTGATTTAGTCTTTCCGGTGGAGTTTGTTTCAAGATTCAATTTTGGAAAAAAAAAACTAAAAAGACGCCGGCCCCCGAATTATCTTGCAGATAAAAAAACTGGGAAGCCTGACAACTATACGAGATCTGACTTCTCCCGAAGTGTCTTTTAGATCGCCGTATTGTTGAAGGCGGCGATACAAAACGTATCCCTCAAATGTCTGGTTAACTAACTGAATTGTAAATTCGTTATTCCCACCCTTCCAAGGAGCACCCGCCGGGTGTGAATATAAGTTTAAAAAAACGTTAACCCCAATTGTGCCCTAAATCGCCGTATGTTGAAGGCGGCGATACACAATGCATCCCTCAATTGTCTGGTCAACTAAACTGAATTTTGCAAATTCGTTCATCCCACCCTTCCAGGTTGCACCCGCCGGGTGTGATTTTAAGTTTTATAAAGTTAACCCCAATTGTTCCTATCCCCGCTTCTTTGTAAAAGATCGCCGGGGAGGGAAAACAAACAACAACAGCTTAGTTTTTTATTGGCTTTGCAAAACTGGGAAAAACTACAAACAACACGTGTCCGTATGAACACTGTTAGATGGGTACAGCCATCCCGCCGGGATTAATAAGGAGCCTGAAACAGGCACCACAGAGATGCAGTCCTGGAGAGCCACAGACACCCACTCGCCGGGGAAACAAGCCTGTTTTTTTAAAACCACGCGTGGCCAAAACTCGGCAACCAGCCGGGTTTTTCACGGTGTAACCGAGAAAAACCCGCCGGAAGTAACCCACCCCGTCCAGATATCATCTGAACGTAACACAGGACCGAGGCGATAGCCAAAACACAACTAACGCCGGGCCCAAAATAGTCCGTGGAAATAGCATATACACAACTAACCCGTGACACATAAATAGTCCGTGGAATTAGCCAATACACAACTAAACCAGGACACACATGACACAGTAGTACATATTTATAAAATAAATCAATAACACTTGTACATGTGGCAAAGCTACGAGAGGCTGGCTAGGCCTAGGCAGACGGAAAAAGTAACATGTCGGAATATAAACAAAAAGCACTGAATTATATCACAACAGGAACCACCGCCAACACACCACTGTAGCAAACACTTCCAGCCAAGGGAAGAACTGACTCGGGACCCAGAAAAAACTCCACTAAGTGAAGAAAAATACGCTGGGAACGTCAGCAAAAATAAGCTACCTCATCAGAAAGATAAAAGGAAGCAATAATAACGCGTAATGAAAGCCGCCTGCATCACAAAGCTAGCTAATTGTGAAAAAGTTCACAAGTCCACAACAGGACCACGAGGGTACACCCGAAATAGATGCCCCAAACACACGACCCAAAATACACTGCACTGCGGGCAACAAGCCCAGGACACTCCTGCTACGCATATCCTAACCTTACTCGATACATCCCGGAGTAAACAAATGAGAAAAAACTCACTAGGGACGCAACAAATGCGGAACCAGCGGAGCGTGGGGAGACACGTCCGGGCAGGCTGAGCGCAGAGCAGAGAAGGAAGAATGACGCCTGAGTCAGCTTCTGGTCAAAGATCCACACAAGTACATCCACGATATTATGGAAAGCTTATTGAATAGTTATTCTTATTTTCTTTTTGTTTTTATTTTTTACGAAGTTTTTTCGTAGTGAGAACCCAATTCATAATGACTGAAGCCATGAGTGAGGTCGCGTGCGCTCATGATGAAGGCTCCTCTATTTTTTATGCTCTGCGTGGTAGATTCAAACTACGGCGGATGAGTGTTTGAAGACGATGCCTTATGTAATAGGCATGTTCGTCAATGATGGAGGGGCCACTAATAAATACACATTTATACAATATGTTGTTGAGACACTATACCTAGTACAATAGCAATAAAACCCCAGTAGCTACCAGGTACAAATGCCCAAGACGAAAAAGTACAGAATGTTATACAGTAATTACATTTGGCTGTGACTGTACATCAATAAAGTAAAAGCCCTCACATGAAAGCCGACACAGCGGCCATAGAAGGAATACTGCGGTACAGAGTTGAGCATAGCCATCAGCTCATCAGGTGAGGACGTGCTGCCAGCCAGGAGGTTACCTTCTTCACAGCGAGGGAGCAGTATTGTTGATATGTACTCCAGCAACACCACCAGTGATGCCAAGGTCTGACCCCACGCCTCCACCTCTCTGCATAGATGTAAAAAAGAACAAATTTATATTGGCATTCGTACAACACCAATTTGGATCTTAATCTAGCTACCTCCAAACAATTGTATTCAATCTAAGAGGGATTCATCAAATAGAGGATTAATTGAGTCTTAAACCTTTTAAACCTAGAGGTCCTGGGAAGGATGTAGTATCCGGGCGTACGGTCGTCATGTTTACCGTATATCCTCGAAGATAAGGCGACGTTGTGTATAAGTCGGCCCCCTAGTTTGTGCCAAATCAGACCTATAAAAGTCTTTCTATCAAATATAAGTCGACTCCCGAAACCAGGGACATGGGAAAAAAAAATTAATAGGCCTAGGCCTATACTACCGATACCTTATTGTTTTGTTTTCCATCATCAGCCAATTTAAACCCACAAGTCCTTTATATTTGTAGTTTGACTTGAATACTGTTGGAATCTTGAAAGTTATGGAATAACACTGAATAATTGCATCAACTGATCATTACAAGCTAGCGAAAATAGGCAACGGTAAGATACACACGTGTTCCCCCCTCCACTGTCAGCTTCTACTGGTAACTGGTATCAAACCTAAGAAATTCCTTAGATTTTGCAATAATTCCTTAGTTATTATTTTCTTAGTATATATATTGTTCTTTTACATTCCAACACAATGTAAATTTAGCAATATTAATACTTCGGATTTGTGAAGATGAAAAACTTGAAAAAAAAAAATCCTTGATGTTTGGGCTCAGTCAGCTGCCTATCTATCTATCTATCTATTGCCGGACGCCTTACTCCCCTTACGAGGGTGGCCATACACAGAATGCCCACAAGCGGACCTACTCCCTGTGAGAGGGACAACCGGAGCCAGTTTAGTGAAGGACTCACAGGATTGACCACTCAATCCAGGATCCGTCCAACTCAGAGGCCCTCTGTGTATCTTGTTAGCACTATTTTTCTACAGTACAGTGGTGTTCGGCTAATCCATCCACTAACCTGCCTTACCCTTAGGTAAGCAGTACGGATTTGTATCAGGTTTACTCCCCTAGACAGGTTGCCAACCAAGGCTGATGAGTCCCATCCACCCAGATTTGTATAAGGTTGTCTTCCCTAGATGAGTTGCCGACCAAGGCTAACGAGTCCCATCCACCCACCATCAGCTGCCTCACCCTCACTAAAAGCCTTCTCAAGGTGACCGCTGTCACATGTCTATAAGCTATTTTATGTTAAACAGCTAATACAGTTATATTATTTGATAATAGCAAAATATTAACTTCTAACCTGATATTCCTTAGCTATGTAAATTCCCGAGAACATTCCTTAGGAGGCCTAAAATTCCTGAAAATCAGGAAAATTCATTGAAAGTGGAAGCACTGACTTGTAGGCTACTGGATGTTACATGCAAATATTTTCCACCCCTCAATTTCTGTTTTACCTTACCGTAATCATATCCTTACTGGTTTATCTCTTCATCGCCCCTTATTTAAAATAAGAGATATTATCTCAGGGCAGGATTATTTACCAGTATATATAATTGATTGCACGGAATTGTGGATTAGAAGATAAATAAAACACCAAGCAAGCCAACAACCTCCACCCATCGTCTACATTGGCGGGAGGGTGATGCTGCCATATAGAAGTTATTATTGTTTTTGCTTATTACCGTACATCTAGGCCTACCTACACTAACAAATGAAACCAAACTACAGTAAAATTATCAAAAAATAGGCATACCGTAAACTGGAGTAACTTCGGACATTTTTAGAGTTTTTTTAACAATTTCTCCTGACTGTAAACACATTAGGCCTATAAAGATTTATCTAGGTCAAGTGATGTGTGGTGATAGTGCGCCGTAATCCAAGAAGCCTCCTAAAATTATCCCCCATAATAAGAGAGCTATCCTTATCCTAAATGATGTCCGAACTACAGTATTCTTGAAAAGTTGAAAACTTCGGACTTGTATGGAAAACTTCGGACATACAGTGATTTCTTATGTTAAATGATTGCCAAGAAAGCTGGGATAACTCCGGACAAACGGAGAACTTCAAACCTACGTTCGTGGCTTTATTTCATTCATTTTTCGGCTCCTACTATTTTATATGAATATTGTATTATTGCTGCTTATTCCTGTCCGATGTTTTAGTGGAAAATGCACAGTCAATACTTTTAGGCCTGTATAGTCAGTATAGGAGGGGGTTATTATACAATGTTTAACAGATAGATTCTTTTTGGATCTGTTCTCGTTAGGCATTGAACTCACTCTTAGAAAATATTGAGCAGGAAAAATAACCAATGCTGTCAAATCAATAACTCGAAAATTATCTAGGCCTAGTGAAAATATATAGGTACAGTATGTATACTCTAGAGATGGACCGAATATTTGTTTCGTATTCGTATGTGCGAATATTCGCTATGTTTTTCAATATTCGTATTCGTATTCGTATTCGCATTTCCATTCATAGCTGTTTGCAAACATGCAAATATTTTCACGAAACCAATAGAAGATATACAAAAATGTAAAATATTACATTTTAACCCTTTCAGCCCGTGTGTCCTTTTATAAGGACACCGCGGAAGATGGGCCGGTAACTGGGTGTCCTTATAACAGGCTGTAAGCTTGAAAGCCTATTAAGCTTGGTCTGAACGCCGTGCGTCCGACGCATGTAAACAAAGCCGGTTATTGCGTCACCGCACCTCCGAAAACAAGAAGGAGACGTCGGATCAATGTTGTTGTTGTATGATATGACGAAATTAGTGTCTGAAAAGCTCCTATATTGTCAACATCGCGGAAAAATTCGCTCCACGGAAATCGTCATCACAACTGAACCAGTTGACTTAGAGAGCTCTACTCAATGCCAGTCTACAGATTGGAAACCGCACTAAGTTTAGGGATGCGTGGGAAATTTCTAGCAGTTAAAATAACAAAGATACGGTAGCCTAGGCCTAGACGTTTTTCGGCCAGATCGCCCGGATACGACCTCCGTCCTTTTGTAAGGCAGCCCGGGTAGGAAGGGTTAACCCTTGGAATCCGGGAGGCCTCATATGAGGCAAAATAAAAAATCAAAGCGTTCAAATTGCGCGGGCGGATTTTTGTTTGTGCGTGGGCGACCGCAGCGCCACCAAACAAAAACTACCAGGCAGCAGGGCGGGTGCCCAGGGCGGGTGCCCAACCCCGAAAGGGGTTGAAATAGGGGAGCTATCCCCCCGCCAAAGGCGGCTTTCTAGGGCCTTTCCTAGCTGATGCTGAGAGGATTGGGTTCTAGTCATGTGGTGATGGGCTGGTCTATCAGAGTGAGAGCTGAGCGATCTCTGCCATACCCATAGCTTACTCTGACTGTTCCTTTAACTTATATATTTTCTAGATCTCAAGTGACGGCGTCTCTTCCGTGGATTGATCTCCCAATCTACCAAGATTGGAAGCCAAAGCGTCACATTTTTCCCTTGCCCCTCAACTTTCTCTTCATAATTGCTGAGGGGCACAGGGCCCTGGGTGGGGCTTTGGTTTCCCGGGCGTTTCCGCACCCTCCTCAGCTCCCCGCCATGGAGTGGCTTCGGTCACCCAGGCTTTATTGTGGTCGGCAGGGAGGGTTCTGTGGGGGCGCTCGGTTATGGCCTTGGAATTGCCTTGGGGTCTTGGGGCTGTTCGGCCAGGCAGCTTGGGGAACAACAACAACCAGGCAGCATCAGTTCTTATCTCGCACCCAAGATGGTTGAAGCTAACCCAAAAAAAATCGCTGTGTCCGATTCGACGCCCGCCGCCGCGACCCGTAAGCCTAAGAAAGGCAAAGCTAAAACGACCAAGAAAACGTTGCTAAGTCCCGGTGGTGTTGCACGTGTGCTAAAAGAGTTAAGTGATCATGACCTTACTGAGATTGAGAGTGATTTTGACGAAGAGAATGTGGTTAGTGAAGATCTTGATGAAGTGGAAGTTGGCGAAGAATTCCAGGGCTTTCATAGCACTGATGATGGTGATGATGATATTGATGACAATGTTGGATGCGGTGAACATCATGAAAGTGATGAAAGTGTAAGTTAAATGGGAAGTGTCCTACCCGCATCACGTGAACGTGACCCGGCGCGCACGCTTGCGACCCCGGCGTCGGCTGTGGGGACTCCTTCCCCGGCAAAAATAGCCAGTTATTTCTATAGGAGAGCTGTGCTGGATAGTGCAAGGAAGCAGGCACGGGAGGCGGCCGAAAGGGAAAGAAGTGAAGATGCTGATAGTGAGGATGAGAGTGAAGAGTTGAGCGTGGGTAGGCCTATTCCTTTGTCTCCCGGGCCCTCGTCACCCGCGGCTGGTGCGTCATTGACCCCGCATGACCCACAGCCCTCAACAAGTGGTGCAAGTGGTGCGGAATTGTCCCCGCATGACCCACAGCCACCAACAAGTGGTGCAAGTGGTGCGGTATTGTCCCAGCATGACCCACAGCCATCAACAAGTGGTGCAAGTGGTCAACGCACCTCCAGAAGGGCCTTGTTCACGGCCACAGGGGGGCCACAAAGCAGCACCTCAGGCCCTAAGCTGCCCATAAAACGCTCTCGTCGTCGCCTAAAAACTTCAGAGCCAACTAGCTCACATTCACTTACAGTTTTCTTAGTAGATCCTCTGGAAAAAGGCAAACTAGGCCTGTGTATCCAGCTCAGTGCCAGTACTTGCACTACTGCGGTCGTTCACTGTGTTGGCGGCGGCAGCAGCAGACGCAACATTTTTACTATTCTGTATTTTTGCTTTATAATCAAACTTCAAATCTTGTCTTCCCCATGCTTTATCAAGATTACTTTCAAACTTCCTTATTGATTCGGAATGGACTACATACTGGGGCAGCGCGTTCCACTCATTTACCACTCTATCACAAAATGAGTTCTTTGCCTTTTCAAGCCTATTTCTTTCTTTGTAAATTTTCTTAGAGTGTCCTCTCATTCTTGTTCCCTCCCGCATCAAGAAGATACCTTCACACACATCCTCATCATACTTTCCTGACATTATCTTAAAAGTCTCTATCATATCCCCTCTCTTTCTCCTATATGCCAGTGTCGGAAGTCCCAGTGTCCTCAACCTCTGCTCATAGCCCGCGTTCTTCAACATTGGTACTAGCTTGCTAGCTCTCCTCTGCACTTTCTCCACTGCTTCTATAACCTTTACCATATATGGAGCCCACACCTGGTTTGCATATTCCAGGTGCGGCCTAACCAGCGCTGTATAGAGATTCATGAATATTTCTTCATCAAGTGACACAAATGTCCTCCTTATCAGCCCTACAATTCTATTGGCTTTGTTTATCTTTTCCTCTAAATATTCTGAGAAATTTAACTTATTGTCTATCACTACTCCTATATCCTTTTCTGCATTCACTTCCTCCATCGCTTCATACATGCTGTATCCTACCTTGTCTATCTTGCTAGTCCCAATCCGCATGTACTTGCATTTTTTTGGATGAAAAGGCATTAACCAATGTTCAGACCATCCCTTCATGCCCTCCACATCTCCTTGAAGCAAACCCACATCTTCCTTACTCCTCACTCTTCTATACAGCTTAGTGTCATCCGCATACAGGTATATCTCACTTCCATTGGTTATAACTTCAGGTAAGTCGTTGATAAATATAACGAACAGTAGTGGTCCCAACACAGATCCCTGAGGTACCCCACTTGTAATTTCCCTCCACCCCGAGCCTATTCCATTCACCAGTACCCTCTGTCTCCGATCTTTCAGGAAGGCTTCTATCCATTTCACACATTTCTCCCCTATACTATAGCTTCTAACTTTCTCTATTAACCTTTATGTGGGACCTTATCGAAGGCCACCCACTACCCACTAGCCGCCCACGCCAGCAGTCGCCACCTGATGTATCACCACCAACTGACGACCAGGATCCCACCTATGACCCAGAAGACACCCACAAATATGGCCGCCCTTCAAGATATATGGACGACCACGGTGCAGATTCTGGGGATGATAATTATGACCTGCCAGACGACCCTGTTGTGGACGAAGCTGAGTGGGTGGACGACCCAGCACCCCGCCGTGGCCGTGGACGTCCCCGTACTCGGGGTGGCCGTGCCCTTGGACGTGGACATGGACGTGGCCGTACCAGGGGCACTGCTGGTCAGCGTGGCCGTGGCCAGGCCGCCCCTGCTGCCCGTCCCCGTCCACGTCCCCGTGCCAGGCATGCTGATGTCTGGACGTGGGAGGATGGGGCCACCTTTCAGCCACAAGATGCCACATTCGATTACGCCCAAAATGCTGCAGGGATTGATCCATCTTTCCCACCGGGACCCAACTCAGCACCTGCCGAGCTGTTCAAAGCCTTTTTCGACAATGATGTCATGTCATATGTTGTCGATGAGACCAATAAGCAGAAGGCCCTCAGTGACCACCTCAGCAGCAAGACCCATAGTTCCCACATGAAGGCCTGGAAGCCTGTCACCATTGCCCAAATGTACAGTATGTGTTCATAGCACTGACCATGCTCATGGCACATGTGAAGAAGCATCGGCTGGCAGACTACTGGATCACAGGCGACATTATTGCCACACCTGCTTTTGGCAAACTTATGTCCCGGGACCGCTACTTCGCCATACTTGGTAACCTGCACTTCGTTACCAACACCAATGTACACAAAACAGACCGCCTGTGGAAGATAAGGGGATTCTACGACATGATGAAGGCCAAGTTTTCCACATTCTTGAAGCCTTTTCAAAAGGTTGTGATCGACGAGTCTCTTGTGCTGTTCCGGGGGAACCTTCACTTCCGGCAGTACATACCATCCAAGAGACATCGATTCGGCATCAAGCTCTTTGTCCTCTGTGACTGTAAGATGGGTTATGTGTTGGACTTCATTGTCTACAGTGGGAAGGAGGGAGAGGTTCTTGCAGATCAAGAAATAGGGTTCGGTGGAGCAGTGGTGAAGGCGATGATGGATCGCTACTTCAACAAGAACCACATACTCTACACGGACAACTATTATACGTCCCCCATCCTCACCAAGTACCTGAACAGGCAGCAAACCCAGACTGTGGGCACAGTACGGGGGACGAGGAAGAACATGCCGGAATTCCCCAAAAAGACCAAGAAGAAGGACATCTTCCTCAAGCAACATGGTCCGATGCTGGCAATCCATTGGCACGACCAAAGGAAGGTCAACATGATCAGCACCATCCACAAGGGCAACCTGGTTGACTCTGGCAAAGTCAACCACAGGACCAGGGAGCCCATCATGAAGCCAGACGCAGTTATGGACTACAACATAAACATGCGTCTGGTTGACAAGTCAGACATGCAGGTCGGCTTCATCGACTGCCTGCGGACCTCCTGCAGGTGGTATAAGAAGTTCTTCCTGCACATGATGGATGTGTCTGTGCTCAACTCGTACAACCTGTACAAGCTGATGAACCCCACAATGCCCAGGAAGTGCACCAACCTTCGGAGATTCCAGAAACAGCTCATTCTGGATCTCATTGGGGAATATGCCGTGCCTGAGGATGCCTCACGAGCTCAACATATGCCAGGAGCTGGCACCATGGACCGCACATACGCTTCCGAACACCACAAGAAGCACAGGATCGTCGCCCTTCCAGTAGCTGCTGGTCGCAAGACCCAGAAACGGTGCCATGTCTGCAGCAACACCACCCGAAGACCCCAGACAAACACCAAAACCTCGTATCAGTGCCAGGAATGTCAGGTAGCACTGTGCATCACGCCTTGCCACAATGATTTCCACATCCTGGTAAACTTCTAAGTGGCACTGACCCTGAGAACACTAGTGAAAGTGACACTAAAACACTATGTGCAAGTGAAAGAGACACAACAACTATATATAAGAATAACTATTCAATAAGTATTTATAAGTGAAACCTGTAATAAGTGAAAGTGACACTAAAACAATATAACAATATGTGCAAGTGAAAGTGACACAACAACTATATATTAGAGTAACTATTCAATAAGTATTTATAAGTGAAAGTGACACTAAAAACAATATAACAATATGTCTAAGTGAAAGAAACAACCAAATATAATAATTACAAGTGTTAAATACGATACCGTACGGTACTGTACGCTTGCGTAGCCTAGCCTAGCCTCTAACCTAGTAAGTGAAAGTGACACAAAATGTATAGGCTAATAAGTAATAATAACTCAATAAATGTATAGGCTAATAAGTAATAATAACTCAATAAATGTATAGGCTAATAAGTAATAATAACTCAATAAATGTATAGGCTAATAAGTAATAATAACTCAATAAATGTATAGGCTAATAAGTAATAATAACTCAATAAATGTATAGGCTAATAAGTAATAATAACTCAATAAATGTATAGGCTAATAAGTAATAATAACTCAATAAATGTATAGGCTAATAAGTAATAATAACTCAATAAATGTATAGGCTAATAAGTAATAATAACTCAATAATATCAGTGAGAGTGACAATAATTCATAACAAGAAGAGTAATAAAAGTGAGTGACACAATACTATTACAATCAAAGTGAAAGTGACACAATAATATTACAATAACAGTGAAAGTGCCGAAAATATGTTATATAAAGTTTCATATAACTCAAATAATGGTTGAACATGTAATAAATGACACAATAATATCACATTATCTCCATACAAACATAATATCGTGTACCGGAACTAAAGGCACGGGAGCGACGAGTGACTTAGTGCGTGCTAGCCAGGGCCGCGGCGAAGCGTTCGGACATAGGCGAAAATACGCGAGAAATTACCTCCATTCCCATCATCGTATCTTGGCAACCACTTGTCGTAGCGATGTCAACTCAATGTCAACTCAAGGTTCGTTCTACACTATGCAATTTAGTTGACTGCTCTAGGTGGTCTCAATCAGTAGATATCGAATTATGAAGATAGCCATTTTTCAGGAATACCCCCAGACACGACGATCGCCTCATATGAGAGCCCCTGGATCCGGAGGGTTAAAGTCAAGAGTGTGCAAAATACAAATATGTTCTATTATATAACTAGGAACCCCAAAAGGTTCACCAAACCCAAATATGCAAAGCATTTGTTGACGTTCTTAGAAAAAGAAAACAAAAAGAACAACAGCTTGCGTTCTTTTGTACGATGTCGGGGGAAGAAATGCTTCTTTATTAAACCCTCTAAGTACCATAGTATGTGAATGTTTTTTAAACTAATGGAACTGAAATTGTGTACATCGACTTCCAAACCAATCTGATGATCTCTGAACTTTAAAATAATTGTAATAGTTCTGAATTCTGAACTTGTTCATTATAACGGAATAAATGGTCTTGGTACAATGTTGCCAATGTACCGGCTACCGCTAGATCCAGCGAATCACTTCCATCACTTCCATCTAGCGATATTCAAGTTATGTTCCCTATTTAAAGGAATTGTAGAGATTTTTCGATTGTTAAAGATTATTCTAGATACTTCAACATATGTTTTCTAGTGACATACAAGTTTTTAGTGTCTGGTGACTATCTAGCGATTTGTCAATGCTATTCTAGCATACATTTGTGCTTTAGTTTATAATGCATTGTTTAATAAATTTGTCCCATTTCTCCAGAAGACTTCCTACATGATATAGTGTATTGTTCTAGTGATAATTAAATATTATACAGGGCTATTTTAAGTTGGCTGATGATTATGAAACAGTAATATGCTGGACGATGAGAATACTGTATGTAAACATGTCTCGGATATCACTGATAATTTTTGGCATTTTCTGCCAAAAGACCAATGGCTAATCAGTGGTGGTAACGCAGCTTTACACATTCACATCGTCATTGGCTTCCGGTAATTAATTTCATAGTAATTTAATTAAAGTTTGTTGGTGATATAAAAAGAATTACCAGTTCTTGAAGGATGACAATTTCATCCTTCAAGAAAGATTGAAATATTCGCTATTCGTTATTCGTATTCGCGAATTTTACCAACAAAAATTCGTATTTGTATTCGCATTCGCAAATAGTGAAAATTGATACCGGGTATTCGTTATATCTCTAGTACCGTAAAACCGTGTAACTTCGGACATTTTTTGAGGTTTTTTAACGATATCTCCTGACTGTAAACACATTATAGAGATATAACTAGGTCAAGTGATGTGTGGCGATAGTGCGCGGTAATCCAGGAAGCCTCCTAAAATTATTCCCCATAATAAGAGAGCTATCCTTATCCTAAATGGTGTCCGAAGTCATCTTGAAAAGTGGCTGACTTCGGACATGTATGGATAACTTCGGACATCAGTGATTTCTTATGGAAAATAATTGCCAAGAAAGCTGGGATAGCTTCGGACAAGCGGAGGGGAACTTCGGACGTACGTTCGTGGTTTTGTTTCATTCATTTTTCGGCTCCTACTATTTTATATGAATATTTTATTATTGCTGCTTATTCCTGTCCGATGTCTTACTGGAAAATGCACAGTCAATACTTTTAGGCCTGTATAATTAGTATAGGAGGGGGTTATATGAGGACCCTGGAGGACAAGGGGCGAATGCGCCACAATGAGCAAAATTGAGTTAGGACTGGTTCCCGATAGATGGAAGCACTGAAAATCACGTGGTGAAGAGCGTGTGAAGAGCGTTTTGCGATTCCCACCCATGCGGGCTCAGTACCCTAGGTTCTAAATCCCTTGTTTCGACCTTGTGTAGCGGCGGAGGAGGTATGGATTGTAGGAGGTGGAGGGGCGAATGTTCCCGCGTGCTCAAGCCAATGAGCGGCCGGCTAGCATTCCCCGAGTTAAAGGCCCGCCTCCTGGCCAATCACACGCGCGTTTGCGCGTTTTTTTGGCTGAAAATTTAACAGTATCTTAGTTTCATGGACATCTAATACAGGATTAAATTTCAAGCAGATTGAACAATAATTACAATAGGCTGAAAAAAAAGTTTTTTTTTTTTTTTTTTTTGTTCTATCAATTTGTCATTTCCAGAGGATTCTAATGGTATATAATAACATGCTATTCTGTAATATTCTATGTATGCCACCTATTCCAGACTTTAAACACTCATAACTCGAAAGTAAGGTACAGTATTGGCGCATTCGCCCCTTGTCCTCCAGAGTCCTCATATAGGATGTTTAACAAATATTCTTTTTGGATCTGTTCTCGTTAGGCATTGAACTCACTCTTAGAAAATATTGAGCAGGAAAAATAACCAATGCTGTCAAATCAATAACTCGAAAATTAACTAGGCCTAGTGAAAATATATAGGTAGGCCTATGTATAGTTGTTGTTGAAGACGTGTTTAATTTAAACTAGCCCTTAGGCCTATGTATAGGGGCCTACTCTATCACTGCATATACATTTTTATGAATTTGAGCATTTTTATAGGTATAACGTATGTGTTGGTGTTTCTTACGGCAGATAATATTTTTTTTGGACAAGATATATGCCTCTCCTAATTTATATATATTATATATCCAGAATTATCCTAAATACATAAATCGGTTAGCATATTATCATATTTTATGGGTTTTTGGACTCAGAGAATTATTATTTGATCTTTAACCACCATTATAATGATGGACAAATATTACAAATTATTTTCATAGGGCAAATAATAACAAACAATTTGTTTGTTCCATGTCCGAAGTTACCATTTTTTTTTGTGGAAAACACAATCAGTTAAATGACAGTGTTCTAGCTAGAGCGTTATACAAGTGTAACAAATTTCCTTTGGTGGATGTTGTCTCTGGTAATTTTACTACAAAATTATATCAGTCACAACATCATTCATACAAACAAATTTCTTCAGGGTGATAGAAGTTTGGCAGGGTAGCGAAAAATTTACAAATTTTTGTCATATATATAATATTTTTTTCGTGTACATATACTCATGTCAGTTCCCTAGGGCTTTTACATGCTCTTCCTTTGCCATTTCTCTAAACGGACCACACAAAAAAAAACAATAAAAAGCGTTTCCATTATATAATGACAATGGCTAATTACAGTACTTATTATCGCCGATGTCCGAAGTTACGACCCAAGTCCGAAGCGACCCGGTTTTACGGTATACTCTATCACTGCATACACATTTTTATAAATTTGAGCATTTTTAATTTTTTATAGATATAACGTATTTGTTGGCGTTTCTTTCAGCAGATAAAAAAAAATTTGGACAAGATATATGCCTCTCCTAATTTATATATATTAAATATCTAGAATTATCCGAAAGACGTAAATCGGTTCCAATATTATCATATTTTTATGGGTTTTTGGACTCAGAGAATGATAATTTGATTTTTAACCACCAGTTTAATGATGGATAAGTATTATGAATTATTTTCATAGGGAAAATAATAACAATAATAGGGTCTGTCTGATCATTATGTAGTGGTAGCTAAGGTTAGGATACAAAAGAAGTGGGTGAGGAGAGCTGGAGGGAGGTGAGAGGAGGGTGGAATGGTGAGGAGGGTGGAGAGGTTGCAGGAGGAGGAAGTCAGGGAGGAGTACAGGAGAGCAGTGGAAAGACGACTAGGTGGGTTCGACCTGGAAGTTATGGAGGAAGTGGAGATGAGCAAGGTGTTTAACCCTTATTTAGCGGGGTCGGACTTAAGTCCGATACGAGAAAATTGGACTAAATGGCGGGGTCGGACTTAAGTCTGTGGGCGTATTCCCGCCCTAATTTAGGTGGAAAGCGAAACTTGGTGGTCAGGCGGTGTACTACAAGGGCCCACCCACACATCCCCACTGCGTGACCGTGACTAAGTGACCCTCAAGCAGCCATAATGGAAGGTCAAGATTTGGTCGTGTTCGATTCGGTGGCCGCCATCCCTAGTGCGTCGCGCCACCCTACTAACCACGCCCGGCTTACCACCCAGGAACTAGATATCATGCTGAACTCTTCAGAACTTTCTAATAAGCTGTTGGATGAAACCGTCGAAGGTCTGGGTGAGAGTTTTGGTAGTGTGGATGACTCGGAAGACGAAAATAACCCGATCATAGGCTTTCACCCCAAGCATAATTTGCGTGGGGTGGATGTTGTGGTTGATATTGGACAGACCCTTGAGCAAATTGGAGACGTTCCTGACGAAGAACATACTGGTGTGGGTGTTGGTAAGTACAATTTATATTTTATAATTGCTTGAAAATGTGATTGCAAGCATTTTATCACCTTACGAGCGGCTGGTGGAGTATATTTCACTGTGCCGCCCAGCGGGTTTTTTTTTTACCCTAAATGGGGTTGTTCCGTGCTCTTTTTCATGCATAAACAAGACCCAGAGCGTAATACAAGTATGTATCCTGAAAGTGCGTAAATTGAGCTTTCCAATGACACCCGAACCATCCTTTTACGATCACTGGTTGTCTTTCAACGATCGTAAAACACGAGTGCAAAAACCCTAAAATACGGTAATTTCCTTATATAATTCCCTGTGTGGCGAGCGGTCTTGAGGTAATTTATGCTCCTAATCACCGCTCCGCTCTCTCTCAGAGCACATTACGTCCTCAAAATTGCACTCTACAAGAAATTTCCTTTGCATTTTATAGCGTATTATTTGCAGGCGTTCGGTAAATTTCTTACGGTAATACAAACAACGAAAGATTGAATATTTGTGCTTGGCATTATATGATTGTGGAGAACAGATGTAGGCCTACCGTATATATTATGTTTTCATATATATGATACATGTGTAACATTTTTATATTATCACGACTCTCTCTCTCTCTCTCTCTCTCTGTCTCACTCTCTTTGTTTGTACTCCTTTGTACTCTGTGTCTGATGTAGGCCAGGGCACGCCCCTAACTAATCTCTTCCCTCCCAGGGGAAATCACACCTAGCAGATGTTTTTGACCTCCCCTCTCGCTCTGTCTGTCTCTTCCTCTCTGGGTCTACCTATACTGCATGTGACATTGAAATTGCTTGAGAGTTTTATTGCAAGCATTTTATAGCGTATTATTTGCAGGCGTTCGGTAAATTTCTCACGATAACCAGGGTGTATGGTACATTTCTCACGATAATACAAGCAACAACGAAGCTTGGCGAAGATTGTGGTCTACAATATACCTTTTTATAATTGCATGTGACCTTGTAATTGCTTGAAAGTTTGATTGCAAGCATTTTATAGCGTATTATTTTCAGGCGTTCAATAAATTTGATAAATATATCAAAATTAGTCCTGTGGGACTATGAAATAGCTATTATTGGAGAAGGAAAATATTTTGTTCATCCCTCCACTGGAACATCAACAACAATGTCAACAACGTATCGCCGTCGGCAATCGTAAGATTCAGAGTCGTAAAGATTCCAGGACGAGCTCAATAGAAAATGAATGAATGAAATGAATGAGTGTGCAGTACTGCCAATACGTATAGCGACTTCCGCTAGATCTAGAGACCTTTACTTCGATCTAGCAGCAATGACTTACACTAGCGGTTTTGTTTTGAAATTTCAGAACAATTTCGAAGTGATATTATATGGATTTTGCCAATTCATATTTCTAGTGGTATTTATCATGTCTTACATATAACAATATATGCTAGCAGATTTAACTTCAATTGGTAACCCTCCCGCTCGAGTCGGCTCCAAGAAAATCGATAATGGTGGCACTTTAGTAAACAGGTGATAAACAAAACCGCATGCGGATCGGTTTGGTGTATCGGTATTATGGTAAGTTGGCTACCTACTATTGTTTATACGATATAGTAAGTAATGATAAGTAAATTATTATATATTATATATAAAACAAAAACAAAATTCCTGCAAAGCAAGCGAAACAGAGAGAGAGAGAGAGAGAGAGAGAGAGAGAGAGAGAGAATGCGGAAACTGAACTGAAGAAAGAGTGAAAAAGATATAATAATACAGAAATATTACAAGCAAATAAATGAAATAGAGGGATTAGTTAGAGAAAATAATGAGAAATACATAATACGGATGAGGAAGAGGGAAAGCGAGAGAGAGAGCGAGAGAGAGAGAGAGAGAGAGAGAGAGAGAGAGAGAGAGAGAGAGAGAGAGAGAGAGAGAGAGAGAGAGAGAGAGAGAGAGAGAGAGAGAGAGAGAGAGAGAGAGAGAGAGAGAGAGAGATTAGAGAAAATAGAGAGATTGCAAGCATTTTATAGCGTATTATTTGCAGGCGTTCAGCAAATTTCTTACGGTAATACAAACAATGAAAGATTGAATATTTGTGCTTGGCATTATATGATTGTGGGGAACAGATGTAGGCCTACCGTATATATTATTTTTTCATATATATGATACATATGTAACATTGTTATACAGTAAACTTCCGTTAATCCGAAGGGCAGCGGACCGGCTCTCGTTCGGATTAGTGGATTTTTCGGATTATCGGACTTTACCCCTATGAACCTGTGTATGACGAAAACATTGAGACATTAGGCCACCCAAATGACACAATGGTGCACACACACATATCATATGTTCATGAAATAACTTCAAAAGTTTACCATTGTCATTGTAGCCTATTAACTACTTCAAAACATTCAGATTAATGGTCAAAGGAATCTGCGTCTTCTTCTTCTTCCGTCTACTAGCGAGTTTGTCTTGCTCTTGAAGATCAGATGTGGTTCGGGAAGTAATGCCTTAACAACGGCACTTCCCTGAGAGGTTCTTGTAATTTTCCTTTTGTGATTTTCCTTTTGTGACGTGCTCTGTTATATTATATTGTATTGAAAGCACCCTTGTCTTGTCTGAAAGCACCCTTGGGATGCTCCGATAACTGAACTATAAATAGTAGCGTATCGGAACATCCAAAGGTGCGTTTTCAAGCTCAAGACTAATACGTCCAAAGGTGCGTTTTCAAGCTCAAGACTGAATGCGCTTGCAGAAAATGCGGTGCAAGCCAGTAGCGCATCGGAGCGTCCCAAGGATGCGTTCAAGAGCAAAACAAACTCTCTAGCAGACGATGTGGAAGAAGAAGAAGACGAAGGTGTTTACGATTATATCAGTAGCTTCCTTTGACCATTAATCTGAATGTTTTGAAGTAGATAATAGGCTACAATGACAATGGTAAACTTTTAAAGTGAATTCATGAACATATGATATGTGTGTGCTCCATTATGTGTCATTTGAGTGGCCTAATGCCTCAAAAAGGGGACTTTGGGACTTCTTGAAAGGTGCGTTTTCAAGCTCAAGACTGAATGCGCTTGCAGAAAATGCGGTGCAAGCCAGTAGCGCATCGGAGCGTCCCAAGGATGCGTTCAAGAGCAAAACAAACTCTCTAGCAGACGATGTGGAAGAAGAAGAAGACGAAGGTGTTTACGATTATATCAGTAGCTTCCTTTGACCATTAATCTGAATGTTTTGAAGTAGATAATAGGCTACAATGACAATGGTAAACTTTTAAAGTGAATTCATGAACATATGATATGTGTGTGCTCCATTATGTGTCATTTGAGTGGCCTAATGCCTCAAAAAGGGGACTTTGGGACTTCTTGAAATTCGGACCATCGGGTGAATTCGGATTTGGCCTCAAATTGAAAAATTCGGACTATTGGGAGATTCGAATCATCGGTCGTCGGATTAACGGACTTTTACTGTATTATCACGACACTCTCTCTCTCTCTTGTCTCTTCCTCTCTGGGTCTACCTATAGCCTACATTTATAATTGCATGTGACCTTGAAATTGCTTGAGAGTTTGATTGCAAGCATTTTATAGCGTATTATTTGCAGGCGTTCAGTAAATTTCTTACGGTAATACAAACAACCAAACAACGAAAGATTGAATATTTGTGCTGCACATCCCTCATACGAAATACCATTCCCACCGTATAGAGAGAATACAGAAACTGAACTGAAGAAAGAGTGAAAAAGATATAATAATACAGAAATATTACAAGCAAATAAATGAAATAGAGGGATTAGTTAGAGAAAATAATAATGAGAAATACATATACGGATGAGAAAGGGAGCACAAGAGAGGGAAAGCGAGCGAGCCAGAGAGACAGACAGACAGGAGTGAGAGAGATTAGAGAAAATAATAATGAGAATTACATATACGGATGAGGAAGAGAGAGAGACAGAGCGCGCGAGAGAGGGAAAGCGAGCGAGCCAGAGAGAGAGACAGACAGGAGTGAGAGAGAGAGAGAGAGAGAGAGAGAGAGAGAGAAAGAAAGAGAGAGAGAGAAAATACAGAAATAAGGAGAAATAAGAGAAAAATAAGACCGATTACCGAAGGAATAGTAGACGCGCGAGAGGCCGAAGTCAGGCCAACGCGAACGCAACCGAACGCGCCTGGGAAATAGACCAAAAAGTACCTCCTCTTCCTCACCTCTTCCCACCCTCCACACTCATTCATAACATCCATTCATAGACTTATATGGGGAGACGAAGAGTTGCTCTTTCCAAAAATGATCGTTTCGTTCGCATTGGAGCCATAGTAACGGCGCTAGGGCGAGTGAAATTGAGCGAATATTTCGGGATTATGCCCGCTGAGCGGTACAGTGTAAAATACCTTACCACCCGCTAAATAAGGGTTAAGGATGAGATCTGTGCAGCATGTGAGGAGGTGTGTGGAGTGAGGAGAAGAGGGAGGGGAGTGAAAGGTACAGCATGGTGGACAGAAGAGGTAAGAATAGCTGTGGAAGAAAAGAAGAAAGCATATAGAGAGTGGTTGGGTAGTAGAGGGTATGAAGATTTCGAGAGACAGAAACGAGCAAGGTACTGTACGTGGAGAGTAAGAGGGTGGTGAAGAGAGTAGTGAAGGAAAGTAAGAGAAGAGTAGATGAGGAATCTGAGTGTAAAATGGAGGGAGAGTAAGAAACTGTTCTGGAAAGAAGTCAAGAAAGTTAGGGAAGGTAGAAAGAGAAACAGTAAGGGTGTGAAAGATAAGAATGGGAGAATGCTAGCCGAGAAGCAAGAGAGTCGAAAGATGGAGAGAGTACTTCAATGAGTTGCTAAATGTAAGGAATGAAGAGCCAGCAAACATAGCTGGATATGGTATGGGAGGGAGAAGAAGAGAAGTAGTGGAGGAGGAGGTGGGGATCAGGTCAGAAGTGTGGGAAGCAATGAAAAGAGTGAAGTTGGGGAAAGCACCAGGAACAGATGGAATGTGTGGGGAAATGTTGAGGTATGGTGGCGAGATAGTGATCGAATGGGTATGGAAAATGTGCAAACTAGCATGGGAGAAGGGGAGTGCACCCGATGACTGGAAGACAGGCATAATAGTCCCCCTATATAAGGGCAAAGGGGAAAGAGGAGTGTGTGGTAACCACCGAGGAATATGTCTTCTAAGCGTAGTAGGGAAGGTATACAGTAGGGTAGTGATTGAGAGAGTGAGAGTGAGAACGGAGAAATGGATAGGCGACGAGCAGGGAGGCTTTAGGAAGGGAAGAGGATGTGTAGATCAGATTTTTACCCTGAATTGTGTTGTGGAGAAATATCTGGAGAAGAAACAGAAGGTGTATGTTGCCTTTATGGACTTGGAGAAGGCCTATGACAGAATGGATAGAGAAGGTTTGTAGAAAGTACTTAGAATATATGGAGTAGATGGCAAGTTGCTGAAAGCAGTGAAGAGCATGTATGAGGGTGCAAAGGCGGCAGTACATGTGGAGAGTGAGCAGAGCGAGTTCTTTGACCTGAATGTTGGTTTGAAACAGGGGTGTGTGATGTCCCCGTGGTTGTTTACTGTATATATGGATGGAGTCATGAAAGAAATACTATCAAGAGCAGTGGATGTTGGTGTATCGCTGAAAAGGGAGGAAATTGAGTGGAAGCTACCTATACTGCTGTTTGCGGATGATACAGTTCTGATGAGTGATAATGAATGGGAGTTGCAGGGTCTGGTAAATGAGTTTGGAACAGTGTGCGAAAAACGGAATTTGAAGGTAAATGCGGGGAAGAGCAAGGTTATGGTCTTCGAAAGGGGTGAAGTCACAGAGTGTGAGGTGAAGCTGAACAGTCAGGCTATGGAGATCGTCAACTCTTTTAAGTATCTGGGCAGTGTGTTGAGTAAAGATGGGACTATGGATGAAGAAGTGCGGGAGAGGGTACAACAGGGGAAGAGGGTTGTAGGAACGCTGAAAGCAGTAACAAGAAATAGGGTGGTCAGTATGGAAGTGAAGAAGTCCTTGCATGACAGTGTGGTAATCCCGACACTGACTTACGGAAGCGAAGCATGGACGTTGGTTGAGAGACTCAGACCAAGAGTGAGAGCAGTGGAAATTAATTACTTAAGAAGTGCGTGCGGAGTTACATGGAGGGATAGACAGATTAATGAGGAAGTAAGAAGGAGGTGTGGTGTGGAGGTAGATGTGCTGGAAAATGTGAAAAGGAACAACTTGAGATGGTTCGGCCATATGGAACGTATGGAAAGCGAGAGAATGACTAAGAGGGTGTACGAGAGCGAGGTGGAGGGACAGAGAGGGAGAGATAGACCGAAAGAGATGTGGAAGGATGGAGTGAGGAAGTATATGAACGAAGGCGGTGCTGGTTGGGGGAAGGGCGTCGACTGACTGGGGACAGAGGTGCATGGGGGCGGTTCGTTCGTGGCCACCCCTTCGGGGATCACGGCGTCGGGCAATAGATAGATAGAAATAATAACAAACGATTGTTTTGTTCCATGTCCGAAGTTTACATGTTTTTTTTTTTAAACACAATAGGTTAAATGATAAGTGTTCTAGCTAGAGTGTTATACAAGTGTAACAAATTTCCTTTGGTGGATGTTGTCTCTGGTAATGTTACTACAAAATTATATCAGCCACATCATCATTCATACAAACAAATTTCTTCAGGGTGATAGAAGTTTGGCAGGGTATCGAAAAATTTACAAATTTTCGTCATATATATATAATATTTTTTTCGTGTACAGTCAGAAACCGCAATTTCTGATACACTTTGATAGGGCCAGGACATGTGGAGCACATCGTTTCTGTAGTGTAGGCACATTTGTCATTTAAAAAAGGATTCGTGTATTTTTTTTGTTAAAAGCAAAAATCACTTGATTTTGTTAGATGATACTATAAACATGAAACAAAATTAGGGTGGCATTTTTTCTGAGCATTCTAACGGCCTGAAATCCAAGATGGCCGCCACCGTAGCAAAACGCCCTAAATTTGACGCTAAAATTAAATTAATGTGGTTTAAAAAAAAAAAATTCAGCATGAACTGCTTGGAACTTGTATATAGAGGTGACTATAATAACAATAACTTCCACCTGACTACCAATCTTTTTATTTTGCACAATTTCAGACAGAGGCTGCCTTTTTTATGTCAATATGGCGGCCGGAAATCGTTACTTTTGATTTTGATTAATTATCTGGTAACACCGATGTTAGTTGTCTCCTCGCATCTTTGCGTGCACCTTGTTTATTCTGTGGGTATTTATATAAATGTGTTTATATTGTTAACTATATAACTTTGTATATCTATTTTTACATGTACTGTATATTCAAACATGTGCGTATAACTATGTGCGTATCTAAGAATATTTATTGTGTTTTAGATACGCCATCATTGTTTAACCCCTTATTGGCGGCGCTCGACTTAAGTCGTGCACCAATTTTCAGCAAGTTAGGAGCATTATTAAGGCTTTTAAAGGGTTAAAATCGAGTGCAAATGGCCGGGAGCGCAGCGGGCCAGACAGCCGAATCCCAGGGCTTACCGCTGCCCATTAACTCATGTTCCCTGTGTTCTCGAGAGGCCGGCAGTGTAGCCAGTAGTGAGCATAGCTGGGAAAAATATACCGCTATACGCTAAACTCCCATGTTCGTGGCACCACTGCAAGAGAACCACGAGTGCTACGTAGCTCGTTCTAGTCTCATTTTGAAGCTTTTAGCGCCTATTTTTTTGCTGAATACATTTCTTTTCATGCAGATACTTGATTGATCATTCAGGAGGGCCTGAATATGCCCAAATGAGCCCAAAACACCCCGCTAGACAAGGGTTAAATACAAAATAACGATCATTCAGGAGGGCCTGAATATGCCCAAATGAGCCCAAAACACCCCGCTAGACAAGGGTTAAATACAAAATAACTATGTTATTACGTGGCGTGAAATAGTGATCATTATACTAACATATTCTTTTCTTCTTTTGCAGGCTGCAAGTACCAAAAGCAGAGTCTTCATCTAACAAGAAGTAAAAAACGGTGGATTTTCAACTATGCTTTATTTGCCAGTTGAGCAGCAAGCAAACAGATTATACAAACTATGTGCTTCGTCCTTCTTTGCCTTCAGTAGAGAAAGTAATTACAACAACTCATGTTCGATGTTCATATGGGGAAACAGAATTCTCTGCATTAAAGAATCGCATAAAAGGTTTGTCTGCCCATGAACTGTTACAGAATGGTGTTTCATACCACAAGACATGTTATAAGGATCTCACACATAAAACATGCATTGAACGAGCCAAGACCAGATATGAGAAAGGACAAGCGACAGGCAGCGTCAGTGATGTAAACCAGAAGACAAAAGGACGACCGCCAAAATCTGATGCTGCATCTACAAGTGCTTCCACATCACAGCGATCTACCAGAAGTCAAGCTTTCGACAAGGAGATGTGTGTCATTTGTCAGGAAGACAAAGCAGACAAATTGCACGATGTCTCAACTGAAAACATGGGAGCTCAGCTCAAAACCATTGGTCAACAAACAGACAGAAAACTTTTGAAAGTCATACTGAGCAATGTTGTAGGCTCATCTGATCTTCTTACAGCAGTTGCTGAGGACATGAAGTATCACCTTCTGTGCTTAGGCCATGCAAAATGAGACATAGAAAAAGCTAACAGACCTCCAAAACAGCATGTTCAGTTTGCACAGTTAGTGTCTGACCTGGAGATGCTCGACATGGTGGAAACTGAAATCAAAGACCCATCTAACAGTTCAGCTTTGAATATGAACGACATTGAACAATCATATGTTGGTTTGCTAGAAGCCAATGGGTTCCCTTTACCCGAAAATCCGCGATACAAACCATACTTAAAGCAACTGATTTTGGACAACATCGCTGATGTGCACTTCACCAGGCCTCCAGACAAAACCAAACCTGAGCAAGTACTTTCTACAAAAGCCAAGGAAACACTGTTAGCTGGTGCGTTGGCCACCGATACAAAAGACCTAAGAGAAGATGTGAAAGTCCTTCTGAAAGCAGCTAAAATACTGAGAAGAGACATTGCAAGCGCAACCCTGTGGAAATTCGAAGGAACATTTGATAATTATGAACCACCTGCTTTGCTTCAACTCTTCTGCAAGCATGCTATCCAAGGTTTACATCAGGTTAAAACAATCAGCAGGGCCGAATCTATGAACCAAAGTGCATCTGTGCTGGCACAACATTTCGTATGTGCATACAAGTCTGATCGGCAGGTCACCTATGAAACAAAAAATTAAGATGTCGCTTTCAAACACCGCAGTGAGACTCCCCTTACCGTCGGCTTAGCTCTGGATGTTCACAAAAACACCAGGTCCAAGGCCCTTGTGGAGACATTAGGCAAACTAGACCTCACTGTCCCATACAACAAGGTAATGGAAATAGAGACTGCTGTCGCAAATGTTGTTCTTGAAAGGATGAAATCCATGGGAGGAATTCACGCCTTGTGGCATGAACACACTCCATGGCACTGCCACCGCTGTATATCAGACTGCATCTGACAAATCCCCAGCAACACCACTTGATATCGATCGGTCATCAAGGTCTCAAACATTAGAGGAGGCTGTTCCATGTGAGATATTATCATGTGACAAATCAATACCAACAAACAAAAAGTGTGTTTGCACACTGAATTCCTGCAAGTCCAGCTCACAGCCAAACAAAGAGAAGGATATGGCATGGATTATTGGCTGTTTGGACTTCATAGAAAGTGAAGTAGAAGTAAAATCAAGCTCTACTTCTCCAGGAACATGGGGCGCCTTCAACTCTCTGTTGTCTCCATCTGGTTCCAAGACAAACATTGCCCTTGTACCACCACTAATACGATTGCCACCAACAAAGTACGACACCCTGTTCACAGGTCTGATGAGAGCACGTGCTATCGCCACTCATGCCATGGGACCAGAATCTATCACAGTCGTGACTCTTGATCTTCAGCTATACGACATGGCCATGAAGTTGTGGATGGAGCGTGAGGACATCAAGAAGCAGTTCTTGTTTCAACCTGGCGAGCTGCACATCGTCTTCTGGGCACTGGCTACCTTGGGTAATTATGTGGAAGGGAGTGGTATTGACCAAGCATGGGTCGAAGCTGGACTTTACTCACCTACAACCGTAACACAAATACTCAACGGAAAACACATGTATCGAGCGCACTGGAAGCTCATACAGTTACCTTGCTTGCTTTGTACAGTTTGTACTTCCGAAAGTTCCTGCAACTTCAGCCTGATGAAGAAGCTTTCTTGAAGGAAACATCCACTCTTTTGGGAGAAGCCTATCAGCAAGACATCAATACAGACTCAGGAAGCAGACACAAACTCAGTGATGCCGTTATAAAAGCAATCAAAATGTTCGAATCCAGGGACATCTTCCAAAAGATCAAACAATCTGAAGGCACTGCAAACAAGATTCAGCATTTCATTTCATGTATTCTTTGTGAAAAATACATGTCTTTAAATAGATACTTGGCTTGTAATTACAAAATCCTGTTGGCTTGGTAATGCATGCAAAGGGAGAAGGTATAGCTTACATTGCGGGTGCGCGGTGGCCATTTTGGAATTTGGCATGTAGATCATACATATAACATAAATTTGATGATTCCATTAGATTCCTGGTCTCAGAAAACATATATTTAGACACTTTATTTGTAATTGTATCACGTGTACTCGCGAAGATATCGCATTATTAGTGTTCGGCGGCCATTTTGGACGCCATCTTGGATTTCATACCCTTAGAATGTTCCGAAAAAATGCCACCCTAATTTTTTTTAAAGCTTATGATACCTTCTTACAAAATCAGGTGAGTTTTTGCTTTTAACAAAAAATATACAAGAAATTGCAAATATGCCTACACTACTGGACGACAGCCCACTTTAACTATCACAAGGCCGCATACCTATGAACACACGTTTCGAACCAATAGATGCTTCACTCAGTCTGCCATGTAAAATTATAATGCTGCTGCTATGCTATGATCTGCATTCAAATATTTATGGATACACAAATGTCAAAAATACCTTTATTACATTCCCTTACGTTTCTACAGTAAATACGGACACGAATATTACCATGGGTTTAAAAAATAAAAATATGAAAATAAATACAGTACTTCCAAATTGCAAAGTGAATGAACAGGATTTAGGTGTGTGTGTGCATGCGCTATTTTCTTTGCACACTGAGATACCATGCCCAACCTTAAACGTTTCATTGGCTGTTACGAAATTTGGTAGTTTACTGTAGGTTCGCTCTCTCGCCCCCACCCCCCATAGAGCTGTCTTCATTTCCATGTTCCCAGTGACCACGTTATGCATACCTGTATTAATTTTGAAGAGGAGGATGTTCAGTAATACAGTATTACCGGTATAGTGTAAATGTTTACCTTGCATTGGTGTGTAATAAATAGTTGTTGTGTAAAGTAACGATGACAATTATGACGTGAATTGCTAGTTACGATTAGTCGAGAGAGTGTGTGTGTGTGTAAGTGAACCGATGTGTGTTGTAATAAACCTAATGCTCTACAGTAGGTGGCAAACTCTAAATTAAAATGTAAAACTTGCAAACTAAACAAACCAAAATTGGAACAACGACAATATAAAGTCAAATTAAATTATCAAAATCGCTATGTGGAAACAACGCTTACTAAAATGAAAATTATTAAATAAAAGAACACAATCCACCACATAGGGTGTACATTACTACATGAGCAAGTTAATCTGTTTCCCAAGCAAACTAATCGCACATATAACAACGCACTATCATCACGTGAAAGGAATTAGTCAAGTTTGAGAAGTCTGGGACGTTCTGGTAAATTTTACTAAACTCTGCATGAATAAAGAAACTACATGTTAAATGTCAAAATATTATTTAAAATCAAATTTGCAACATGACAAGACATTAACAATAGTACAAAATACAAATATTGATAAGATATCTATACTATTACAAAATAATATATAAAATAGACAGAAGTGTCTGCTTCATGACATACGACACAACGAACTATGCAATGAAAAATTACATGTTATCATCTGGTTATAAAATTCAGGTGTGAAATGGCAATGATATCAGTAGTGACATATGGGGGTATATATTATGTATATATGTATTATATTATATGTAATACCACACTAAGTTAAGCTTCGGACGCTGATAGGTTTATATATTCGATATTAATTTAGTCAAATGTTTATATTCCACTCTAAAGGGTAAAGGCTATATAAGCATCGCATCGTGATATTACGTTTAGCAATGACTATAGATAGCTTTTCGATGTTAGTATTGTAGTATCTGATATATTGCAATGTTTACGCAGTGCAGCAAGGTTAATAGCATGATAAAAAATTGATTAATTATATGTGAGTACCGGTATGTGTTTAATAGTAACTACTATGGATAACGTCTGATGAATCACACACACACATACACACACACACACACGTGTGTGAAAACATGGACGGCTGAGGACACTGGAAAATTTTGCTACATGCTATTGAACAAAATCAAGAACTTGGAGGACCGAGTGACCGGCTTGGAGATAGTTAAGAAGGAAATTGTTACAGAGATTGGTGAGTTGAAGAACAGGTTGGAGTTAGTGGAGAGAGAAAAGGCAGTGATAATGACTAGGCTAGACACCAGTATCTCTGAAGGTAAAAATGCTTGGGGCATGACTAGAGACCAAGTGGTAAAAGATTTAGACAGTGTAAGGACGGCAAACAGTGACGAATTCAGGAAGATAATGGATGAACAGAAACAGCAAGATGTTAGGATAAAGGACCAGGTAAAAAGTATGGTTAAGCAAGGCATCCACGAAAACTCTCAGGCCATCCAGGAAGAAAGTCGTAGGGCTAACTGCCTCATAATATCAGGGGTGGAAGAAAAGGAGGAACTAGACTGGACAAAACGAAGAGAGAAGGATGAAGGTTGCATCAACAAGATTCTGGAATCTATTAAGGATGAGGAGGACACCTGGAAGGAGGAAATATCAGACATGTTTAGGCTGGGAAAATATACAAAGGAATACAATAGACTGGTAAAAATCGAATTTAAGTCAAGAAGGACATGTGATGAAATCATGGCAGTAGCAGCTAGGCTAAAAGGGTTAGAGGGTAGGGACAAAATCTACATCAGGCGGGACATACCAGAAGAAGAGAGAAAGAAGGAGGCTGAACTAAGGAAAACCGCCAAAGAGGAAAATAGCAAGAGGACAGAACAAGAAAAGAATAAGTTTTTTTATGGAGTAAGAAAGGGGAAGATTATGAAACTTTCGGTAAAGAGAAACTAAAAGAAAAAGAGGGTAGGGAACAGACCGCCGCAGATAAGGCACTTGGAGCAGGTAATGGGGGACTAGAAAGTATAAGGATTCTATATAGCAATGTCGATGGGCTAATCTCTAAGAAATTAGAACTAACAGACTTACTCAATACTAAGAAACCAGAAATAGTATGTCTCACTGAGACAAAACTAAGAGAGGAACTTGATATAAATCTGCTAGGATGGTCTGAATACAGGATTTGGAGGAGGGACAGAAAATTTCGACATGGAGGTGGAGTGTGCATCCTTACTAGGAAAGATTTGATTGTGTCTGAGATAAAACTAGAAACTTCAACAGCAGAAGTTTTAGCACTAGAAATTGGTGGAAACGAAAAAATAGTGGTGATAGTAGCGTATGTACCTCCCAAGACGAAGACATGGAGTAAGGAGAAGCATAGCCTAATGCGTAAGGAAACAATTAGTGTGCTAGAAAATATCTTAGCTTCAAAGGATGATATAGTCATGTGTGGGGACTTTAACTGCAAGGAAGTGAATTGGGAAGAACTTGAACCCGGAACAGGAGAGGAAAGTTGGGGCTATGAATTTTTAAGTATGGCCATGGAAAATTCTATATACCAACATGTAAAAGAGTCAACAAGAGTAAGGGGAAGTGATCAACCAGCTAGATTGGACCTTCTCTTCACAAGAAGGGAGGAGGAGGTTCAAAGTATTCAGTACCTATGCCCACTAGGAAAAAGCAACCATGCAGTTTTCGACATAGACCTACTATTGAAGCATAATCTACCCAAGGAAAGGGAAAAGCACAAGGAAAATCACTGGATGTATTCCAGAACCGATTTCGCAGGACTACGGGATTTTTTCAAGTCACAAAATTGGGATCAGGTGTTATCTGAAAGTGAGGTAGACAAAAAAACTCAAGGCATTCATGGAGATCTATGATACTGGTATAAAAACTTTTGTCCCAAAGTGCATTAATAACAGAAAAAAAGGAAATCGCAAAGAATGGTTTAACCGCGAATGTAGGCAAGCACAGGAAGCAAAAAAAAAAGCCTGGAAAAAGATGAGAAACTGGGAAGATAACAGGCAAAAGTATAAAGAGGAGAGAAATAAATACACAGAAATGAGGAGGAGGTCAGAGGCAAACCATGAGAAAGGGATAGTGGAGAACTATGAAAAGAATCCAAAAATGTTTTTCAAGTTTGTAAACGGCAAAAGGAAGATAAAAGCCACGATCGTTAAGATTAAAAGTGGAAACAGAATCATAGAAGATACAGAAATTGCGGAAGAACTAAATAGAAATTTTGCATCAGTATTTACAAAAGAAGGAGAATTCATTGCACCAGAAACCAATGAGATAGGTACAGAGGAAATGCCGGAAGTCACATTTAACAGAGCAAAGCTCATAGACATAATGAGTAAGGTGGATCCAAACAAAGCCGCCGGACCGGACGGAGTATCAGGCTGGATTATTAAAGAAAATGCCAAGGAACTGAGTATACCATTATATGATATAATGACCAAATCATTGGACACAGGGATAGTACCTACAGAATGGAAAAGAGCAAACATTATTCCTATATTTAAGGGAGGAAGCAGAGATAAACCACTGAACTATAGACCTGTATCACTATTGAGCATCCTCATGAAGATTCTGAAGGATTAATAAGGGACAAATGGGTGAACTACCTGGAATCCAAAAGATTAATTACTGACCGACAATTTGGATTCAGAGGAGGCAGATCATGTGTAAGCAACTTGTTGAGTTTTTACTCTAGAGTAATAGACACAGTGGACCAGAGGGAAGGATGGGTAGACTGTGCCTACCTAGGCTTTAAAAAGGCATTTGACAAAGTTCCACACAAGAGATTGCTGTGGAAATTAAAACATGAGGGAAAAGTAGGAGACAAACTGCTGAAATGGATGGAGAGCTACCTTAGCGGAAGACAGATGAGAACAACAGTAAGGGGGAAATCGTCAAACTGGACTCAAATTACGAGTGGAGTACCACAAGGATCTGTCCTAGCCCCAATCATGTTTCTAATATTTGTAAATGACTTACCTGAGGGACTAACAAGCTACATGAGCATGTTTGCGGACGATGCTAAGCTGCTTAAAACGATCAGAACCCAGGAGGATTGCCTTGAACTCCAAGCAGATTTGCAAAAGATCCATGAATGGAGCATCAAATGGAATATGGAGTTCAATGCAGGGAAATGTAAGACTCTAGAAATGGGTAAAAGCAAGTACAGACCTAGAAAAGATTATAAACTAGGAAATGAAGTGATTCCCAAAGCAGAAAAAGACTTGGGGATAGAATTTAGGGATAACATGTCTCCAGAAAGCCACGTAAATAAGATAGTGAGAGAATCACTAGCATTATTGGCAAATATCAGGATGTCTTTCAATTATCTTAATGAAAACACCATGAAGCAAATAATAATGGCAATAATAAGACCCAGGATGGAATATGCATCTGTAGTGTGGTCCCCTCACTTGAAACATATCCACAAAATTGAGAGGGTACAGAGAGCAGCTACGAGGATGATCCCAGGTTTGGAAAATTTGGAGTACCAAGAGAGGCTCGAGAGATTGAATCTACCAACACTGGAACAGAGAAGGAAACGAGGACAGCAAATTCAGATATATAAATGTGTTAGAGGTATTGACAAAATCGACCAAGAAAACTTGATAGAGAGGGATGGAGGTGAGAGGACAAGAGGTCACAGCTACAAACTAAAAGTGCTAAATAGTAAATCTGATCTGAAAAGTAAAAGATTTCCTACCAACTCGATTAGTGGGTGGAACAAATTGCCAGCCGAAGTAGTGTCTGCACCATCAGTGCATAGTTTCAAAGCACGGTATGACAAACATATCTTAGGAGGCGGGAATTAACGAGCATGCTCACTCCCGCAAATACAGTAAACTTCCGTTAATCCGAAGGGCAGCGGACCGGCCCTCGTTCGGATTAGTGGATTTTTCGGATTATCGGACTTTACCCCTATGAACCTGTGTATGACGAAAACATTGAGGCATTAGGCCACCCAAATGACACAATGGTGCACACACACATCTCATATGTTAATGAAATCACTTAAAAAGTTTACCATTGTCATTGTCATACTTTCAAAACCTACTTTAATGGTCAAAGGAATCTGCTCAAAAGTCTTAACTTCTTCTTCTTCCGTCTACTAAGTTTGTCTTGCTCTTGAAGATCAGATCAGATGTGGTTCGGGAAGTAATGCCTTAACAACGGCACTTCCCTGAGAGGTTCTTGTGATTTTCCTTTTGTGACGTGCTCTGTTATATTTATGAAAGCACCCTTGTCTTGTTCTCTTTAAAGCACCCTTGGGACGCTCCGATCACTGAACTATAAATAGTAGCGTATCGGAACGTCCAAAGGTGCGTTTTCAAGCTCAAGACTAATACGTCCAAAGGTGCGTTTTCAAGCTCAAGACTGAATGCGCTTGCAGAAAATGCGGTGCAAGTCAGTAGCGCATCGGAGCGTCCCAAGGATGCGTTCAAGAGCAAAACAAACTCTCTAGCAGACGATGTGGAAGAAGAAGAAGAAGAAGGTGTTTACGTTTATATCAGTAGCTTCCTTTGACCATTAATCTGAATGTTTTGAAGTATGTAATAGGCTACAATGACAATGGTAAACTTTTAAAGTGAATTCATGAACATATGATATGTGTGTGCTCCATTATGTGTCATTTGAGTGGCCTAATGCCTCAAAAAGGGGACTTTGGGACTTCTTGAAATTTGGACCATCGGGTGAATTCGGATTTGGCCTCAAATTGAAAAATTCGGACTATTGGGAGATTCGAATCATCGGTCGTCGGATTAACGGACTTTTACTGTACAACTAGTGTAAGTACAACTAGAGTAAGTACATGATGCCTTTAATTACTTTAGAAACATCAGAAATCATGCCAAAACTGTATTAAACCTAACTAAATCAAACTTTCTCCACAAGCAGGCAAATAAACTTCTAAATAATCCAAATGATAACAAAATATTTTGGTCTACTCTTAACTCATTTAAATCCAACTTCACTACTGCTTCATCCATTCCACCATTAAAATCTCCGACTGGCAATCTTGTAAGTGACCCACGAGGTAAAGCTAACCTTCTTGCGGATATTTTCTCCACCAACTCAACCTTAGATGAAATATATCAAGATGTCCCTGTACTTAATTTTAATTCGCCTGAAATTCCCTCACTTAAGATCCACACCAGACATGTCAAAACTATTTTGCAGAATCTCTCAGTCGATAAGGCTCCTGGTCCAGATGAAATTCCTCCAATAGTACTTAAGAATTGCTCCTTGGTGCTCGCTCCTGTATTGGCAAAAATTTTCCGTCTTTGTACTCATACCTCATGCTTCCCAGTGCCCTGGAAAGAAGCAAACATCCATCCAGTTCCTAAAAAAGGTGCCTCTTCAGATCCATCAAACTACAGACCAATAGCTATAACTTCCACTCTTGGTAAAGTCTTTGAAATTATATTAAATAATCACATAATTAAGCATCTTGAGAATAATAAATTAATCAGTGATAGGCAATATGGTTTTAGACGATGTCGATCAACTGCAGACATGCTTTGCCTTCTTACGCATCAAATCAACCAAGCTACAGACCAACATGGTGAAACACATACAATAGCACTGGATATATCAAAGGCATTTGATAGAGTCTGGCATCAATCCTTATTGTCGAAGATGTCACACTACGGCCTTGCATCATTAGTTCCACTAATTTCTTCTTATCTTCATAACAGAAAAATACGTGTAATGGTAGATGGCCTTTATTCTCAATTTCACTCAATAAATGCTGGTGTTCCCCAGGGATCAGTTTTGGCCCCAATTCTGTTCCTCATTCATATCAATGATCTCATATCTACCACTCATAATCCAATACATTCCTACGCAGATGACTCAACACTCCACAGTTCCTTCACATTTACCAATTCTTTCACCCAACCCGATCTTATAAATTCAAAAATAAACACTGCAATTTCTCTGAACCAGGACCTTTCTAGAATTAATGGATGGGGACAAAAGAATCTAGTTTCCTTTAATGCACAGAAAACAAAGTACATTCAATTTTCTAACCGACAGAATCTCACTGACTCCCATATATTTTTTAATGATGTAAATATTCCCACTTCCCCTAGTATTGACATTCTCGGTGTAACATTAACTACTAACTTGAGCTGGACACATTATGTTAGAAGCATTGCTAAGAATGCCTCTAAAAAACTGGGACTCCTGTACAGAGTTCGAGAATTCTTCACTGACGAGCAGTTGGCCGTAATATATAAAAGTCATGTGCGTTCTCAGATGGATTACTGTTCACCTCTGTGGGGTGGAAGTGGAGTGGTTGCATTGAGGCAGTTGGACAAAATTCAAAATAAAGCTATTAGATTAATCAATAACCCTGCAATCACACAGGACCTTCCTACATTATCCATACGAAGAAACGTTGCATCCCTTGCATTATTCTACAGATATTTTCACAGCAATTGTTCCGAGGAACTTGCTTCAATTGTGCCGCCTCTCCACATCTTTCCCCGTAGAACTAGGGCAGCTGAGAGCGCCCATGAATTTACACTTTCTCCTCCACAATGCAGAACTTCTGCTTATCAGAATTCATTTATCCCCAGAGCTACTACTCTTTGGAATTCACTTCCCTCGAATTGCTTTCCACAAACTTACAATCTACAAATGTTTAAATCCAGTTGTTACAAACATTTTATGAATGGAGGATGCCTTTAGGCACATGGACCTTTTTCTTTTATCTGTGTTTTTCCTTCCTCCGTTCATTGTCTCTTAAAAAAAAAAAAAAAAAAAAAAAAAAAAAAAAAAAAAAAAATGGCATCTAGTCGGCTGTGTGCCATTAGTATTCCTTTAATATGCAGTCATTAAGATATTATTGCTAAGCTTTAATGATATCAGTATTATTTTTTTAGAAGTTTGGTCACAAGTGTGAAATACGTTTTCAAGGAGTCATTATGTGTAATTTGAATGAATTAATTGTATTTTTTTTGTATTAGAAAAGTGCCTATACATACGGTGTACCTGAATGCATTAGTGATAATAATATAATTGCTTTGTTATTGAGAATACATAACAATTTATATGAAGGTGCTAAAATGCACAGAAACTTGGAATCTAATGTATATGCTCCTCTAAGGGCTACAAATGTAAGCATTTCATTTTTTTGTTTTTTTTTAAACTCTGTCTTGTGTCCGAAGTCGCCTCTGCATTGTCCGAAGCCGTCGTTCAATACACACACTGGAGCCTCACATGCCTCATTCCGGCCCCCAACATCGGCGGAAACCTCGGCGTCAGTTTGTCCCCAATGCCACCCTCCGGCACTTCGATTCAATTTTTGGCGATGATGACTGGCCGCGTTTCCTCGTCATACGACCGGCTTCCTACATCTCGGGGGCTAAGTTAGAGAACCTCCTCCTCTCGGCGCATGCAACTTCGGACTTATCGTTCCGTGAGACTGGTAATAATGATTGGATTGTGGAAACCACTACTCGTGCCCAATCTGAGACATACCTATCTCTTACTACCTTGGACGATATCCCTGTTACTGTCACGAAACATAACGACCTCAATTACATCCTCGGTACTGTTGTTCTACCCTCAACTTATGACCATGACTGACTTCCTGATAAGTCGACCCTCCTGTCGTCGTTGCGCTTGCGTTATCCAAATGTGCACGACGTTGATTTGTATAGTATCCCAAACAAATCAACTCCTTCTCATCCTCTCCGCATAGCTCGCATTAAGTTTAGTGGACGTTCCCTCCCACGAGACGTCAGGAAGGACAAAGGCGTGAAGTACGACCTTATGTCCCCAAACCGTTACAATGTACAAACTGTTCCACCTTCGGTCACTCAGCTGGTAGGTGTAAGAAGGTTCGGGTGTGTGCCTTCTGTAGCTCCGTCAAACATGCTACCCGTTGGAATTGTGGCACTCCAAAATGTGTTAGCTGTGGCCTTGAACACCATGCTCACTCAAAGCAATGTGTGTTCTACATGTACAATGCTGAGTTAAAGCTTCTCATTAGTCAGTCAGGCATGTCTGTCAGAGAAGCTAAGCAAGAACTGAGAGTAAGAGATGTTAAAGATCCCTCTAGAGATATGACTTACAGTGCTAGACTTCGTGCACCTACAACTGACGTTTCTCCCGGTAGTCGACGACGTGAGGACAGTGATGCTGTGTTGGATTCACCCCTTTCTAGTCCAGCCACTGTTCCCCTCTCCAACCGATTTCATGCACTGAATACCCCTCCCCCTGTTCATGAAGCCTCCACCCCAAAAGCATCCGCGTCCCCTTCACCAGTAACTGATATTCAATCCTTGCCTCTTGCCCCGGCTCCCTCTACCGATGTTGACGATGTCATGGATTCTACCCCCTCCACCAGTAAACGCCGATCTGATGCTCTACATTCTCCCTCCTCAGATCGTCGATCTCCCTCCGTAAAACGTAAGACCCTCACAGCCCGACCTATGCCTCCCAAACCTCAACGTGTCCCTCCTCGCTCTCGCATCTTCCGCTCTGATATGGGTTCTCCGTCCCAGCCTCCCTCACTCCACACCCCCTCTACGCCTGCGTCCCCCTCGCCTACTCGTCCTCGACCTCACGCACCTATCAATGTTACCGCCTCGGGCTCCCATGCACCCCACTGCGGCTGTCATGACTGCTTTGTGCGGGAGTATCGCCGGACGCCTACCCGCACTAAATCCACTGTTGCTGCGTTGATACGCTCCTTTCTCCGTGACCGACGTTTACCAACCCCTGATAACACCGCCTCTCATAACTCCTCGTGCTTATGCGCTTTTCACTTAAAGTCACGTTCAGATCTTTCACACTCCAAGATAGCTACTATCCTCCATGACCTGTCCTCTAATGTGTCCCCCCACCGTCCACGTCGAAACTCCCTGCCTTCTCATGACCCTCCCCCCAGACCCGTTCCTCTTCATCTCCAACAGCCGAACAGTGCTGTTAATTTACGTAACCTTAAGTCTCTCACTTAACCTGTTCAATCCCTATATACTACAATGGAATTGTAATGGTCTCTCATCTAGAGTCCATCTAGGTGAGATCCAGCGTTTACTCCGTGTCTATAATCCAATGTGTATTTGTTTACAACACATTGGAAATTATAATAAATCCATCACCAACTACCACCTTGCGTGCTGTTCTCTATCCCCTGATGGAGAATATGGCACAGCAATTTATGTCCATCATCGAGTAACTTTTGACTTGTTTCCCATTCGTACAAGTTTCCTACAGCACTCTATCCTTACTCTTCATATCCCCGATGGTGACTCTGTTACCATTTGCAATATCTATAACCAACCTGCTTACAATTATGACCTTTCCTTGCTTTCTCAGTTTTTCTCTACACTACCCTCTCCCATCTTACTGTTGGGTGACTTTAATGCCCATAGCCCTATATGGGACCCTACTTCCTCCAATCCTGATACAGCCGGTTCGCAGATTGAACATTTGCTTTTGAACCGTGACCTTTGCTGCCTTAATGAGGCTGACTCACACACTTACTTTTCTGCTTCCCATCATACTTATTCCTCTGTTGATGTCACCCTGTGCTCCACAGCAATTGTTGATAAGTTCGAGTGGCGGGTCTGTGTTGATACGTTCTCAAGCGATCACTTTCCTGTCATCCTGTCTTACTTGCAATTCCGTCCATGTCCTTCGCTCCCTCGCTATAACTTCCACAAAGCTGACTGGGACGCATATGTCCTCCACACCAGACAAATCCCACCTTTTAATCCCTTAAGGGATCCTGATGAAACGCATTCATTCCTCGTTAATTTTTTTACTAATGCAGCTACTAAGTCTATACCCCAGACGACTTCTTCCCCCCTACGTCGTCGAGTCCCCTGGTGGGACAGCACCTTATCCACTCTTGCTAAAAGTAAACATGAATTAGGCCGCCGCCTCGATAGTCTCAATAAACGTTACAATTCTTTATGTTCACGCTTACCTTTACGTGATGATCTTCTATGCCATTCCATCTCGTTATTGATGGATATATGTGCCATCAAACCTCACTACAATCGACTATCAGCTAAATTCCGTCGAGAAGTCATCCGTAGTAGATCCGAATCCTGGAAAACTTATGTCTCCACCATTTCCCCGTCTACCCCGATATCATGCGTTTGGCATAAATTCAGGAATATTAACAGCCTTCACATTGCCCCTCCGCGCCATGCTTTGGTACACGGTGGCCGTACTGTTCACGATCCCCTTGAGATATCGAACCTCTTGGGTCAACATCTTGCCCATGTCAGCAGTAATGAGAGGTTAGACGATAATTTCCGCCGCCATAAACTTGAAATGGAGTCGATCCCCCTCAACTTCTCTTCACCAGACACCTTTGATTATAATGCATGCTTTACTATGGATGAATTTGAACATGCACTTTCCAATTGTCCTAACTCCGCTCCTGGCCAAGATAACATAAGTTTTGCCTTACTCACTAACTTAGCCCCCCTTGCTAAATCCTACCTCTTGCAATTTTATAATCAGGTGTGGATCCGTCATCAATTTCCTACCTCATGGAAACATGCTATTGTCGTCCCAATTGCAAAACCTGGAAAAGACCCGAGCTTGCCCTCGAGTTATAGACCAATATCCCTCACCAGTTGTCTTTGTAAATTAATGGAGAAATTGGTCAATACTAGACTCACTTGGTTCCTCCGTCAAAACACTATTCTCACTCCGACCCAATTTGGCTCTCAGAAAGATCGACCTACTCTGGACTCGCTTACGTTATTAGAATCTCATATCAAGCGTGGCTTTGAAAGTAAGTCCATCACCGTCGCCGTTTTCTTTGACATCCAGAAGGCATATGATACCACGTGGCGGCGTCCCATCCTGCAACTACTTCATGATAGTGGTGCCCGTGGCCATCTACCTTTTTTTATTTCCAACTTTCTTTCTGATCGAACATTCCAGACTCGAGTGGAGGGAATCCTTTCTAATGTCTTTCCACTCGTCAATGGTGTTCCCCAGGGCAGCGTTCTCAGCAGCAAACTTTTTGCCGCGGCCATAAATAAAGTCATTCAACAATTGCTGCCGGAAGTCCATGGCAGCCTGTACGTTGATGATTTTACCATCTATTGCACTGCCCGTACCCTCAGACATGCTCAACGTATACTCAACATCTCCATCCAACGGGTGATCGCCTGGGCATCTTCAGTTGGCTTTCAGTTTTCGGCTGAGAAAACTAAGGCAATAGTCTTCTATCGAGACAAACGCTGGCTCCGTGGCCAGTCAATATCGCTTCGAATGGGACCCTCTCCGATTTCTTTCTATCCCAGTGTTAAATTCTTAGGCGTAATCTTTGACCAACATCTCAACTGGAGAGACCATGTTCAGTATACTAAAGGTAAAGGCCTTCGTGCTCTCAACCTCCTCAGAAAACTATCCCATACCACTTGGGGTGCCAGAGGTACCACTATGTTGATGCTCTACATGGCGGTGGTTCTTTCCATCCTCGACTACGGCTGCCCCATTTATGGGTCGACCTCTGCTTCCGTTTTGAAGATGTTGGACCCTGTTCATACGCAGGGTATGCGTCTCTGTACTGGAGCTTTCCGTTCCTCCCCAAATACCTCCGTCTTAGCTGAGAGTGGCGAGCCCCCGCTCTCCCTCCATCGCGATTTAGTTACTATGCGCCGTGCATTAAAAATTAAACATAGTGACTCTCCCATTAATTCCCTTTTCAGTGATATCTTCATTCCCGATCCGTGTCCATCTTCCCCCTCCTTTCCGATTCGTGCTACAATTCTCCTCAACTCTCTTGACTTTCACATTGCTGTTTCGCCACCTGTTGTCTCCCCTTCCCCCCCATGGGTTATCTCTCTGCCCAATGTTTGCACTCACCTCTCCTTCCTCTCTAAGAGATATCCTTTTGTCCCTAGCCATCACTGCCAGCACGCACTCGAACACATACGTCGTAAAGGCCCCCATTTTGCCATCTTCACTGACGGGTCTAAGACTGACTCTGGGGTGGGCCTCGCTGCTGTGTCTTCTACTAAGCTCCTTCAGTTTTCTCTCCCGCCCCAAGCCTCTATCTTTACTGCTGAACTTTTAGCTATCCAATCTGCTATTGACATTATACGTGACACCCCTCAACAGCCCTTTATAATTTACAGTGACTCTCGTAGTGCCCTCGAAGCGCTCCGTGCTTATTCGTCCTCCCACGTAATAGTTTTAGCCATAAAACACGCTCTCCACGAGATGAGCCTACGTGGATTCCAGGTCCAGTTATGTTGGATTCCTGCTCACATCGGTGTCCGTGGCAATGAAGACGCCGATGCTGCGGCTAAGAATGCTATTTTAATGATCCCTCGCCAGCCCCACCTTCCGTTAGGTGAATGGCTGTCCTTACTCAAGCCTTCTATTCTTTGCACGTGGCAATCTCATTGGGATGCTCTACCCTGCAATAATAAACTCCGTGCAATCAAACCTTCTGTCCGTCCTTGGCCCTCGTCTTCCAGGTCTCACAGGTGTGAGGAAGTTTTACTAACTAGACTTAGGATAGGCCATTCCAGGCTGACTCACGGTTATTTGATGTCCACTCCCCGCACTCCGCCCTCTACCTGCTCCTCCTGTCATTCCCCTGTAACTGTTCGCCACGTCTTTGACTGCCCAGATACTGCCCGTCTGCGTACGGTTTGTTTTGGTACTAAATCATTCACTGACCTTTTATCCGATTCTCCGTCATTTTCCTTCCCCCCTATCGTCCGTTTTTTGCGTCGCCTTAAGCTCCTTTCAGTAATCTGATCCAATCCTTCGGGCCAGACCTATGAGAGTTCCGTATGGAGCTCAGTGGTCTGGTTAATCTGCTCTACATAACTAACTAACTAATACACACACTCAGATTTAAAGGGGAAAACCATTACCTTTTGATACCTTTTGATGTGTTCGCCGCTCTTCTAGCGGCACCAAGGAGCGCGACGCCCCTCGTTATGGATGGTGATTTGGTGCAGTAGACTGTTTGAAGCGACAGCTCGCTCCCTTGCGAGGATGGGCTCGTCTGGCACTTTTTGCAGTTCGACATCTAGGGCTCTCTTGAAATTAATGTCCGAAGTCACCTTACCCCAGTCCGAAGTCACCTCATATCGATGATGACTTCGGACACCATTATAAATATTAGTTATAATTAAGCCAAAGGCCTATAATTTTTTCCACTGTACACACGATTATTCTACGTTTCTAAGCTATACATAGATGCAAAAGATTGCATTATTAACCCGTTGAGCCCCGGCTAGTTGTTGTTGTTGTTGTTGTTCCCCAAGCTGCCTGGCCGAACAGCCCCAAGGCCCCGAGCAATTCCAAGGCCTTAACCGAGTGCCCCCACAGAACGCCACTCCATGGCGGGGGAAGAGAAAGTCGAGAGGCAAGGGAAAAATGTGACGCTTTGGCTTCCAATCTTGGTAGATGAGTAAGCTATGGGTATGGCAGAGATTGCTCAGCTCTCACTCTGATAGACCAGCCCATCACTAGCCCCGG
The DNA here is from genome assembly GCA_032716605.1 of Paralithodes platypus. Lineage (NCBI taxonomy): Eukaryota > Metazoa > Arthropoda > Malacostraca > Decapoda > Lithodidae > Paralithodes > Paralithodes platypus. The sequence goes on along the minus strand of CM064514.1, from coordinate 9,559,921 downwards.
CTAGTTATAATATTTTGTTCACCCCAGTCCCAAGCCATTTTCACTTCTTTTTTTTGTTTGCTAAAATGGAAGACAAGGATGAGAAATGAAAAAAAAGAAAAAAAAAAAAAAAAATCACCTTGGACATTTTTTTTTGGGGGGGGGGGGAGCCTCAAACAAATTTGTTGAGCCAAAATGGAAGAGAATGGTGAGAAATGAAGACAAAAATAAATCATTTCTGTCATTTGGGGGGCAGGGTTTCAATAGTTCGTCTCCCCCGCATGACCACCCGCCCGGGAGCACTAGGGTAAAAACTGAGTATGGCATTGTACGGCATACATCCTAAGGAGTGTCTCACATAAATCTCAAGCCTCTAGCTCCCATACGACCGGAGTAATGAAGGTTCAAAATGGCGGTGAACTAAGGGTGTAAACTATCCCCACTAAGCCCACCACCACAAGCCGCGCGGCTGTCTCGGCCCGCTCACACCTACTGGCCCGGCTCCCACACACACTACGGTACCTCCCCCTCCTATTCTCCCGCCATTTCCTACCTTACGAGCCACGTAAGTGTTTTTTATATGTCGGACGCACGTGATGCGTCGCTGGGAGTTGGTGATCAAACACTGCCGACGCAACACGTGCGACGCTGGGTCTCACCGGGTTAAGGCTTTACCTATTGAGTTAGGCTTAAAATTAGGTCAAATATGTCCGAAGTCACCCCGAATGACGGTATGTATTCTCTTTAAGGGTTAGAGTACTCGGAGATACTGTCTGTAGTGAACCAGAGTAAAATATGAATTTTGACATAATTGCACTCGGAGCTATAGTAGCACTCTGTGTTTGAGAACCGGAGTTAATAAAAACTGGTGAGGGAACAGGTTCTTAACTCTGGAGCCCCAGAGATAAGGCTATGACAGTGTACCACCGGAAAAACTCTGAGTGGAAGAAAGGGGTGAGGTGTATGACAAAAGCACCTTGTAGTAAAAGTAAAATGGTAGGTAAAATTACCCGGAGCCTCGTAGATATAAACTAGAGAACTCCGGCAGAGTAGGCACAAATAAAAGATATACAAATGAGGCCCCCAACCTCCGCCTATACTCTGCTACCCCCCGGACTTCAAATAGTACACAGGGATCTCCTAGTGACCGGAGATATAATTAAGCCCAGTCTAACACTAGCCGACCTAAAAAGGACCGGAGTGAGACTCTAAAAAGGGGCCCAACTGAAGGTTGGTTCGTAGCTTAAAATCATATTTTTGAAAAGGGAGGCTACGGTGGCATCTATCTATCTATCTATTGCCGGACGCCTTACTCCCCTTATGAGGGTGGCCATACACAGAATGCCCCCAAGCGGACCTATTCCCTGTGAGAGGGACAACCCGAGCCAGTTTAGTGAAGGACTTACAGGATTGACCACTCAATTTTTTTTTTTTTTTTTTTTTCTATGTGATTGAGGGAGGCAAAAGGCATAACTGCCTATAGCGAGTGCCTCCCCCATAGTTGAAAGAGTGACAGGGCCAAAATCAAGGGACGTTCGAGCCAAAATGCCTGGACACACGGAGTTTGAAGCAATTTAAGTCATAGGAAGAGGGAAAGACTGATTCTGGGAGAGAGTTCCAGAGCTCAGCTGTTGAGTAGAAGAAAGTTTGAGAGTAACGTCCGACTCCGAGGCCCTCTGTGTATCTTGTTAGCACTATTTTTCTACAGTGGTGTTCGGCTAATCCATCCACTAACCTGCCTTACCCTTAGGTAAGCAGTACGGATTTGTATCAGGTTTACTCCCCTAGACAGGTTGCCAACCAAGGCTGACGAGTCCCATCCACCCGAATTTGTATAAGGTTGTCTCCCCTAGATGAGTTGCCGACCAAGGCTAACGAGTCCCACCCACGGTGGCATGTATCAAAAATAATTACAGGCAAAAGTATCATAAAAGAATAACATTTATCCACTCTGCAACAAGACAGAAAACCTGGAAGGAACAGGGACTATGAAGACGTATGACATAAAAGTCTAATAAATTGTTTATATACAGTGCAAAAGGAAAATATTGCGTAAAAACTTTATTAAAATGTAAAGAGAAACGCTCAATGTCACGAAAACATCAAAAGGATGAAATACGAAGCATCTGGAATTTTCGATAAGAAATAAAAGAAAAAGTGATAGCCTCTAGACCGCCATTAAAAAATTTATCGAAGCGCGACGTTCAGAGAAATTGTTAGGCTATCAGCAAGAAAAGTTGAGATGAATAGAATCAACGATTAATTGAAAAAATTATAAGAATGGATAGTTAGAATTAAGAATATTGAATTTGTGATGTCCCCGTGGTTGTTTACTGTATATATGGATGGAGTCATGAAAGAAATCCTATCAAGAGCAGTGGATGTTGGTGTATCGCTGAAAAGGGAGGGAATTGAGTGGAAGCTACCTATACTGCTGTTTGTGGATGATACAGTTCTGATGAGTGATAATGAATGGGAGTTGCAGGGTCTGGTAAATGAGTTTGGAACACTGTGCGAAAAACGGAATTTGAAGGTAAATACGGGGAAGAGCAAGGTTATGGTCTTCGAAAGGGGTGAAGTCACAGAGTGTGAGGTGAAGCTGAACGGTCAGGCTATGGAGATCGTCAACTCTTTTAAGTATCTGGGCAGTGTGTTGAGTAAAGATGGGACTATGGATGAAGAGGTGCAGGAGAGGGTACAACAGGGGAAGAGGGTTGTAGGAACGCTAAAAGCAGTAACAAGAAATAGGGTGGTCAGTATGGAAGTGAAGAAGTCCTTGCATGACAGTGTGGTAATCCCGACACTGACTTACGGAAGTGAAGCATGGACGTTGGTTGAGAGGTTCAGACCAAGAGTGAGAGCAGTGGAAATGAATTACTTAAGGAGTGCATGCGGAGTTACATGGAGGGATAGACAGACTAATGAGGAAGTAAGAAGGTGTGGTGTGGAGGTAGATGTGCTGGAAAGTGTGAAAAGGAACAACTTGAGATGGTTCGGCCATATGGAACGTATGGAAAGTGAGAGAATGACTAAGAGGGTGTACGAGAGCGAGGTGGAGGGACAGAGAGGGAGAGGTAGACCGAATATGAGGTGGAAGGATGGAGTGAGGAACTACATGAACGAAGGCGGTGCTGGTTGGGGGGAGGGGCATCGACTGACTGGGGACAGAGGTGCATGGGGGCGGTTCGTTCGTGGCCACCCCTTCGGGGATCACGGCGTCAGGCAATAGATATATAGATAGATAGAATTTCAGAGCTTATAAAAGCATTGATTGGAAAATAGGCAAAGGCCTAGCCTATCCCTAAAACTGGCATCTGCTAGCCAAAACTAACAAAGCCTAAAAGCTGAAATAGAGGCATTCTAACTAACCTGGCTTACATAACATAATGTAATAATATAAAGAGGAAAAAGATAGAAATACTGTACAGAAAATAAAAATAATATTCATATAATAATAACTGGTCGTAGCATGTGGCGCGTCCCGTGGAAGTCGTCAGCTCTCTGGAAATGCTCAATACACATACCGGTACATATCTATGATGCCTCCTTACTATAAAGTAACATATACTTACCAGAAGAGGCAGCAGGAAAAGTCCAAAGATGAAAAGTAGCACATCCTGAGAGCACAAAATTAGTCCAACCTATCGCACGGGACGCGACCACAAGGACGTATAAACCCAGCGTGACCAGCTGGGGGACGCGTGCAAGGGAAGGACTGTATAACGGCGCGCTAGTTGATTTAGTAAGACAACATTCATAGTTTCTAATCTTTAGGGCCTACTCATAAAAAAATATCTTTCTTTTCTAATGGTTACCTTTTTTAATGACGTTCCCTAGGAACTAAGTAAAGGGTTTCACCCTAGGATGTACTTTTTATATATTTGGGTCGCGTTATGCTTTCTCCGGGGAGCCCTTATATATATAAGGCTCTCACGTCATTGACGGAGAGAACCATTACTAAATTGGCTGTTTTTGCCATAAAGTTATCTCCAATGAAATCGTCATCACAACTGAACCAGTTGACTTAGAGAGCTCTACTTAACGCCATTCTACAGGTACGAAACACATCTACGCTGGGGAATGCGCGGGAATGCGAAAGCAGTCAAAATAACAAAGATACGGTAGCCTAGGCATAGACGTTTTTCGGCCAAAACCCCCGGGTTTCGGGGAATATATATGGAATACAGAGCCGGGGCTGGAGGGTTAACCCTGCAGACCCGGTTGGGCTCTGAGGCATCCATAACAAACCCGGCCCGCGCAACCCGGACGGGCTCTCAGGCTCCGAGTGCTTGCGTACGTGCTTTCGAATGGCGCGCGTAAATTTTTAGTGTCGTGGGTGGTAGGTGGCGCCACCAGACGTGAACTACGCCACGACAACAGTCTCTACCCCGACGCCATCATGAATAGTACGCCAAAAAGTGATTCCGCTGTGTCCGATACCGTGCTCCCTACGACGCCCGCCCAAGCTCGTCGCGTCTTACGCAGACGCCACCGCCTAAATGTGTTATCTCCCGGAGGTATTGAGGAGACATTGAGAATTTATGAGCGAGCTGATGCACAGTATACTGTTGATGATGAAGAAAGTGATAGATCGGCTAATTATCAGTCGAGTGATTATGGCGATGACAGTAACAAAGACGCTCAATTCATGGGATTTGCGAGTGAACATGAGAGTGATGTAGCAGCTTTCGCGGAAGCTGTTTTAGCTGAAGAAAGTGAAGTGGGGAAAGTGAGTGAGTGGGAGAGTTCAAGGTCACTCTCCAAGTTTCAGTTGAGTGACACGACTCCAAGCCCTTCGCCAGCTAAATCGCCTTTCCAGCTACGCTTCTATAAGAAGCAGATACTTGTCAAGGCGGCAGCGGCAGCCAGGGAAGAAGCCAAAAGACTTGGTGAGGATGAGGCTGTGAGTGAGGGTGAGCGTGGTGACTCATCTCGCCCGCCATTGTCTCCCTTATCTCCCCAAGCCACCCAAGATGACCCGGGCGCCCCACATTCTTCCCCACCACTGCCAAGGGTTGAGGACCGCCCACTTTCGGCCTATTTGCCTCCTAGGTCCCCCGACAGGAGACATACTGCTGCCGAAAAGGGGAAGGGAAGGAAATATGTCAAAAAAGGACAGAAAACTAGGCGGGCTTTGTTCGAGGCTCCCGCAGCGTCCACCCCTGCTGGCCCCAGCCATACGCCCCCGCAACTTTCCCCACGGTCCTCCCCACCTCTCCAGCCTTCAACATGTGTGCCTGACGAAGTTTTTGAGCTCGCATCACCAATTCCTGGGCCTAGTGACAGTGGAACATTGCTTCCTGCCACTCGTCGCAGGCCAAGGAGCCCAGGACCTCAGGGGGACATAGCCTCACCTGCCACTCCTTCCCCACCTCGCCCCTCCGCACGCTGCCCACGCATCACTCATTCCCCGCCAGATTATGTGGGGGACACTGACGATGAAGGGCACCTCACAGATGACTCTGGCCATGACTACATAGGTCCACCGTCAGGGCAAGATGACCACTCTGTTAAATATAGTTAAGCTAATCTGCGTATGTGATATCTTCCCAAATACTTCATATATATTTTATACACGTTTACAATAATTACCTTTCTGATGCGTAGCTCGCCCTTAAGAACGTTGAACCCTCCAAGATGAACCAGCTACTCAGCGAAACAACAAACCACCATCGTAACCAAGAAGCACAAACGCCGACACACAAAAACCACAGCCCAAATAACTACAACGCCATGTAATACCAAACAAACCACATACCATATCCAACTCACTATTTACACCATCTGCTAGTCATGCCTTAAACCACCATTACATGAAACACGCCGGACAATCGCTCCCCACTATCGCTAGCACAACCTCTCTCCGCGATCTCTACTTTCCGACTCCCTTCTCCTCCCCACATCGCATACACGCCCCCACTCACGTCATCAGCTGATGACGTCATCGCATCCTCGATAATTTAATCATCAGGGTAATCTACCCTACAAATTATAGATACTCTACATGCCATTATACTATAGGTAGTATAATGATATTATACATTACATATACATTTACTTAATTACCACCCAACTCTTGATCTAACTTGCCAAGGGTAAACAACCATACCGGTCGTTTGCAGGCCAACCATACTAGTCGTTTGTAGGCCAATTTGTAGCCAGCACATCAAGATTCTAACACACTCTGACGACGACGACGAATATATGGACATGGACAACCCTCAACCCATCCGCTCCGCCCGGGGGCGTCGTGCTGTGGCCTACCCTGGCCGCCGCCCTAGGGCGCGCGCCTCCCGAGTTGGTCGTGGCCGTGCTGGAGCTCCTCGTCAGCATCGCCAAGACCCATTCTACGATTTTCAGTGGCAAGACGTGGCTGACGGGGAAGATTACAACCCTGATGTACCAGCTTTCGACGAGGTACAGGAGGGTTCAGGAATTACCCCCAATTTTCCCGCAGGCCCCAATGCTCCACCACATGAGCTTTTTGAGGCCTTTTTTGATGAGGAGGTTACCGGATTTGTCATCAAGGAGACAAACAAGCAGCACCAATTCCAGGTCCACTTTTTTCACAAGGTGACCAAGGGTCACATGAGGCAGTGGACAGACATGACTCATCACGAGTTCATGGTGTTCCTGGCACTCACCATGCTAATGCCTCATGTCAAGAAGCATAGGTTGCCTGACTATTGGATCACCAATGATCTGATATCCACCCCTGCCTTCGGGAAATATATGTCTCGCGACGGGGACCTGGACATCCTCGCAGCGCTCCATCTTGTCACCAACACCGACGTCCACCAGCCAGACAAGCTGTGGAAGATTAGGACGTTGTACGAGATGATGCGACACCGTTTCTCCTCCTACTTCAAGCCCTTCTGCAAGGTCGTCATTGATGAGTCTCTTGTGCTGTTCCGGGGAAAGCTCAGCTTCCGGCAGTACATCCCATCAAAGAGACATCGCTTTGGCATAAAATTCTTTGTGCTGTGCGACTGCCGAACTGGCTATGTCCTGGACTTCCTGGTCTACAGCGGGAAGGAAGGGGACGTGCTTGTGGACCCCCTCATTGGCTTTGGCGGAGCAGTGGTGCAAGCCATGATGGACCGCTATTTCCACAAAAATCACGTCCTCTTCACGGACAATTACTACACGTCCCCCACTCTCTCAAAGTACAGTACCTCCATGAGCGGAAGACGGGGACTGTAGGCACAGTACGAGGGAGAAGGAAGGGCATGCCACCTTTCCCTCCAAAGACCAAAAAAGGCGATGTATTCATGAAGAAATCGGGGCCCATTCTAGCTATCCACTGGCACGACCAGCGGAAGATCAACCTCCTGACCACCGTTCACAAGGGGGAAATGGTGGAGACTGGCAAGGTGGATCGCCGCACCCAGGCCAGGGTGACCAAGCCCGATGCTGTCATGGACTACAACATCAAAATGAGGCTGGTGGACAAGTCCGACATGCAGATGGGCTTCATTGACTGTATGCGTACCTCGTGCAGATGGTACAAAAAGTTCTTTCTGCACATGGTGGACATGTCCATTCTGAACGCTTACAACATCTACAAGCTTCGGACTGAGAACACACCCAGGAAGTTCAATAGCCTGCGGAGGTTCCAAAAGCAGGTGTTGAAGGAGCTCCTGGAGAAGTATGCTACGCCACAGAGGGCAGTGTCACATGCTGGGCCCGCCGCTACTGACCGCTTGCACTGTGCATATTACATGAATATGCACAGGCTCATTTCCCTGCCTCTGACAGCAGCAAAGCGGTGCCATGTCTGCTACAACACCAGGCTGAGGGCGAGGTCAGATAAAAAGTCCACCATGGAGTGTGTGGAGTGCAAGGTGGCACTCTGTGCTGAAGGGTGCTTCTTTGATTACCACTCCAAGCAGGAGTTCTAATAATCATAGTGAAAGTACCAAAGACAGTGACAATATGTATGTATATAGGCAAAAAGTGGAAGTCAAACAATTTATTGTAATACAAAAGTCATGTATTATGAGAAAATGTATACAAATACAATTACACCATAATAATATGTGAGTGACACATATGTATATATAATAAGTGACATTCATATGATTAGAACCTATAGAAATATATTAATCAGTGAAAAAAGACACAATAAATTGTATATAAAACGTTTACAAAGCATATAACTAAGTGAAAGTGACACAAGACCTAATATTTGATGGCCAAAGTATAATAAACACCTGTGATAACGAATACTCAGTGCCTAATATAACAATAAACTACCTCAATTACTAACAAAGTGTACGGTATCGAGTGAAAATGAGCATTATCAGTGACAGTGACACTCTCTAAAGCATATTTACCAAAGTGAAAGTGACACAAGACCTAATATTTGATGGCCAAAGTATAATAAACACCTGTGATAACGAATAATCAGTGCCTAATATAACAATAACCTACCTCAATTACTAACAAAGCGTACGGTACCGGTATCGAGTGAAAAAGAGCAATATTAGTGACAGTGATACCCTAATACACATACAGTACTTTATATAATTGGCCTCAAAATAACTATTAACCTAACAAGTGCGCATGGGGGTAATTGGAAACGTCCCCCTGTGCTGACGTATTTGAGGTGTTTCCGTCACTAAAATATTCATTGTGCCATTAATAGCATTAATACTTATCCATATGCGCCTATTATGGGTTGATTATAAAGGTATTAACCTGATACAACAATAAAACGAGTGAAAACAGCGTTTGGATGGTCAAAATCGGAGATATAGCCCGCGAGTTGTATAATGTATGGGTGAGGCAAGCTGCTTTCCCGCCAATTTCCCCCAAGGCCACTGAGACACAGTCGATCGATACTCTCTCTCTCTCTCTTGCATTCGCTTGCTATCAGTGATGACCACACCCTCCAACCGGATTTCTAATGTTAGCACGAAAATATACCTCAGAATAAGGGAATAACAGGGAAAATAGGTGATAACTGAAGGAGAGGAGGAAAGTGGGGAAGGAGGGGAGGTAGAGGACTGAGATTTTGCATGGCCCAGGGGCCAATTTTTTTTTTTTTTTTTTTTTTTTTTCGATGTCAAAAGTTGATTTTTTTTTTCACTCACTCTTAAGAGTCTCCCCGCAGTCCGCCGGGGGAACTCTTAAGAGTCTCCCAGCAGTTCCCGGGTTAAGATAGCAAATAAACATCACATTGTCAATATCAACCACTAAAGTCGTCTATGGGAGGCAAACACTATGGCGCGACGAGCGGCTAGGTGCGTGGTAGGCAGGGCAACATCCGAACGCGGGAAGAATTTTCCGCCGAAAATCACTCAACTTCCCGCGCTCGCCATTATGCAACCACTGGGGCTAGAGACCTCTACTCAATGGCATTCTACAGAGGAAGGTTTGTGCAACATTTTATTTTTTTATTCATAACTTTTATTCACTGCTGTTCGTTATATTTATCAACGACTTGCCTGAAGTTATAACTAATGGAAGTGAGGTATACCTGTATGCGGATGACACTAAACTGTATAGAAGAGTGAGGAGTAAGGAAGATATGGGTTTGCTTCAAGGAGATGTGGAGGGCATGAAGGGATGGTCTGAGCATTGGTTAATGCCTTTTCATCCAAAAAAATGCAAGTACATGCGGATTGGGACAAGCAAGATAGACAAGGTAGGATACAGTATGTATGAAGCGATGGAGGAAGTGAGTGCAGAAAAGGATATAGGAGTAGTGATAGACAATAAGTTAAATTTCTCAGAACATTTAGCGGAAAAGATAAACAAAGCCAATAGAATTGTAGGGCTGATAAGGAGGACATTTGTGTCACTTGACGAAGAAATCTTCAGGAATCTATATACAGCGCTGGTTAGGCCGCACCTGGAATATGCAAACCAGGTGTGGGCTCCATATATGGTAAAGGATAGAAGCAGTGGAGAAAGTGCAGAGGAGAGCTAGCAAGCTGGTACCAACGTTGAAGAACGCGGGCTATGAGCAGAGGTTGAGGACACTGGGGCTTCCGACACTGGCATATAGGAGAAAGAGAGGGGATATGATAGAGACTTTTAAGATAGTGTCAGGAAAGTACGATGAGGATGTGTGTGAAGGTATCTTCTTGATGCGGGAGGGAACAAGAACGAGAGGACACTCTAAGAAAATTTACAAAGAAAGAAATAGGCTTGAGAAGGCAAAGAACTCATTTTGTGATAGAGTGGTAAATGAGTGGAACGCACTGCCCCAGTATGTAGTCGATTCCGAATCAATAAGGGAGTTTGAAAGTAATCTTGATAAAGTATGGGGAAGACAAGATTTGAAGTTTGATTATAAAGCAAAGATACAGAATAGTAAAAATGTTGCGTCTGCTACCGCCGCCGCCAACACCGTGAACGACCGCAGCAGTGCAAGTACTGGGACTGAGCTGGATACACAGGCATAGTTTGCCTTTTTCCAGAGGATCTACTGTAAGAAACTGTAAGAAACTGTAAGAAACTGTAAGAAACTGTAAGAAATAACATTACATGTCCTATTTATTGAGTTAGAGGCGAGTTAACATAGCCCAATAATCGTCAAAACACCCGGTACCACAGTACAGTCACGAGCTAGAGGCCCCGGGTCTGGAGGGTTAACCCATCAGACCCGGCTATGTATTCCATACCGAAACCCAGGGGTTTTGGCCGAAAAACGTCTATGCCTAGGCTACCGTATCATTGTTATTTTGACTGCTTCCGCATTCCCGCGCATCCCCAAGCGTAGATGTGTTTCGTACCTGTAGAATGGCGTTGAGTAGAGCTCTTCAAGTTAACTGGTTCAGTTGTGATGACGATTTCCGTGGAGATAACTTTGTGGCGATATCATCCACTTATCATTACTTTTCACTAATTAACAATAACATACAGGCACACACGAACAAGGACGCCTCTCCTTCTTGTGGTCGGAGATGCACGGCGTCGGTCCAACCGGCTGTTGTTTACATGCGTCGGACGGACGGCTTTCAAGCTGCCGACCGGTGCCTCAGAACCCTTCCGGGTTCCGCGGGGGTGTTTTTTATGGATGCCTCAGAGCCCAACCAGGTCTGAGGGGTTAATACCGAGGACCGTCGCATTTTAGTATTTTTAACATTAGCCTAACCTAACCGAAAACTAACCTGTCTCTGTGACGGTCTAAACCCAGCTGACGTTCCCTGTTTATGGGTTCGCGAAGGTTTGTAATACTTCAATGTATCTATTTTAAGTCAAATATACATTTCCGCGCATCATTAAACCATACTAAGTCTACTACAGTACTAATAATAGTAACCAATTAGTACCAACAGAATAGCAACAAAATATGGGTAGTATAACTGTAGATTTATCTCCGAGCCAACTTTTGCCATAACTTTGCTCAGGTTTTGGAAAAATCAAGTTTTATGGGTTTTTAAATCAAGAAAACACGAGCCAATTATCCAAATAACATCAGTCTTTTTTTACTCTAAAAACTCGCAAAATCCAAGCCAACTTTTGCCAAAACTTGGCTCGGGTTTTAGGGGTTTGTAAATCGTGAAAACCCGAGCCAAATTTCAAAATTAGGTTACCGTACTGTCTTTTTCAACTATAAAATATCGCAAAATCCGAGCCAACTTTTGCCAAAATTGGCTCGGGTTTTCAAATTTTTGGGTTTTATGCCTTTCCAAAACCTTAAAACACGAGCCAAGTTTTGCTAAAATACGCTATTATCGCCGTTTTACGCATTTAACCCCTCATTTTCCCTGACCTTAACACTCTCCGTCTCATATGACGGTTCCGCCCAAAAGTATCAAATGACGCGGTCGCGTCATATGAACCTAGTGAAATAGCTCAATAATAAGTTATATGACGCTTTTGCGTCATTTTGAGCTCAGTAAGTTAGGTGGCAACCCAAAATTACTCTCCGACTTCTAACCGTCCCTCAGTGTGAGAAAGACTGTTGTTGGGTAAATACCGGGCACTCTGCCAACCTGTAAGTTAATATAATATGTCTGGGGGGGGGGGGGGGGTTAATAGCCCTCCCCACTATCGAGCGGCATGTATCAAGATCGTTGGATAATGGGGAAAACGGTGTTTCCGAGGTTTGTAATTAAATACAAACTCTATATATTAATGAAAACTAACAGATTCCAAATATAAAATCCATGAGAACATTTGGGAAAATTTAAATAAGTTGGTCACTAATTTTACCATGATTTTTTTTATTTTTCCCTGTTAGTTTTCATCAATATATAGTGTTTGGAAATAATTACAACCCTCGGCGAAACCGTTTTCCCCATTATACAACGATCTTAAGACACGCCGTGCCCGATAGTGGGGAGGGCTATGAAGTACAGGGAAAATGAGAGGTTAAATGCGTAAAATGGCGATAAAAGCGTATTTTAGCAAAAATTGGCTCAGGTTTTAACCCTTCTTCCCCGGGCTGCCTTACTTAACCCCTCCAACCCGGATGGGCTCTTGAACGCCCATAACAACCTCGGCCCGCGCAACCCGGAAGGGCTCTTGAACGCCCATTGCTTGCATGCGTGCTTTCGAATGCCGCGCGTACATTTTCGGTGTCGTGGGACGGTAGGTGGCGCCACCAGGCGTAAACTACGCCACAGCAACAGTATCTACCCCGACGCCATCATGGACAGTACGCCAAATAGTGATTCCGCTGTGTCCGATACCGTGCTTCCTACGACGCCCTTGCTTGTTCGTCGCGCCTTACCCGACGCCATCGCCTAAATGTGTTATCTCCCGGAGGTATTGAGACGACATTGAGACTTTATGAGCGAGCTGATGCCAAGCATAATGTTGATGATGAAGTCAGTGACGACTCCAGTAATTATAAGTCGAGTGATTATGGCCATGAGAGTGACAAAGAAGAGCAATTCCTGGGATTTGCGAGAGAACATGACAGTGATGAGAGTGATGAAGGTGATGTACCAGTTGTTGAGGAAGCTGGTTTACCTAAAGACAGTGAACTTGAGAGAGTGAGCGAGTGGGAGAGTTCAAGGTCACTCACCAAATTTCGCTTAAGTGACACGACACCAAGCCCTTCCCCAGGTAAATCGCCTTTCAAGCTACATTTGTATAAGCAGAAAATACTTGAGAAGGCGGCCGCGGCAGCTAGGGAACAAGCAAAACTACTTGGTGAGGATGAGGCTGTGAGTGAGGGTCAGCGTGGTGACCCTTCTCGTCCGCCATTGTCTCCCTTATCTACCCACGCCACCCAAGATGACCCGGATGCCCCGCATTCTTCCCCACCACCCCCACCATTGCCAAGGGTTGAGGACCCCACACTTTCGGCCTATTTGCCTCATAGGTCCCCCAACAGGAGACATACTGCTGCCGAAAAGGGGAAAGGTAGGAAATATACCAAGAAAATTAAGAAAAGTAAGAGAGTTTTGTTCGAGGCTCCCGCGGCGTCCACCCCGGCCGGCCCCAGCCATACGTCCCCGCAACTTTCCCCACGGTCCTCCCCACCTCTCCCGCCTTCAACATGTCTTCCTGAAGAAGTCTTTGAGCTCGCATCACCAATACCTGGGCCTAGTGACAGTGAAACATTGCTTTCTGTCACTCGTCGCAGGCCAAGGAGCCCGGGACCTCGGGGGGACACAGCCTCACCTGCCACTCCTTCCCCACCTCGCCCACCCGCACGCCGCCCACGCATCACTGGTTCCCCGCCAGATTATGTGGGGGCCACTGATGATGAAGGGCACCTCTCTCAAGACTCTGGCCATGATTACATAGGTCCACGGTCAGGGCAAGATGACCACTCTGACGATGACTATATGGACATCGACGACCCTCGACCCATCCGCTTGGCCCGGCGTCGTGCTGCCCGTCGTGCTGCCCACCGCCCTGGCCGCCGCCCTCGCCGCCCTAGGGCGCGCGCCTCCCGAGTTGGCCGTGGGCGTGCTGGGCCACCAGCTGGAGCTCCTCGTCAGCGTAGACAAGACCCATTCTACGTTTTTCAGTGGCAAGACGTAGTTGATGAGGATGGATACAACCCTGATGTGCCAGCTTTTGATGAGGTACTGGAGGGTTCAGGCGTTACCCCCAATTTTCCTGCAGGCCCCAATGCTCCACCACACGAACTGTTTGAGGCCTTCTTTGATGAGGAGGTGGTAGGCTATGTTGTCAAAGAGACAAATAAGCAGCACCAATTCCAGGTCCACTTTTTGGGAAAGGTGACCAAGGGCCACATGAGGCAGTGGACCCCAGTGACTCATAAAGAGTTCATGGTGTTCCTGGCACTCACCATGCTAATGCCTCATGTCAAGAAGCATAGGTTGCCTGACTATTGGATCACCAATGATCTGATATCCACCCCTGCCTTCGGGAAATATATGTCTCGCGACCGGTACCTTGATATCCTCGCAGCGCTCCATCTTGTCACCAACCTTGACGTCCACCTCCCAGACAAGCTGTGGAAGATTAGGACGTTGTATGAGATGATGCGAGAACGCTTCACCTCCTACTTCAAGCCCTTCCGCAAGGTCGTCATTGACGAGTCTCTTGTGCTGTTCCGGGGAAAACTCAGCTTCCGGCAGTACATCCCCTCAAAAAGACATCGCTTTGGCATAAAATTCTTTGTGCTGTGCGACTGCCAAACTGGCTATGTCCTGGACTTCCTGGTCTACAGCGGGAAGGAAGGGGACTTGCTTGTGGACCCCCTCATTGGCTTTGGCGGAGCAGTGGTGCAAGCCATGATGGACCGCTACTTTCACAAGAATCACGTCCTCTACACGGACAATTATTACACGTCCCCCACTCTCTCACAGTACCTGCATGAGCGCAAGACGGGGACTGTAGGCACAGTACGAGGGAAAAGGAAGGGCATGCCACCTTTCCCTCCAAAGACCAAAAAAGGTGATGTGTTCAAGAAGAAGTCGGGGCCCATTCTGGCTATCCACTGGCACGACCAGCGGAAGGTCAACCTCCTGACCACCATCCACAAGGGGGAAATGGTGGAGACTGGCAAGGTGGATCGCCGCACCCAGGCCAGGGTGACCAAGCCCGATGCTGTCCTGGACTACAACATCAACATGAGGCTGGTGGACAAGTCCGACATGCAGATAGGCTTCATTGACTGCCTGCGTACCTCGTGCAGATGGTACAAAAAGTTCTTTCTGCATATGGTGGACATGTCAGTTCTGAATGCCTACAACATATACAAGCTTCGGAATGTGAACACACCCATGAAGTTCTATAGCCTGCGGAGGTTCCAAAAGCAGGTGTTGACGGAGCTCCTGGAGAAGTATGCTATGCCACAGAGGGCAGTGGCACATCCTGGGCCCGCCGTTATTGACCGCTTGCAGTGTGCTCAATACTTGATTGGGCACAGGCTTGGTTCCCTGCCTCAGAATGAATCCGGAAGAACACAGCAGAAGCAGTGCCATGTCTGCTACAACAGCAGGGTGAAGCCGAGGTCAGGTAAAAAGTCAACCCTGGAGTGTGTGGAGTGCAAGGTGGCACTCTGTGCTTTAGAGTGCTTCTTTGATTACCACTCCAAGCTGGAGTTCTAATAATCATACTGAAATTGCCAAATAAAATGACAATATGTACACTATAATTATATATAGGCAAAAAGTGGAAGAAAACCAATGTATTGTAATACAAAAGTCATGTATTATGAGAACATTGATACAAATACAATTACACCATAATAATATGTGAAAGTGACACATATGTATATACCAAGTGACATTCATATGATTAGAACCTATAGAAATATATAAATCAGTGAAAAAAGACACAATAAATTGTATATAAAACGTTTACAAATCATATAACTAAGTGAAAGTGACACAAGACCTAATATTTGATGGCCAAAGTATAATAAATACCTGTGATAACGAATAATCAGTGCCTAATACAACAATAACCTACCTCAATTACTAATAAAATGTACGGTATCGAGTGAAAATGAGCATTATCAGTGACAGTGACACTCTCTAAAGCATATTTGTCAAAGTGAAAGTGACACAAGACCTAATATTTGATGGCCAAAGTATAATAAACACCTGTGATAACGAATAATCAGTGCCTAATACAACAATAACCTACCTCAATTACTAATAAAATGTACGGTATCGAGTGAAAATGAGCATTATCACTGACAGTGACACTCTCTAAAGCATATTTGTCAAAGTGAAAGTGACACAAGACCTAATATTTGATGGCCAAAGTATAATAAACACCTGTGATAACGAATAATCAGTGCCTAATACAACAATAACCTACCTCAATTACTAATAAAATGTACGGTATCGAGTAAAAATGAGCATTATCAGTGACAGTGACACTCTCTAAAGCATATTTGTCAAAGTGAAAGTGACACAAGACCTAATATATGATGGCCAAAGTATAATAAACACCTGTGATAACGAATAATCAGTGCCTAATACAACAATAAGCTACCTCAATTACTAATAAAATGTACGGTATCGAGTGAAAATTAGCAATATCAGTGACAGTGATACCCTAATAAACATATTTTATATAATTGGCCTCAAAATAACTAGAAAATATCAAATAAACATCACATTCTCAATATCAAACACTAAAATCGTCTAAGGGAGATAAATACTTTGGCGCGACGAGCGGCTAGGTGCGTCGTAGCCATGGCCGGGGCGACGCGTCCGAACGCGGGAAGAATTTGCCGCCGAAAAGCACTCGTCTTCCCGCGCTCACCATTATGCAACCAGAGGGGCTAGAGACCTCTACTCAATGCCATTCGACAGAGGAAGGTTTGTGGAACATTATTCTTTTTTATTCACAACATTACATGACATATTCATTGACTTACAGAGTAGTTAACATAGGCCAAAGATCGTCAAAACACCCGGTACCGGAGCACAGTCGTAAGCTATAGCCCCCGGGGCTGGAGGGTTAAGGACGGAGGCTGTATCCGGGCGATTTGGCTGAAAACACAACATACATTAACTAAGGCTAATCTCGCTTAATATACTACCTACATTAATCAAACATATGTCAAAATGGGCGCCTTACCTTGCTGCGTAGAATGGCGTTATGTAGAGCTTTCTAGCTCAACTGGTTGCGGAGTGATGGTGATGGAAGTGGAGGTAACTTTTGACGCCTATTTACCTCGCCGCGTCCGAACACTCAACCGCGGCCCAGGCTACGACGAACGTTTTGACTCGTCGCTCTACCTTGAATTATGGCGGGAAGCGATTTTTTTAGTGTTTTATTGTTTATTATGCCATATATTATTGTTATTATGTTATTTTCACTCAATAAAGTTATTTTTCTGAAGTAATTTGTGTCTCTGTCACTTATACTTAGTTTTATTGTTATTATTATAGTAGTTATGATTATTTATACTGGACTATGGTAATTGATAGTGTCATTTTCACTTATTTATTGTTAGGAATATATATTTTAGTGTCACTTTCACTTGTTCATATTGTTCTATCTATCTATCTATCTATTGCCTGACGCCGTGATCCCCGAAGGGGTGGCCACGAACGAACCGCCCCCATGCACCTCTGTCCCCAGTCAGTCGACGCCCCTCCCCCCAACCAGCACCGCCTTCGTTCATGTAGTTCCTCACTCCATCCTTCCACCTCATATTCGGTCTACCTCTCCCCCTCGCTCTCGTACACCCTCTTAGTCATTCTCTCGCTTTCCATACGTTCCATATGGCCGAACCATCTCAAGTTGTTCCTTTTCACACTTTCCAGCACATCTACCTCCACACCACCTTCTTACTTCCTCATTAGTCTGTCTATCCCTCCATGTAACTCCGCACGCACTCCTTAAGTAATTCATTTCCACTGCTCTCACTCTTGGTCTGAGTCTCTCAACCAACGTCCATGCTTCGCTTCCATAAGTCAGTGTCGGGATTACCACACTGTCATGCAAGGACTTCTTCACTTCCATACTGACCACCCTATTTCTTGTTACTGCTTTTAGCGTTCCTACAACCCTCTTCCCCTGTTGTACCCTCTCCCGCACCTCTTCATCCATAGTCCCATCTTTACTCAACACACTGCCCAGATACTTAAAAGAGTTGACGATCTCCATAGCCTGACCGTTCAGCTTCACCTCACACTCTGTGACTTCACCCCTTTCGAAGACCATAACCTTGCTCTCCCCCGTATTTACCTTCAAATTCCGTTTTTCGCACACTGTTCCAAACTCATTTACCAGACCCTGCAACTCCCATTCATTATCACTCATCAGAACTGTATCATCCGCAAACAGCAGTATAGGTAGCTTCCACTCAATTCCCTCCCTTTTCAGCGATACACCAACATCCACTGCTCTTGATAGTATTTCTTTCATAACTCCATCCATATATACAGTAAACAACCACGGGGACATCACACACCCCTGTTTCAAACCAACATTCAGGTCAAAGAACTCGCTCTGCTCACTCTCCACACGTACTGCCGCCTTTGCACCCTCATACATGCTCTTCACTGCTTTCAGCAACTTGCCCTCTACTCCGTATATTCTAAGTACTTTCCACAAACCTTCTCTATCCACTCTGTCATAGGCCTTCTCCAAGTCCATAAAGGCAACATACACCTTTTGTTTCTTCTCCAGATACTTCTCCACAACACAATTCAGGGTAAAAATCTGATCTACACATCCTCTTCCCTTCCTAAAACCTCCCTGCTCGTCGCCTATCCATTTCTCCGTTCTCACTCTCACTCTCTCAATCACTACCCTACTGTATACCTTCCCTACTACGCTTAGAAGACATATTCCTCGGTGGTTACCACACACTCCTTCATATTGTTCATATTGTTCTGAAGGCACTTATTATTACTTATGTGTGTCTCTTGCACTTAGACTTAGCTTTATAGTCATTATTATAGTAGTTATGATTATTTATACTGGACTATGGTAATTGATAGTGTCATTTTCACTTATTTATTGATTTATTGTTAGGAATATATATTTTAGTGTCACTTTCACTTGTTCATATTGTTCTGAAGGCACTTATTATTACTTGTGTGTGTCTCTTTCACTTATACTTAATTATATTATTATTATTATTATTGAGTGGCACTATCACTGTCACTTACACTTCAATAGTTTGTCATAGTGTGGAAATCATTGAAGCAGGTGCCAGCACACAGTCCCACCTGACACTCGAGGCATTGCCAAGTGCTTTTTGTGGGTTTGCGGGGTCGTCGAGTTGTGCGGCTGCACACATAGCACCTCTTCTGCATTCTTATTCTGCTGTTAGGACCCTGGAAAGGAAGGGCGACGAGCTGGTGCTTTCTGAAGAAGTCGGCACACCCTGTTCTGTCCAGCATGCCTGGTCCTTGTAGTGGCCTCCCTGGTGTACCCGCATGTTTACCCAGGAGCTCAAGTATCAGCTGCTTTTGGAAGGTCCGCAGGCTCTTGTACTTCATGACTGGAGTCCTCAAACGGTAGATGTTGTACGCGTTGAGGACAGACATATCTACTGTATGCAGGACAAACTTCTTGTACCACCTGCAAGATGTTCGCAGGCAGTCTATGAAGCCCATCTGCATGTCGGACTTGTCGACGAGGCGCATGTTGACATTATAGTCCAGGACAGCAGCTGGTTTCGTGATAGGGTTCTTCGTCCTTCAGTCCACCTTCCCTGTGGCGACCATCTCTGCTTTGTGGCATGTGGTGAGGAGGTTGACCTTGCGCTGGTCATGCCAGTGGATGGAGAGGATGGGGCCACTCTTCTTATGGAAGATGTCCGTCTTCTTAGTCTTGGTTGGATAGGCTGGCATGCCCTTCCTCTTCCCCTTCACTGTGCCGACAGTTCCGGTCTTGCGGTCATGGAGGTACTTGGCGAGGATAGGCGACGTGTAATAATTGCCGGTATAGAGGATGTGGTTGTCATGGAAGTACCTCTCCATCATCCTCTTTACCACAGCGCCGCCAAAACCAATGAGGGGGTCAATCTGCACTTCACCACCCTTGCCGCTGTAGACTATAAAGTCGAGCACATATCCCGTCTTGCAGTCGCAGAGGACGAAGAGCTTGATGCCGAAGCGGTGTCTCTTGGACGGGATATACTGTCGGAAGTGCAGCCTACCACGGAACAGGACCAGAGACTCGTCGATGCACAGCTTCTGAAAAGGTATCAGGTAAGTGGAAAACCGATGACGTATCATGTCATACAGTTGCCTGATCTTCCAGAGTGTGTCGGGCTCGTGGACATGCATGTTATTTGTCAGGTGGAAATATGAGAGGATGTCAAAGTACCTATCCCTTGACATGTATTTGCCAAATGATGGAGTCGTTGCGAGGTCGCCAGTTATCCAGTAGTCGGCCAGAACGTGCTTCTTTATGTGTGTCATCAGCATTGTGAGTGCCAAGAACACATATAATTCTGCCACAGTGAGAGCTCTCCATGCCACCATCTTGCACTGGTCTTCCTCCCAAGAAAGTTTGAACAGATAGCCTGGTGGTTATTTGTCTCTTTGACAAGGTATTCCATGACTTCATTGTCGTAGAAGCCACAGAAAAGTTCACTGGGGGTGGCATTTGGGCCACAGGGATATGCTGGTGATACCCCGGAACCCTGTTGTACCTCGTCAAAGGCAGGACAATCTGGCTCAAAATCCGCCCCATCTGTCCACACAAACATGTCAGCTGCTCGAGGACGAGGACGTGCAGCTGCAGCAGGCACACGCCCTTGGCCACGCGGACGCCCAGGCGGACGCCCTGCACGCCCACGCCCAGGCCCAGGGGCGTCGGCAGGCTGACCACGTCCACGACCTCGCCCTTTTACTCTTCTTGTCGGGACTTCCTCTTCCTCTTCCTCTTCCTCAGGCGACGTCAGGTCATCTGGGGCAATGTTGGGGTCGTCAGCATCCTCTTCAGGAGACAACTCTGGTGAAGAATAGACCGGGCGTCGGCGGCGTGGGGCTGCGGGAGGTTGAGCAATGGGAGCCTCGGCCTCGGGAGTTGGGCTCCTTTTGCGGCTAGCCGTGGACTTTTCCGCAGGAAATAATGACCTACGATGCGGGGCCTGTGGTGGCACACTGTGGGAGGCCAATGACGCACTTGTAGAGGCCCTTTGGTCATCCTGAGGGACAGATGAAGCCGAGGGCTGTGGGTGGCCCTCCCGGCGTCCCGGGTCAAGGCGTCGGGACAAAGGAATGCGGGTGGTTGCTAGGCCTGGGTCGGCATCACTATCACTATCTACGCCTTCCCTCACTTGTTCTGCTTCCCTGCGTGCTTTCTTGGCTGCACTTTTCACTAAAGGCTGTTTATAGAAGTATTTACCCACTTTCAAGGGCGTACGGGCAGGCAAAGGAGAAGGTCCTGGTGTAGGGCTAGGCCTACCCTGACCTACGAAACTAGGCGAAGGGGTTGGCTCTAGCACACTTGGTACTTCAATAGCACCTTCCTCTACCACTTCCACATCAGGATCATCACTACTATCACCCCCCTCAAATAAATCAACATTGTCATCATCACCAAATCCCACAAAATCGTCAACTTCGCTTCCACTTCTACTCTGAATATCAGAGGTGGGCGCGCTCCGGTGGGACCGGTAATGCGGCAGCGCTCCGCGCTCATCAGACATAAGGTAATGCGGCAGCGCTCACACGCTCCTTTTGTCAGCAGACCCGATGCACTTCCCGCTCCGCACTCCTGCGCTCCGCGCTCCCAAAAATAGGTATATAAAAAACAAAACAAACAAAACAGCTTCTAGAAGTTATTTAATTATTTACCTTTGTCCTTTGTCTTTCACTTCACTAAATTCCAAGAATTCAAAACATTCAAAAAACCTCAAGTCATGGTGTCTTTCTGAAGTTTAACTGTTTAAGTTTCTCACTTTCTCAGTTTCTGTTATTCTTTATGTCATATCAATGAATCAAATGTCAACGATATGATATGATTGATATCATTGCAAATGTCAATTGTCAAATGTCAGTTGGGATGTGTGTACATGCTTAGATTGATATGCAGGATTCGAAGTTGCATAATAAATCGTAGGCAGTGTCCACCATTCTTTAACTGTCTACGTGGTGCGATGCATAAGGTGTTGTTTTTCGGTGTGAGCATCCTGGATTCGAATCCACGGACTGCCATATGTGTTTGTAAATTTCATTAATCGATTTTAGGAGTATAGTTGGTTGTTGGAAGGAACATAATAATATGATATGATTGATATCATTGTGAGTTTGTGACATTGTGACTGTCCATTGATATCTATGATATGACATAAAGAATTACAGAAACTGTCCAAACTGAGAAACTAGGTTCGAAACTGCCAGGTCCGACGGTATATAATTTATAATAATTATATATATACGGCCGGGACTAGGGTCTTGTCAGATGTCAGTTGTCACGCCCAGTGCCAGGTCCGTATATAATTATATACTGACTTGCCGAAAAAAAATCGTAGCAGCGAAACGACTGCACCTATGGCTTTCATATTTTTATTTTTTTACCACATGTACCTTACCCTTCTGCATACCCACCACGGCACCACCACTACCCCAAACCCCTCCTCCCACCCACTCGCTGACTATCGGTCGCCTCACAAGGAAAAAATAATAAAATCTGTGGCGGCGAAACGATTGCACCAATCGGTTCCATATTTGTGTGACAAGTGCCTTACCCTTATGCCTTCCCTCCACCACACCCCCAACTGCCTCCCACAACCCACTTCCAGCGTATCCGTACGAAGAAAAGGAAAACAAATAAAATCTGTGGTGGCGAAACTACCTCACCAATCGGCTTCATACTTGTAACACGAGTCAATTACGCTTCTACCATCCCCCAAACCACCCTCCCACCCATACATTCAAGTAACATTCCGATAGTATCGATACCATAAAATGATAAAAGTCTCTGAAGTCTATAGTGTCTTTTGACTATCAGACAGTCAGACAGGCTCGGGCTATACCACTGCCAGACTTACCCTTAGGCCCCTTCGTAAGCCGTAACTTGCCCGTAAGGTTTACTTTGCGTTAGCAAAAGCCAAAAAAAAAAAATAACAAGTTAACAACTGTAACACTGTCAGTCTGTCACTATCATAGTATCACTGTATCACAGTTCACTAACACCGTGAGTAACACCGTACGAACGGTACGATGACTGTACACGATAATGACGTTCTTGTACCTGTTGTTGACAGGAAAAATCGCCTCCGGAGCGCCAGAAACGAGCGCGAATTTCTAGCTGCGCTCCCCGCCTGCACTCCGATTTCAGAATTTTGCCGCTCCTCGCTCCTCTATATTGGTAATGCGCACCGGATCGCAGAGCGCCAAATAGCGCGCACCTGCCCACCTCTGCTGAATATAGAGGTTTTTGTCCACAGAGCTTTCACCACTGCTCAAATCCGGGTTGAAAAGTTCACGGTGTATTGCACTCTCACTTAGCAAACGTTTCACTTTCCTTAGTTTCTTTTTCTTCTCGGTTGGCAGAGGCGTAGATGTTGCAAGCGGGTTAGCACTGGGACGCGCGGGAGATTGCACAGTATCGGACGCGTCGGAATTCATTTTTTTGCTGTAGCTCTCAATGGCGGCAACGTAGGAACTGATAAGAGTGGTAGTTGAGGCTTGGTGGCGCTACGATCGCCCACGCCAAGTAAAATTTGCACGCGCTAAATTTAAAAGCGCGCTTTAACACACATACCTTACGTAAGGACGCCCAGGTAGCGGCCCTTCTGCCGAGCTGTCCTTACCTAAGGCAGCCCGGGTAGGAAGGGTTAAGGTATTTCAAAGGTCTAAAACCCAATATTTCGAAAACCCGAGCCAAGTTTTGGCCAAAGCTGGCTCGGATTTAGAGTTTGTAGACAAAAAAAACTCATTTAGAAATTTGGCTCAGGTTTCCCGAAATTGCAAAGCCATAAAACCCAAATTTTGGAAAACCCGAGCCAATTTTTGGCAAAACTTGGATCGTATTTTGAGAATCAAAAAAGACTAACGAAATGTCGGAAATCGGGTCATGATTTCCCTAATTGCAAAGCCATATAACCAGATTTATAAAAAACGTAGCACTTATTTAAATCATAAATATCCAGTACCGTAACATAGACCTAGTACATTGGCTACAAGCCTAATCCACACCTAACGCCTACAATGTGTCCGTAGTACAGTAAAAGTCCGTTAATCCGACGACCGATGATTCGAATCTCCCAATAGTCCGAATTTTTCAATTTGAGGCCAAATCCGAATTCACCCGATGGTCCGAATTTCAAGAAGTCCCAAAGTCCCCTTTTTGAGGCATTAGGCCACTCAAATGACACATAATGGAGCACACACATATCATATGTTCATGAATTCACTTTAAAAGTTTACCATTGTCATTGTAGCCTATTATCTACTTCAAAACATTCAGATTAATGGTCAAAGGAAGCTACTGATATAATCGTAAACACCTTCGTCTTCTTCTTCTTCCACATCGTCTGCTAGAGAGTTTGTTTTGCTCTTGAACGCATCCTTGGGACGCTCCGATGCGCTACTGGCTTGCACCGCATTTTCTGCAAGCGCATTCAGTCTTGAGCTTGAAAACGCACCTTTGGACGTATTAGTCTTGAGCTTGAAAACGCACCTTTGGATGTTCCGATACGCTACTATTTATAGTTCAGTGATCGGAGCATCCCAAGGGTGCTTTCAAGACAACAAGACAAGGGTGCTTTCAATACAATATAATATAACAGAGCACGTCACAAAAGGAAAATCACAAAAGGAAAATTACAAGAACCTCTCAGGGAAGTGCCGTTGTTAAGGCATTACTTCCCGAACCACATCTGATCTTCAAGAGCAAGACAAACTCGCTAGTAGACGGAAGAAGAAGAAGACGTTTATATCAGCAGATTCCTTTGACCATTAATCTGAATGTTTTGAAGTAGTTAATAGGCTACAATGACAATGGTAAACTTTTGAAGTGATTTCATGAACATATGATATGTGTGTGTGCACCATTGTGTCATTTGGGTGGCCTAATGTCTCAATGTTTTCGTCATACACAGGTTCATAGGGGTAAAGTCCGATAATCCGAAAAATCCACTAATCCGAACGAGAGCCGGTCCGCTGCCCTTCGGATTAACGGAAGTTTACTGTACCTAGTAAGCCTACGTGGGATACAACACGAACCCTTACCGGTGCCATGGCGGTTGGGCCGCCGCCCATTTGGTATTCGGGCGTATCTGTAAATACTATCGCAACTACGAATCTTGTTTCTGAGACCTAGTATATTAACCTAACCTAACCTAACCTAGACCCAGTACCAGGGATACTAAACTAGCCCTTGCATGCCAGCAACAGCGGATTCCTAGTACCCAGTGCGTGGGATACTAAACTAGCCCTTGCATGCCAGCAACAGCGGATTCATAGTATATACTCAGTACGTGGGATACTAAACTAGCCCTTGCATGCCAGCTACAGCGGATTCATAGTACTCAGTACGCGGTATTTATTACCCATTAATTTCCGGAAGTTTAAACCTATGCGAAAAAATCTTACCTCTTACACGTCACATCAGTAGGCAAGCACCCATGTTCTGTAAATACTTTCAGGGCAGCAGTATTATTTCTTGTAGTTTCTACAATAACACAGTGCAGAGGCGAAAATCCTGGGCCTTTACAGTGTACCACCATGACTCGACTGGCAATTATCAGGTAAATCAAGGTGGGTATCTGTGATTGGCCGATTGCAATGACGTAATCAACATATTACACCCGAGTGATTGGCTCCCGAGGGTATGCGTGACGTAGCCTATGCGTTATACAGTAAACCCTCGCTATCTCGGACTAATTGGGGGGAGACCACTTCCGAGATGTCCGAAGTCCGACTTAAGAGAGGGAAAATTCCGAATTAGAAGAGGAAAGTCCGCGTCACCAGAGAAATTGAGATTTTTTTTTTATCCATCTATTTAATGCATCTATCTCCCTTATACATATATATAACTGTCTTATTTGGTCTTTTTTTAATCTATGAATCAATTCTAATACGATGGAATTGAAAACAATATTACCCTTCTAACACACAAATAATAAAATGAAAACGAGAGTAAATAAAAATTTCTCCTTTGTCTTTCAGAAACATAAGTCCGTCTGTCTCGTATATGTTAGTATTTTATCGCTCGCTCGCCCCTAGCCACTCTCTCTCTAATGCATCTAACTAACTCCCTTATACATTAACATAACTATGTCTTATTTGGACTTTTTGTAATCTATAAATAATTTCTAATGCGATGGAATTGAAAACAATATTATCCTTCTAGCACACAAATAATAACATGAAAAAGAGTCAATATAAAAGTCTCCTTTGTCTTTTCAGAACCAATTAAGTCCGTCTCATAATAGTTCGTGTTTATCGCTCACTCCCCCTCTGCAACTCTCTTTCTATCTATCTATCTCTCTAATGCATCTACGTAACTCCCTTATACATTAACATAACTATGTCTTATTTGGACTTTTTGTAATCTTTGAATCATTTCTAATGCAATGGAATTGAAAAATATAATATCCTTCCAGCACATAGATAAATAATAAATAAGATAGTCAACAAAATATTTCAACTCTCCCCTCCGTGTGAGTAGAGACGGAAGATTTACGTTTGATAGATTTTTTGGTTTGTTTTTTTCCCTCGATATACACTCTCTTTCTATCTATCTATCTCTCTAATTCATCTACCTAACTCCCTTATACATTAACATAACCATGTCTTATTTGGACTTTTTGTAATCTTTGAATAATTTCTAATGTGATGGAATTGAAAAATATAATATCGGACATTTTCCGAATACTTATATAAAGTCTGACAACGTCAGAGACTGTCGGAACGATGACGGAAATGTCCGAAATACGGAAGTGCATGTCCGAGAGGCCGTAGCCAGTCCGACTAGTACGGGTTTCCGACTTCTAGAGGTCCGAGATGGCGAGGGTTTACTGTAATGACGTCTTCACAAAAAAACCAATAGGAACCCAGTAGTGTCTCGTGACGTGATGCGCAAAGCTGTGGAAATCAACACCTGTAGTTTCGACAGAGATGGGCAGGTGGAGTTAGTGTTGACTAAAAAGCTGGTGGACAGACCTCGGGAGACAGATGAAAATGGCGTGTGTACGAATCGGTACCGTCTATAGGAAGGTATTGACAACCATGTTACGAAAAAAATCCATTTTAGTACCGGTACCATATAGGTTTATTAGGTTTTGCCGAGGCTTAAAACACATTTTCATATGATGTTTAGAGCATATAAAATCCATATTTGGTTTCAAATATTGCAAAATAATTGGTGACCAACTTATTTAGTTATACTAAAATTTGTGACATAAAAATTTAGTTTTTCCGATGGATATAGTTCCCGGGCGCACGGTCATGTTTAAATAGGGCGATCGCCGCGGTTAACTTCGCATCTATTTTGACGGTGATTTTTTCTGTTATTTGTCCCCTGCCGGCAATAGCCTATAAGCTACCGTAAAACCGGGTCGCTTCGGACTTGGGTCGTAACTTCGGACATCGGCGATAATAAGTAGCCTAATTAGCCATTGTCATTATATAATGGAAACGCTTTTTATTGTTTTTTTTTTGTGGGGTCCGTTTAGAGAAATGGCAAAGGAAGAGCATGTAAAAGTCCTAGGGAACTGACATGAGTACAGTACCGGTACACGAAAAAAATATTATATATATGACGAAAATTTGTAATTTTTTCACTACCCTGCCAAACTTCTATCACCCTGAAGAAATTTGTTTGTATGAATGATGTTGTGACTGATATAATTTTGTAGTAAAATTACCAGAGACAACATCCACCAAAGGAAATTTGTTACACTTGTATAACGCTCTAGCTAGAACACTATCATTTAACCTATTGTGTTTTCCACAAAACAAAATGATAACTTCGGACATGGAACAAACAAATTGTTTGTTATTATTTGCCCTATGAAAATAATTCATAATACTTGTCCATCATTAAAATGGTGGTTAAAGATCTAATAATCATTATCTGAGTCCAAAAACCAATAAAAATATGATAATATGCTAACTGATTTATGTATTTAGGATAATTCTGGATATATAATATATATAAATTAGGAGAGGCATATATCTTGTCCAAAAAAATTATTATCTGCCGTAAGAAACACCAACACATACGTTATACCTATAAAAATGCTCAAATTCATAAAAATGTATATGCAGTGATAGAGTATACATACCTATATATTTTCACTAGGCCTAGTTAATTTTCGAGTTATTGATTTGACAGCATTGGTTATTTTTCCTGCTCAATATTTTCTAAGAGTGAGTTCAATGCCTAACGAGAACAGATCCCAAAAGAATATTTGTTAACCCGTTGAGCCCCGGCTAGTTATAATATTTTGTTCACCCCAGTCCCAAGCCATTTTCACTTCTTTTTTTTGTTTGCTAAAATGGAAGACGAGGATGAGAAATGAAAAAAAACAAAAAAAAAATCACCTCGGATATTTTTTTTTTGGGGGGTGGGGAGCCTCAAAAAAATGTGTTGAGCCAAAATGGAAGAGAATGGTGAGAAATGAAGAAAAAAATAAAAAAAAATCACCTCGGTCATTTGGGGGGCGGGGTCAAAAGTTTGTCTCCCCCGCATGACCATCCGCCCGGGAGCACTAGGGTGAAAACTGAGTATGGCATTGTACGGCATACATCCTAAGGAGTGTCTCACATAAATCTCAAGCCTCTAGCTCCCATACGACCGGAGTAATGAAGGTTCAAAGTGGCGGTGAACTAAGGGTGTAAAGTATCCCCACTAAGCCCACCACCACCAGCCGCGCGGCTGTCTCGGCCCGCTCACACCTACTGGCCCGGCTCCCACACACACTACGGTACCTCCCCCTCCTATTCTCCCGCCATTTCCTACCTTACGAGCCATGTAAGTGTTTTTTATATGTCGGACGCACGTGATGCGTCGCTGGGAGTTGGTGATCAAACACTGCCGACGCATCACGTGCGACGCTGGGTCTCACTGGGTTAAACATCCTATATAACCCCCTCCTATAGGGTAAGACGGGGTAATTTCGCCGAAAATCGCGTATTTTGACGAATAGAAACTATACAATCAGCCTTTCTCCTATAGATGCCCAAAAAAACAAAAAAATATATAATGTTTTGGTCATACTGCCGAATTTTTGAAAAAAGTTACTCTCGCGGCGAAATTACCCCGCCAGGCGGGGTAATTTCGCCGCGACCTGTTTTACGCATCATCTAGCTAGTAAACTAGATAACATTATATGATTAATGGCCAGACAAAACACTAGCGCGCAGGTAGAAGCAATGAAAACATTCACAAACCCAAACCGACACTAAACATGCCAATAGAAACACGTCGCATGCACACACAAACAACTGAACAGGGTGGGCAGAGATGCAGGTGTGTCACACGTGTAAGCCTAGGCGCCGCTGTGTCTAGTGCGGGTGTGGAGTTGTGGACATGTAGTGAGTGCGGGTGTGGATGTGTCTAGTGCGGTTGTGGACGTATTTATTAGGCCTACGGGTGTGGAAGTATTTAGTGCGGGTGCGGCGTGTAGGTTGCTAGTGCAAAGTACCAGGCAGCAGCTGACGGCTACTGCCAACACTGTGTCATACGCAAATATACAAACCACCCACAAACACTCGACCATACCGTCAGACGCGCCGCTAGCCTCGGCTCCAGGCCCCGCGAAACTGCAACAAAACCTAAGCCAAACTAGATCTACAACCTAAGCCAAACTAGCTATACAACCTAAACCAAACTTGCTCCAAAACCTAAACCAAATCTGCTCTACAACCTAAGCCAAACTGCAGCCGAATCCATGCAATAGTTTCGGAGATATCGGCGTTTGAATGCAAATTATTAGCGCCACGGCGAAATTACCCCGTCTTACCCTACTAATTATACAGGCCTAAAAGTATTGACTGTGCATTTTCCAGTAAGACATCGGACAGGAATAAGCAGCAATACTAAAATATTCATATAAAATAGTAGGAGCCGAAAAATGAATGAAATAAAACCACGAACGTACGTCCGAAGTTCCCCTCCGCTTGTCCGAAGCTATCCCAGCTTTCTTGGCAATAATTTTCCATAAGAAATCACTGTATGTCCGAAGTTATCCATACCTGTCCGAAGTCAGCCACTTTTCAAGATGACTTCGGACACTATTTAGGATAAGGATAGCTCTCTTATTATGGGGGATAATTTTAGGAGGCTTCCTGGATTACCGTGCACTATCACCACACATCACTTGACCTAGTTATATCTCTATAATGTGTTTACAGTCAGGAAATATCGTTAAAAAAACTCTAAAAATTTCCGAAGTTACACGTTTTACGGTACATGATGATGACAATAAGCCTAGGCTATAGCCTATGACAATAACAGTTTGCCATCATGCCGTGGGATTATAGGGGATAATAGGGGCCGCCTATAGGATTTATTGAGGAGCCCTCACCACCGCCTTGCCCCTCCCCAGGGCTTGTTGAAATTCTCATCTAGCCTACTGCCTAGTTCCTTAACGGTCAACCTATTATTGTATCCCACGACAGTCAAATTAGATGCGAACATGCAAGTAGTGTAAACAAGGCACGGCCTGGCAGGCGGTAGCCTACGCCCGAATACTACATCCTTACCATTATTTTTTAGGTACGGTACCGGTATATAGGCTGAAGCCTATGAAACGGTACGGATATAATCCTGTGTAGGGGGTGAACCTGTACATAGGCTATAATCTCAATAATTTGGTAATGTTACAAAAAAAAAATACATTTTACATTCATAAATATTCCACTAATAGGGCCTAGGCTATACTAGTTACTTAAGGTTAGGTTAGGATAGGCTAGGTTAAAGATATTGTTCAATGTTTCTTAGTATAAATAGGCATCTGAAAAACAGTTCCCGCGGGCCGCTACACAGGATCTTATGAACGGTACGTAACAGACAGTCCTAACCTAACCTAACTTAGTGTTCAAAGTGAGGTCTGCTGCTAGCCTATGTTCTTATAACATTTTCTGCCAAAGTACCGGCACAATTTAATAAAGAGTGTACACTGTACCAGTACAGTACCCGGTACTGTACTGTATAGGCCTAGGTTAAGCCTGCCACCCTACAGTGCATTTAGGCCTATAGAGTTTTTGGCCATGATTTGGGTAGACCTGTCACTGAAGAATACTTTCGCAGTCTTACCGTTTGTTTTTGTTTTCAAGGTATAGGCTATAGGCAGAATAGGCTACAGTAGGTATTACTGGTATCTTATTTTATTGTAGTTTATATTATGAGTGGAAGATTTGCAATAACTTACCCTAACCAAAGTCCAAACGTAGTGTCCAAAGTGGGATCTCCACCCTGCCTCTATGTTCTCATTTTGTATACCGGTAACTTTTTAGCCAGATTACCGGTACAATTTAATAAGTGTACAGCCAGCAGCTAGGCCTACCGCCTACAGTGCATTTATAGATTTCCCGGAATCCCGGCCATGACTTGGGTATCACTAAAGAATCTTTCCGCAGCCTTATGTACAATTGTTTGTTTTTATTTCTTCAAGGAATATAGTACAGTAGTTTATTGTTCAATTGTTTATCATGTTATGAGTAGATAATTTGCATTACCTAACCCCTAACCTAACTTTACTCAGTCTTAGTGTCCAAAGTGGGGGCTGCCACTATCCCCACAGTCCACACACCCACTAACTAACATATATAATTGGTATGTCTTGTCATTACTATAACCTGACTTCATGGGGGTAACGGAGACTTGATTGAATATTTTCGGAATTAGCCTAGCAGAATCTGGAGTCTTTTAAAGTTGTGAAAATTAAAGTAAGTTTCTACGTTCCTACTGATTGTACTTAACCCGAGATGGGAATAGCCTACCCAGGTATTTTTTACTCGGCCCAGGGAAAATAATAGACAAACAAATGTTCTAATCAAAGTTTATTCTTGAAACTTGGTACCGGTATGTATTTTAACCAGTACTCTATAGTAACTCATGTATCATATGAAAGGATATAAATTAAGTATGTAATAGTTCTTGGAATGCAACAACAAATATACATGAAATCTTTATTGGACAAAAGTTACAAAACTAAAAAAGGGACTGCTAAGAATCATTTAAAAACCTGTTTTCAATGCCTATATTAGTGGACCTGAAGTGAATCCCTTTGAGACTGAAGTACAGGCAGCCAGCTCCCCTAGTATCCTGATTAAACACCAGTAAACATACATAACATCCCTTTTACTTACACTATTAGGCCTATTCATTCCTTTTAATAAATTTTGAGCATGTATTATGCGTATATTTACCTTCACATCTCAAAATTTCTCCGGCGCCCCCCCTGTTATGTAGCGGGGGGCTGCGCCCCCCACGCAAAGTTGATCCTTGTAAGCTTAGAAAAATGATCCAGAACTGGATATTTTCTGTTTTGGCACCCTGCCCATACAAGGCAGATCCCTGTCACACCCAACCCCAATTATAGACCCATCTCACTAATACCTTGAGTACTGACCCCACCAAAATGGTCAGCTTAGGCTAACCTAGGTCCTAGCCTAAGCCTACTCTTAAGTTTTGGAATAGGCTTAGCCTAGTGCTGCCTAGGCCAAGCCTAGCCTAATTAAAAAAAACAAAAGTAGCCTAGGCCTAAATTATCACAATTTTGGTCTCTATATTTTCCATCTTGATTGCTTTTAGATTGCAGGAAATGCTGTTTTAGACACCTCAATTCTCAAAAAAAATCCTGGGGGGCATGCCCCCTGACCTCTTTAAATCTCGCGCCCTTGGCGCTCACCGCTCCGTTGCGCTATATATATATATATATATATATATATATATATATATATATATATACAGTAGACTGAGTAGACTATGGCCTAGGCTAATAAAAAAAAAAAAAAAAAAAAAGTATAGGCTAGGCCTATTGACACAATTTTGGTCTCCATATTTTCCATCTTGATTGCAGGAAATGCTGTTTTAGACACCTAAATTCTCAATATTTTCCAGGGGGGGCATGCCCCCGGACCCCCCTAGAGCTCGCGTCTTCGGCGCTCGCCGCTCCGTCGCGCTAAAATGATAACAAAATAATAAACTATAATGATAACGCTGCCTAGGCTAGGCTAATGCAAAAAAATAAAAAAACCTGTGGATAAAAAGTATATAGCCTAGGCTAGGCCTAGAAATGAAGCATAGAATGATAGGCACCCAAAACTACCATTAGAAATAGGCGGGTGCCCAACCCCGAAAGGGGTTGAAATAGGGGGGCTATCCCCCAGCCAAAAGCGGCTTTCTAGGGCCTTTCCTAGCTGATGCTGAGAGGATTGGGTTCTAGTCATGTGGTGATGGGCTGGTCTATCAGAGTGAGAGCTGAGCAATCTCTGCCATACCCATAGCTTACTCTGACTGTTCCTTTAACTTACATATTTTCTAGATCTCAAGTGATCTTCCGTGGATTGACCTCCCAATCTACCAAGATTGGAAGCCAAAGCGTCACATTTTTCCCTTGCCCCTCAATTTTCTCTTCATAATTGCTGAGGGGCACAGGGCCCTGGGTGGGGCTTTGGTTTCCCGGGCGTTTCCGCACCCTGCTCAGCTCCCCGCCATGGAGTGGCTTCGGTCACCCAGGCTTTATTGTGGTCGGCAGGGAGGGTTCTGTGGGGGCGTTCGGTTATGGCCTTGGGGCTGTTCGGCCAGGCAGCTTGGGGAACAACAACCATTAGAAATGAGATCCCAGCTGTGGTGCGACTCGTAAATATTGACCTTTGCCCCCTGCTGGCAATATATATGATGATGACAATATGTCATGGGGGGGTGAGGGAGGGCAAAGCCCCCCCTCAACATAGGCTATTATTGTATCCAAAGGCAGTCAAAATAGACGGGAACAAGATAGGCCTAGCAAGCGAACGACGCCACTCCGATTAGTGTAAACGATAATATTCAAGGACACTAGTGCGACGTTATGAGAAACAATTTATTAGGGAAAATAGGCACCATTTTTCTCCATATAGCCTAGCCTAGTCCACATGGAGGATTTTCGTTATCAACAAATTGAAAAATACCCACTTCACAGACAAATACACCAAAAATCTAAGTCAAAGCGGGGGTGTGGGGGCAGCAGCCCCCACCTATAATACTAGGTTAGGTTAGGCTAATGTCCTTTCAAAGGGGTATAGGGTAGTAAACACCAGGATAGCCTATAGCCTACCCGGTCAAAGGTAAGAAGAAGAAGAAGAGTCCTGCAGTAGTCTCCTTGAATGCTACCGTGTAAACAAGGCTGGTGATACACCCGTGAACTACATCCTACCCAAATAAAGTAATACTTGACTAGCCTATTTGTTATCAAGCCAGTAGCCTACTTGCCTGACAAAATGGCCTTTCCTGAAGAGAAGTGAATTTCTGTTGGTACAAATCTGCTTGCAGAGATCAAACACACAAAATATAGCTTGTTCTACGATGCTGCAGAAGCTTCTAAATCCGTTGCCTGGCGTTTCTTCGTCAAAATCGTATTTATGAACTTCGTTTTTGACAGTGTCGGAGAGGGCGGTCACTTTGTCCATGTTTTCTTTGAGGACAACAAAGCCACTGTGTAGTCTCTGTCCGTGCTCGGATTCATCATTTTTAAAGTGCAATGTATTGTTATCTATCATATGTAGCACCGTGGGTAAGACAGAATTACTAGAGTCTACAGAACCCACCACGGAGCCCGCGGCACACTCATTCTTACAACTGTCACCCGCCATGTTTGTTTACTAACTGAAGAAGGTGTGTCGTCGTCACTCTACGACGGAGCGTCCTTGAAAAATTATCGTACATCAGTCATCTCAAATTCTCTATGGAAATATTACCCTCTGCTTAAAGGTGAATTACGGAAGCAAATCAGTGCTGCAATTATTATTTTACAATGTAGTAATGGTCAAGATATGTTGCATTACTGAACGTTACGGTGCTATAAATAAACCTTCTAATAATACAAATATGCAATAATTGTTTTTCTGGCACGTAGTTGAAGCTTGCTGACAGAAAACAGCTGGGAGAGGTGTGTGTTGATTGGGAGGGTCTGTACCATGGAGGTATGATATAAGGAGGCGACATGACGTCACAGCCCTGACGCTAGCACGCTATTGGTCCGCTATCTCCCTACCCCCCTTTGACTCAAAACATTGGATCAGCTGATGTTGTGATGTCTGATTTTTAGACACAAAGTCACACAATGCCAGCTTGTTCAGCCTATGGATGCACGCAAAGGGAGCGTAGTGCCTCTATAACATTCCACAGGTAAGTGGTGAAGCGAATAACAATAAAAACGTCAAATAAATTAAGTAAATTGGGTGAAAGAGTATACGTGTATGAAGTGAAACAAATTACCTACCGCATTGTATCCCCCTCGCATGAGTATTTGAATAGAAAGTATATTGACACAAATGGAACCTGTAAACAAACACCACGGTGATAGTGAAACACTGAATTAAGTAGCTTTACTCTTAAGTACAGGGTGTTAAAAAGACGAAACCGAGTAGCTTGCATATTGGTAAGCTACAGGATAGGCCTACGGTAAATGTTACTTTTTGGGGACCAACAGCTCTTTCACCAATATTAATATTATTCGTTTTATAGTCTGTCTTCATATCTATCCTTCGGTGATAATGAAAACTAGCTGAGATTAATATTTATCTATTATTATTCACTCAATACCAAGGCAATACCTAGTCGGCAAGGCTATGAAGAGAGGGAATTTGTGGGGAAAAAGCACGGTAAGGGTTGTCTTATCGGGCGTACCACCACGGACATACAGCATAAATCATTTATAAACACTTAACCTAACTAAAGAACCTAACCTAACCTATTCTACATTAATACAATGTTAGGTTGTTTGGGTAGGTTAATGTTTTAGAGATGAGTTATAGCCTAGTTATGCTGTGTGTCGGTAGTGGTATGCCCGATAACACAACTCTTGCCGAAAAAGCTTGCAAAAAGCAACAAAATCACAGCTTTTTAACCTAACTTAAACTTGGTTAAGATAGGTTAGTGAGGGTAGGTTAATCTGACTGAAACGGTGTTTAAAGTGTGAAGCTTGCATAAATGCCTTAGAGAGTGACAATCACAGTGACATAAATTCCTTAGTTAAGCTAAAGAGTAGAGGCTCCCTCATTTTTCCTTCAGATAACGTCATTGATGTATGCATAACATGCGAGCAATTTTTCAGAAAGCATGTATCGGAGGAAAATCTTTCAAGAATAACTTGTCATCAACTTTTACAATCAGTTCTAGAAACATACTTGAATAAACCCATTTTTTCAAATCTAGATAAGCATATGAAAGAACTAGGGCCATTGGAAAATCACCTAGTTTTTCTAATAAAAGCCATCACAGAAAAGTACATCCAGGTTAGATGTCACTATGCAGGGAAACAATATACTGCAAATGTAATATAAAAAGCGAAGTAAAAGTCGCCAAGAGTACACAAAGCTAATACAATTCGAGGGAATGTAAATATAGGTAAAATGTGTTATGTTATGTTATTATTATAAAACAGTTTTATTTATTTCCTGGAACTTGATTTATATTGATTATTTTACTGTAAAAGAGCTGACATTGTGGTTATTTTTTATGTACTCCACCATGCATGGTTAATTGGTTATATCTAGGCCTACATAGCTATGCACTATGGTCTATGGTTATAATTATAACATATCCTATTGAAACACATACTTGTAGCAAATAAAAAAACAAAGCTTTCTGTTCTTTAAATACATCCAAATGTATACATTTCTTTGTCTGATAAGGCAAAAACAAGGGACGAATTGCAGTAACTCGAAGGGGAGATACCAATGTTTTGAGTCAATCTCCTGTGAATAAGCCCCGCCCACCGGCGTCAGTCTTAGTGTATGGGGAGATAGGCACATGCCACCTCCTTATTATCATACCTCCATGGTCTGTACTCAGCCCATAGACTACATATAACCTAGCCACCAAAGCGTGACGTCACGGTTAGTTTTCCGCGCGTCCTAGGGATTTGGTGGCAGCACTATTGTATTGTACTGTAGCAAAGCACCTCAGTGGCTTGTCCTTATTATATAGATAGTCTGTGCGCCGCGCGCGCCTGCCAGCTGGCTTGCTGCAGTGTTTCCAAAGTTAAGGGAATATCCGCAAAACGAGGGAGCAATAGATTAAAGAGGGAACGTATTTAACCCGGGAACTGCGGGGAGACTCTTAAGAGTTCCCCCGGCGGACTGCGGGAAGACTCTTAACCCGTCCAGCCCCGGCTAGTTTTGTAATGTTTGTTCACCAGAACCCGGCCGGTTTTCAAAAACTGGTTTTATTCCAGAAACAATAGCGAATGGGTTAGGAATGAAGGAAAAACCATGAAAAACCGCTCAAAAAGCTTAAAGAATGGTCCTACAGAGCCCCCGAAAACGTATTTTACAAGAGTAAAAAATTGAAGGCAATTACCCCCAAAAAACAGGTTATTGCGCGCTCACGCGCACGCACGTGGACTTTGAGAGTTTTCAACCATCGGCACGGTTGCGTGGGATACGTACACAGTTCCCATACAAATCTGAGCCCTCTTGAGTGGCTACACCTGAGGTTACGGTCGGCGCAATTAGGGTGACGCGCCAGGCGCGTCTCTGGGGCTGTGCGTTACATACATCGCCGACGCATCAGGCGCGTCGCTGGGGCTGTACGGGTTAAGAGTCAGAGAAAAAAAATCAACTTTAAACATCGAAAAAAAAAATATATATTTTTTTTTATTTTTTTTGGGCCCCTGGGCCATGCAAAATATCACTCCTCTACCTCCCCTCCTTCCCCACTTTCCTCCTCTCCTTCAGTTATCACCTATTTTCCCTGTTATTCCCTTATTCTGAGGTATATTTTCGTGCTAACATTAGCGAGTTGCAAGCAGGGTGTTGTCATCACTGATGGCAAACGAGTGCAAGAGAGAGAGAGAGAGTATCGATCGACTGTGTCTCAGTGGCCTTGGGGGAAATTGGCGGAAAAGCAGCTTGCCTCACCCATACATTATACAACTCGCGGGCTATATCTCCGATTTTGACCATCCAAACGCTGTTTTCACTCGTTTTATTGTTGTTTCAGGTTAATACCTTTATAATCAACCCATAATAGGCGCATTTGGATAAGTATTAATGCTATTAATGGCACAATGAATATTTTAGTGACGGAAACACCTCAAATACGTCAGCACAGGGGGACGTTTCCAATTACCCCCATGCGCACTTCAGAGGTTAACAGGCCAGGAGGGATTATGGGTAGAAACACTAAGGGGTGAAGTAGGTGCATCATCAATGCAAACAAGAGGTTACTGGACGACTCGGCCCATGGGACAACTCGGCTCGGACAGCTCGGCCCACTTTTGGACAACTCGGCCACGACGGCGAGACAACTCGGCCCATTATTTGAGACAGCTCGGCCCCATGTTTTGCTATGGGGCAATTTGACGAGACCAGTCAGGATTAGGATGGGGAGAGCTAAGTGGAGGGTTTATGGGTGAGGCCATGTATGCAGCACCAAATCCTGTCCTCTGCGTATGCGTGGCCTTTTCCCTAATATTTTTATTATGTTATTTAGGCTCAACTGTTAGGTTAATTTAAGTTAGGTTAAGATAATATAATAGTATAAAGGAAAACAAAATCGTGCCAAGGGGCCTAAGATTCTTACGCATGCGCAGAGGACAGGATTTGCAGGATTTGGTGCTGCATACATGGCCTCCCGTTTATGGCGTGTGTGTAATGTGGGCGAAATGTTCGTTTATTGTATAATTATGTCATAGGCTAGTTCTCTCGATTCATAATGTGTAAGTTAGGTTAGGTAGGTTAGGTTAATTAACCCGGCAAGCGCGATAGGCCTCACGGAAGGCTTCCTATAGGGAACGCGATAGGCCTCACGGAAGCAAGACCATAAAAAAAGCCTTCCAAAAAAAAAAAGG
Organism: Paralithodes platypus; assembly: GCA_032716605.1. Taxonomy (NCBI): domain Eukaryota; kingdom Metazoa; phylum Arthropoda; class Malacostraca; order Decapoda; family Lithodidae; genus Paralithodes; species Paralithodes platypus. The sequence goes on along the minus strand of CM064514.1, from coordinate 9,521,118 downwards.
GCCTATCAAAACAAAGGATTTTGTCTCTAGGTGAGATAATTCCCCTCTAGTACTCATCCATGTGTTTCTCACCCCTCCCCCTCCCCTCCTTCCCCACCTTATTCACCCCTCCCCCCCTCCTCAATTATCACCTATTTATCCTCTTATTATCATAATTTATCGGTTATTTTTCTCTCCCGCGATAATGTAGCACAAGTGGGTTGCATAAAAGATCGTTATGCAACACCCAGACACCGGCACACACCGCCCCGCTCGTCTCAGTTGACTCCCAGACAGCGAGAGGGGAGGGCTGCCTGTGGCTCTCTCTCGCCTGAGATTATGACCGGGTGGCCAATATCTTCGTTTTTCACCACCCAAATGCTTTTCCCACTTATTTTAGCACTCTTGAAGGTTCATATATGTAAAATAAAAGCATACCGAAAACAAATAATGCTTTATATTGTAAATATAACGAATTCTGTCAGAATCCAGGGCTAGAAATGCACAAATAACTACCCTAGCACCTAGGTCTATATCGCGCTTGTCAGGTTAAGAGTTGTCTCGTAATTAACACGGGGCCGAGCTGTCTCGTTTTTACTGGGCCGAGCTGTCTCGCCGTGGGCCGAATAGTCTAGCATTCCAAACAAGAATTATGTGGGGTCAAATAAAAGGTGACTGGACGACTCGGCCCATGGGACAACTCGGCTCGGACAGCTCGGCCCACTTTTGGACAACTCGGCCACGACGGCGAGACAACTCGGCCCATTATTTGAGACAGCTCGGCCCCATGTTTTGCTATGGGGCAATTTGATGAGACCAGTCAGGATATAGGATGGGGAGAGCTAAGTGGAGGGTTTATGGCTTGTGTGTAATGTGGGCGAAATGTTCGTTTATTGTATAATTATAGGCTAGTTCTCTCGATTCATAATGTGTAGGTTAGGTTAGGTTAAGTTAAGTTAACTTAGGTTAGGTTAATTACGAGTTGTCTCATAATTAACACGGGGCCGAGCTGTCTCGTTTTTACTGGGCCGAGCTGTCCTGTGGGCCGAGTAGTCTAGCATTCAAATCAAATATTTAAAGCACATAGAGGGAAACGAGGGATGCCACTTACTAAAAAGAATTATTGAAGAAAAACATGAATTTGCAACAGATCCCTGGTTCGAAATCACCACTAAATACCTCCGAGAAGTGAAATTGACATACTGGGCTGCGCTGGTGATAGTTCGGGAAGATGACTTTTACAAGGGGGGCCCCCCCCCCCCCAATGGGGGGGAAATAAAAAAATTGTCTGCTATTTTTCCCGCCCTTGGTTCGCACCAACCTAAATTTGTTGCCATCGAGTGAATTGAATTTTTTAAATCGCAGTCATCAAAATATCACTCGATTTCTATAGTCATGAATGTTACAGATATATTACTCTCAAATTCTATTCAGTACATTGTCCAATATACAAAGTATTTATGGTAAATAAAAACGATTCTATTAGACCTACACAAACGATTGGTAATCGCCCTAAAAGTAGTCCTGTTAATATTTCAATAGATAGGTATCCATGTCTTAAAAATTATAATAATATGTATAAAAACTTGGGATGAACGTATAAAATAATCGACATTAGCCACTTTACTGGATATTAGATTATACAATTATAAACTACTTTCATGCAGAACTGGCAAGCGCATCATAAATTGATGCCAGTGTTCGCTACCCATAATAGTCATTAAACAAAACATCTCAGACAGTCAACATCTCCTTCCCACTAACTTACTTTGTTAAATTTGACATTAGTTGTGCATCTATGTGCACATTAGCAGTAATGGTGGTAGATATTTGTTTCCCACAGATGGAAATCTTAATATAATGTGGATTATAGCCTTAATGAAGGTAAAATGTTCAGTTATAGATTGTGTCCTGCGTGCGTGTGTGTGTGTGTGTATTCCAAGGCAAGGTCCATAGATACTACAGGTCAACCCACGGGGTCGCTCAAACTCCCTATCCGCGCACATGACGTCAGAGTGTTGAAGGGTGAAGGGGTCACCAGTTTCTTCCCGCTCATTCTCAAAATCACAGCCGTTGGAGCAGCATCCTCCGTTTTTTATATCTTTGTGCCGTAAAAGTATAACTTCGATATTTTATAATACAACAGTGACCATAATGCCGTGTGACAGTGTAGCTCTGTTATTGTAAGTGAACAAAATGCCGTTATACTGTGAAGTTGTTGGGTGCAAGTCTGTATTCATTAACCCGGGAACTGCGGGAAGACTCTTAAGAGTTCCCCCGGCGGACTGCGGGAAGACTCTTAACCTCTGAAGTGCGCATGGGGGTAATTGGAAACGTCCCCCTGTGCTGACGTATTTGAGGTGTTTCCGTCACTAAAATATTCATTGTGCCATTAACCTCTGAAGTGCGCATGGGGGTAATTGGAAACGTCCCCCTGTGCTGACGTATTTGAGGTGTTTCCGTCACTAAAATATTCATTGTGCCATTAATAGCATTAATACTTATCCATATGCGCCTATTATGGGTTGATTATAAAGGTATTAACCTGAAACAACAATAAAACGAGTGAAAACAGCGTTTGGATGGTCAAAATCGGAGATATAGCCCGCGAGTTGTATAATGTATGGGTGAGGCAATCTGCTTTCCCGCCAATTTCCCCCAAGGCCACTGAGACACAGTCGATCGATACTCTCTCTCTCTCTCTTGCACTCGCTTGCTATCAGTGATGACCACACCCTCCAATCGGATTTCTAATGTTAGCACGAAAATATACCTCAGAATAAGGGAATAACAGGGAAAATAGGTGATAACTGAAGGAGAGGAGGAAAGTGGGGAAGGAGGGGAGGTAGAGGACTGAGATTTTGCATGGCCCAGGGGCCAAAAAAAAAAAAAAAAAAAAAAAAAAAAAAAAAATAACAAAATATTTTTTTCGATGTCAAAAGTTGATTTTTTTTTCTCTGACTCTTAAGAGTCTCCCCGCAGTGCGCCGGGGGAACTCTTAAGAGTCTCCCCGCAGCTCCCGGGTTAATAGCATTAATATTTATCCATATGCGCCTATTATGGGTTGATTATAAAGGTATTAACCTGAAACAACAATAAAACGAGTGAAAACAGCGTTTGGATGGTCAAAATCGGAGATATAGCCCGCGAGTTGTATAATGTATGGGTGAGGCAATCTGCTTTCCCGCCAATTTCCCCCAAGGCCACTGAGACACAGTCGATCGATACTCTCTCTCTCTCTCTTGCACTCGCTTGCTATCAGTGATGACCACACCCTCCAATCGGATTTCTAATGTTAGCACGAAAATATACCTCAGAATAAGGGAATAACAGGGAAAATAGGTGATAACTGAAGGAGAGGAGGAAAGTGGGGAAGGAGGGGAGGTAGAGGACTGAGATTTTGCATGGCCCAGGGGCCAACAAAAAAAAAAATAAAAAAAAAAAAAATATAAAAAAATTTTTTTTTTTCGATGTCAAAAGTTGATTTTTATTTTCTCTGACTCTTAAGAGTCTTCCCGCAGTGCGCCGGGGGAACTCTTAAGAGTCTCCCCGCAGCTCCCGGGTTAAGAGTCAGAGAAAAAACAAACAAAATTAAAACATCGACATTTTATTTTTTTTTATTTTTTTCCCTTGGGCCATGCAAAATATCAGTCTTCTACCTCCCCTCCTTCCCCACTTTCCTCCCCTCCTTCAGTTATCACCTATTTTCCCTGTTATTCCCTTATTCTGAGGTATATTTTTGTGATAACATTAGCGAGTTGCAAGCAGGGCATTGTCATCACTGTTAGCAAGCGAGTGCAAGAGAGAGAGAGAGAGTATCGATCGACAGTGTCTCAGTGGCCTTGGGGGAAATTGGCGGGAAAGCAGGTTGCCTCACCCATACATTATGTAACTCGCGGCCTGTATCGCCGATTTTGACCATCCAAACGCTGTTTTCACTCGTTTTATTGTTGTAACAGGTTAATACCTTTATAATCAACCTATAATAGGCGCATATGGATAAGTATTAAATGCTATTTATGGTAAAATTAATATTTTAGTGATGGAAACAGCTCAAATACGTCAGCACAGGCAGACGTTTCTAATTACCCACATGCGCAGTTCAGAGGTTAAACAAGGAAATGTATCATTCCATATATTTCCCAAAGATGAACAACTGAGGGCCAAATGGACTAAAACTAAATCTAAAATGTCTAAGTTAATGAAATAAGTGTGAAATAATTGTTGGGACTTATTATATGGTGTTTTTATAAGTAAAATACCACAGGAACGAAAAACCTGAGAGCGAAACCTCCAACCCTAACGAGACACAGGAACGAAAATCCTGAGAGCGAAACTCCCATCCCCAACGAGATCCCAGGCCCCTTTTCCTTTTCCGATTTGGTCTCTCTCTCTCTTTCAATTCATTCCACATATTATACGTCTCTCAATCACAGTCTTCTAATATACAAACCACAATACTTTACTCACTGATATTCTTGATGTACCACCTAAGTATGTATTTAACCCTTAATTAGCGGCGAGCAACATAAGTCGAGTTAAATAAAGCTGGACTATGTGGCGGCGCTCGACATAGGTCGAGTGGCAATTTCAGCACGTAATGTTGCTGAGAGAGAGAGACAAGTGGTGGCAGGAGAGTAGCGAGCGTATGACTGCTCCAGACCACCGCGGCGAACATACTGACACGAATCCCAGCTCCCTCCTCCCTCTCTCACTCGCTATATAAGGAATTGTATCGGGAAAGTGGCTAATTACATGCTTTTTGCACTCGCGTTGCACGGTTATTGCAAGAAAACTAGCCATCATAAAAGGATCGTTATGGTGTCATTCGAAAGCTCTGTTTATGCCCTTTCAGGGATAGATACTTGTTTTACGTTCTGGGTCTTATTTAGGCATGAAAATGATCACGTAAACAGCCCTATTTTGGCTAAAAACACCCCGCTGGGCGGTACATATAAATAAACCGCATAGGCCGCTCTTAAGGTGTTAATTAGGTAACCACCATACAGGCTATAATACTTTCATTGTGTAGGTTCGAGGCGATCTAAGACACCTTAGCTTCCATTTCACACCAAATCAGATCGTGATTACGTCAGCCCTGTATTTAGTTATATAACAATCAGAGTCCCCCCCAATTCTAGCAATTCTATGTCTCTAACCTCCCGTTGTTTTATCCACTAACTATAGATTCCCAACCTTTAACCACGACTCTATACACCCGATAACCCTCTGCCAGTTATTGTATTGATTTCTATCTATCTATCTATTGCCTGACGCCGCGATCCCCGAAGGGGTGACCACGAACGAACCGCCCCCATGCACCTCTGTCCCCAGTCAGTCGACGCCCCTCCCTCCATCCCCCAGCACCGCCTTCGTTCATGTAGTTCCTCACTCCATCCTTCCACCTCATATTCGGTCTACCTCTCCCCCTCTGTCCCTCCACCTCGCTCTCGTACACCCTCTTAGTCATTCTCTCGCTTTCCATACGTTCCATATGGCCGAACCATCTCAAGTTGTTCCTTTTCACACTTTCCAGCACATCTACCTCCACACCACACCTCCTTCTTACTTCCTCATTAGTCTGTCTATCCCTCCATGTAACTCCGCACGCACTCCTTAAGTAATTCATTTCCACTGCTCTCACTCTTGGTCTGAGTCTCTCAACCAACGTCCATGCTTCGCTTCCGTAAGTCAGTGTCGGGATTACCACACTGTCATGCAAGGACTTCTTCACTTCCATACTGACCACCCTATTTCTTGTTACTGCTTTTAGCGTTCCTACAACCCTCTTCCCCTGTTGTACCCTTTGATTGATTTTGTATTGATTTAGGCCTGTTAATTCGGATAAACTCACTATGACCAATCTGCAGACGATTATCAGGAGAGATGCAGGAAAGCTACCTCGTATCTCTCTCTCCATGACGAGTATGGATATATGTACCCCCGTGCTCAGTCGCCCCCCCCCCCCTTGCCTTGTTCTTCTAGTAACTAAGTATATATATAATATTAACCGGAGATGCCACCAGTATTGATACGACATAGCGGCACTATCCTTGTGTCGTATTGTGCCACGTGCATACCAACCAGGTTTCATCATCTTATTAGGACGACGGCTATAATGTCGTCGTTCATGCATGTATTCAATCCTTAGGTTAATTATCTTTTATCCGCCATTGTGTTCATCCCTTCCATTTACTTTTCCACAATTGTTATACGTCTTCCAATCACCTCCTTCGTATCCACAATCCACACTACTCTATTTTACTTCGTGACCCTATGCTCAGTGGTACCCTGTTTGGGTCATCCTGTCCACTTATCCTTCACGCTCCGCTGCACACACCACTCTACCTGTTCGATCGTAGGGAAATGCCACCCCTATGTCCAGCGCATTAAGGGTCACTATCCTAGGTCACGAGCGGCGCGGCGCCTAGCCTCAAACCACCCCCTTTACAATTCACAACCCTCCCCCACCTCGCGTATCCACTACCCCTCGTGTCCTACACCTCTTACCCGCCGGACTCTACCTACATGATGATGAACATAAATACACCTTAAGTTAATACACCCATGCCCTGTCCCTAAGTTAGGATATCAATATCAACATACCCTAAAATACCTTGTCTTGCCAGACTAAGTTTCTGAAGACCAATCGCCCCATAAATCTATGTATGTTCTTCCATCCGAGAAGTAATATGTTAACCCCTGTCTTGCCAGACTAAGTTTCTGAAGACCAACCGCCCCCATAAATCTATGTATGTTCTTCCCAGGTTAAAACACCCATGCCCTGTCCCTAGGTTGAGCCAATGCCAACCAGTTCAGACAGGCCTAAATCTATGTATGTTTTTTCCCATCCAAGAAGTAATATGTTAACCCCCTGTCTTGCCAGACTCAGTTTCTGAAGACCAACCGCCCCCATAAATCTATATATGTTCTTCCATCCGAGAAGTAGTATGTTAAAACCCCATGTCCTAATTGATAAGAAACTATGATACCCACGGGTACACCAGTGTATATAGAACCATTGTTCATGTAAGACCTAGACAGAAATGACTGAAGATGTTAGCCACCATGCAGTAACTTTAATTCTTACCCCAACCAGAGATTGTATATACAACCCTCTTTTACCATTGTCTCGACGCATTTTCACCACGAAACAATACCGAAGTTACCCCCACGAACTGCCGTTTTCTTTGGGGTATATGTCATAGAAAACGCAGTTCCCAGGAACAACTAGATCAGCAAGAAATAGTGTCAGATTAACAGTGTCCATAACCATCGTATTGACGAGTAATAATACACCATGTTTTTCCCTACTTTTATCCACAGTCAAGCACACACCTACAGTTAACCTCCTCTTCCCCACAGCCCCACAGTCCACATGATTCTATCCTTTCCAGACTCATATTACCACCCCATATTGCTCATTTCCCGGTAGCGTTTGGCTAACATACTTTCCCTGTCATTAACCCCCAAGCTCCGATACCAACTGTAGTCTAATGCCACCCCTACACCCAGAGACCTTAGGGTCAAACTTCCACGTAGCCCCCCTTAACCCTCTCCCTCTCGTTAACCCCCCACGCTCCTCGACTCCTTTCCGACCTAGCCTCTCCACCATACCTCCTGAATATCCTTGATTTTTCCGTTGCTAACATTCTCCAACCTTTTGTATATATACGCCTATCCAGCCTACCTTCCCTTAGTAGGACGGAACAACATTAGAACTTTACTAACCCTTTGCATGCCATCTATTCCCTCACTACCCATTCACAACCCTGTACCAAATGATCGTCAGTGCGAGGCTAGCCGCCTCGCCAGTGACTAACTTCTATTGCCATACTTCCAGATAAATGTGGCAGAGTTAGCAACCCAGTCTCCACCACATCCAGCAAACCATGCAATTAACAACCCAACCGATTAAACCAGCTAGTCAAGGCACCTTCGGTTTTGGTATTTCGAACACCCACATCTGTCTCATAAACAGAGGATTATTACAAACACTTGTGATATGGCAAGCCCCTAGCCACAGCCGCCGGACGACCATCACAGAGAGAGGGCGCGCACCTCCCCTTTTTTACCCACCCGAGGAGGGAGACCCCCACCCCTGCGGAGGTATACCTGACCCCTGTTTTGACTTCCGGGTCATTGCCAGGTAGCACAGGAATTCTTCCTATCAATGAACTAACCATGCATGACTAACCCCTTTACTAACCTCTATTAACCCACAATAACCCATTCACCTTTATTGCATACTCTGATAACCAAATTAGCACCTCAGCTATACCATAGAATGAAGACTGAGCAATGTAAGAGAGACGCTCCTATCACAGCTGTCCCAGTCCTCCTCGCAAAGTAGATCCAGTCTCCCTCCCCTCAATACTTCCAGTATAGCCAAAATAGTACCTCTTACTAAGGCTCAGTTATGTCACATTATGAAGATGAAGGCCCCCTATAGCCATGTGCCACAACAGTAATCACCACCTTACCTAGTCCCCGTATCTATTGAGAGCTCAAATAATTCCATAAGACTCGAGATCCCTATGGCCTACAGGGTCCAAAAACCCAGCCTATAAACCCAGCTCCAGCCCCCAGTAAAATCAGTTGAAAGCTAGACACCAACCAGGGTTGGTCACCAGAGTTGACCTCGAGCTCTATTCATTGTTGGTTGCTGAGAATTGAGTTCCAGAGCCGGCAGACTCCGTGGCAGATTTGGATAGAAGGACCTGTCCACGTACTTGAGAACTTCCTACATATGGACCATCTGGACGGCCGCGGAACCAGTCGTTAGCCCCCAACATCACGGACGCAAGATAACCAGGACCAGACCAATCAAATACTACCCAAGATTCACTCTATCAGTACTACAGTGTTACAGTGCTATTTAGAGATTCACTTATTAATATTTCTATGAAGTGGCTATATCTTTGCCCCAGTAGAATTAATATATAACCATTCCATTAGGAAGTGCTAAGCGTATCAGTGTTTATTAATTAACAGGCGATATTAACTCTCGTAATTACCCATATCCAGATATTATTACCTAGAAGTGAAACCCTAGTAATATCTAATGTTCGCCCACTGATTTGCGTTCTATGTGTTTCTGCTATAAGAATATAAAACTTAGATCAGTACCCCCTGAGGTTACTAGAATTCCCGTGCTCTAAGATACGCGTGTCTAATCTAGTCTGTGAACTACTACTTGTGCACCAGAGCTACCAGTAATAAATCTAACAGTGAATTTGAATCTATAAGTAACATTGATGGTCTCCAGTATATAAACTGGTGAATAAAGCCAGTGATCAGAAGATTAATACCTGAACGTTGGAAGTGGGAGACTAGGCTCCATCCAGATCCACTTATGCTAGTGTTGTTCAATTCTATCATTTGTCTTGCACGAGCATTCAGAAGTGTGTATATCAATAAACGTAATTGTGTGTCTTGTTACCGTGTGTTTATTTTGTGTTCTCTATTCCTCATACCTTGTTTTGTGCATGCAGCCTTCTATACCCAGTCAGTTAGAACTCACATTACCCAAGTTAATCCTGTAGAAAAACAGGGCATAACAATAAGACTAATTATGAGGTGTATTTATAAGAACATACGAACACTTGAATCTGCAGAGAGCCGACTGGCCCACACACGGCAGATCCCTTTCTGCAGACTCCCGCTTTCTTATGTTCTTATGTTCTAAGTTCTTCAAACTGTTTTCATATTAATCATTTATATCAATTTCACCACACCACCAAACTCCTCCAATGAAATTAATGAAATCATATATGTGATCCGCCAGGATTCGAACCCGGGTTATCACACACAGATTATTGACACGTTAACCATTGTCATATGTCAGATTTCTAATATTATGGAAAATGTGTGTGTAATTCTGCTATGTGCTCGCTCCAAAGAATCAATGTCCATTTTGTAATAAAATCACCAAACTTGAACTGCATAATCCATATGGTTTATCACTAATAACAAGTCAAGTTTTAAGATAACATCAACAATTCTGTTAATCACACTCCCTGAAATGAACCAGAAAATCATGTTTGCATTGTTACGAACGCTAATACATTACACTGTTTTCTATGTTTTAAATCATTGCCAACAAACACACATAGCTTTTTCTCACATTCGGAGTTTTATAATTTCATATTAGCTAGTTTATATTTTGCATTTGCATTAATCTTCCCTATCCTTAACCTGACAAGCGCGATATAGACCTAGGGGCTAGGGTAGTTATTTGTGCATTTCTAGCCTTGGATTCTGACAGAATTCGTTATATTTACAATATAGAGCATTATTTGTTTTCGGTATGCTTTTATTTTACATATTATGATGTATATATGAACCTTCAAGAGTGCTAAAATAAGTGGGAAAAGCATTTGGGTGGTGAAAAACGAAGATATTGGCCACCCGGTCATAATCTCAGGCGAGAGAGAGCCACAGGCAACCCTCCTCTCTCGCTGTCTGTGAGGTAACTGAGACGAGCGGGGCGGTGTGGGCCGGTGTCTGGGTGTTACATAACGATCTTTTATGCAACCCACTTGTGCTACATTATCGCGGGAGAGAAAAATAACCGATAAATGATGATAATAAGAGGAAAAATAGGTGATAATTGAGGAGGGGGGAATAAGGTGGGGAAGGAGGGAAGGGGGGTGGGTGAGATTTACATGGATGAGTACTGGAGGGGAATTATCTCACCTAGAGACAAATTCCTTTGTTTTGATAGGCCCTTTTTTTTTTTGGAAGGCTTTTTTTATGGTCTTGCTTCCGTGAGGCCTATCGCGTTCCCTATAGGAAGCCTTCCGTGAGGCCTATCGCGCTTGCCGGGTTAATAGCTTGCATTTGTTAATATTAAAATTTATCTACCAATTTACTGACCATGTACTGTATGTATAAGGCTAATTTTGATATGTATTTATAAGGCTAAATTTGAGATATATTTATATGGCTAATTTTGAGAGCTTCAACATCAAACTAGAAAGCATAAGTACGAGATGAGTTAGGTGTGAGAGGGATCTGGCTTGTATGGGCCAACAGGCTTTTTGTACTCACTTCTATTATGTTATTATGTTATTATTGTTTTGTAACCTGTCCAATGTTCTTCATAATAACCTTACGGAACCTTACGATGATACTGGACGCAGGTCTTGTCAGTACTCTAAAGCTGCATTTTGTGTTACCACCACTGATAAGCCATTGGGCTTTTGGCAGAAAATGCCAACAATTATCAGTGATATCCGAGACATGTTTACATACAATGTTCTCATCGTCCAGCATATTACTGCTTCATATTCATCAGCCAACTTAAAATAGCCCTATATAATATTTAATTATCACTAGAACAATACACTATACCATGTAGGAAGTCTTCTGGAGAAATAGGGCAAATTTAGACAAAAATGCAAGATAAACTAAATCACAAATGTATGCTAGAATAGCATTGACAAATCGCTAGATAGTCACCAGACACTAAAAACTTGTATGTCACTAGAAAACATATGTTGAAGTATCTAGAATAATCTTTAACAATCGAAACATCTCTCCAATTCCTTAAAATAGGGAAACTAAATTGAATATCGCTAGAATTCATCACATCTTGATGTCGCTAGATGGAAGTCACGGAAGTGATTCGCTGGATCTAGCGGTAGCCGCTACATTGGCAACATCGTACCAAGAACCTTCATTCCGTTATAATGATCAAGGTAAGATTTCGAAACTATTACAATTATTTTAAAGTTCAGAGATCATCAGATCGGTTTGGAAGTCGATGTACACAATTTCAGTTCCATTAGTTTAAGAAACATTCACATAATATGCTACTTAGAGGGTTTAATAAAGAAGCATTCCTCTCCTGGCATCGTATAAGCGAACGCAAGCTTTTTTTTTTTTTTTTTTTTTTTTTAAGAACGTCAACAAACGCATGTATATTTGGGTTTGGTGAACCTTTTGGGGTTCCTAGTTATACATTATTTATATTTTGCACACTCTTTTAAGTATAAACACTTACTTGTTAAAGAGGAAATACACAAAAGCCCAATTTAGAATGATCGTGAATATCTTTACTTTGGCGTATGTTTGGGCTAATTTAAGACTACATTTAGATTGATAGAATTTTTTAACACTCGCCAATGAAATATGATGACTTGCTTACAGATATATACTTAAAGCCCGAATCGGCTTAACTTTAACCCAGTTGTTTACTTCCTCAACCCTGTGGAGGAGCAGGGTTGAGTTGGCTTGATATTGGACACCCTTTTATGGCATTTGGGTGTGAAATACGACACCATTTCCAGTCTATCGGAGATAATGATGGTAAAGGAAAATGCGGTATTTGGCGTATGTTTGTGTTTTGGTTAAGGATGGGATAGGATGGTATTTGGATAGGTATTTAGATTTGTAGGTCATAACCTGTTGGAAACTCACCTGTTGTCTGGCAAGAATTTGCTGGCTTGCGCGGGTCAGGGAAATTCTCCGCGGGTTCGGTGGGGTCCCCGTGGGGTCGGGGGGGGCAAGCCGCTCCTGAATATGGTTATCGAGAGTTCTTACGTTAATTGGGTTGAGATATGAGTTCAGGTTGTCAGGAGGTATCTTCCTAGTTAGGGTTGATCACTACATCTAGTTTTCATGTACGAGGATCACTCGTGGGTGTTAAGAATAGTGGTTTTGTGAAAATGCAAGTCATGGGGAAATTTACATTTTTAACCCGGGAACTGCAGGAAGACTCTTAAGAGTCAGAGAAAAAAAAAATCAACTTTAAACATCGATTTTTTTTTTTCTTTTTTGCCCCGGGGCCATGCAAAATATCACTCCTCTACCTCCCCTCCTTCCCCACTTTCCTCCCCTCCTTCAGTTATCACCTATTTTCCCTGTTATTCCCTTATTCTGAGGTATATTTTCGTGCTAACATTAGCGAGTTGCAAGCAGAGCATTGTCATCACTGTTAGCAAGCGAGTGCAAGAGAGAGAGAGAGAGTATCGATCGACAGTGTCTCTCCAGCCTTGGGGGAAATTGGCGGGAAAGGAGGTTGCCTCACCCCTACATTATGTAACTCCCGCCCTGTATCGCCGATTTTGACCATCCAAACGCTGTTTTCACTTGTTTTATTGTTGTAACAGGTTAATACCTTTATAATCAACCTATAATAGGCGCATATGGATAAGTATTATGCTATTTATGGTAAAATGAATATTTTAGTGATGGAAACAGCTCAAATACATGCGCACAGGCAGAGGTGTCTAATTACCCCCATGTGCACTTCTGAGGTTAAGGGGGGACGAGAGGGGGTCGTCTTAGCCTCGCGCAGGCTATTGTTCTGATTCAGGTTGTGATTGGGGCTAGGGAGTTAGAGGATAGTTAAGGGGGGTACAAGGATAGGTCCTTACCTTCCATTTGTTGAGGTTAGTGAACGAACTGAGTCGGCATGTTATAACGCTCTTATGGCGTCTTTACAGGGGGAGGGTTGTGAATTGTAAAGGGGTGGTTTGAGGCTAGGCGCTGCGCCGCTCGTGACCTAGGGCAGTGACCCTTAATGCGCTGGACATAGGGGTGGCATTTCCCTACATCGAACAGGTAGGGTGGTGTGTGCAGCGGGGCGTGAAGGGTAAGAGGACAGGATGACCCAAAACAGGTTACCACTGAGCATAGGGTCACGAAGCAAAACAGAGTAGTGTGGATTGTGGATACGGAGGAGGTGATTGGAAGACGTATAACAATTGTGGAAAAGTAAATGGAAGAGAGGAACACAATGGCGGATAAAAGATAATTAACCTAAGGATTGAATACATGCATGAATGACGACATTATAGCCGTCGTCCTAATAAGATGATGAAACCTGGTTGATATGCACGTGGCACAATACGACACTAGGACAGTGTCGTATCAATATCGGTGGGCATACTCCGGTTAATATTATATTTATACTTAGCTACTAGAAGAACAAGACAAGGGGCAACTGAGCACGGGGGTACATATCTATATACGTAGTTACTACAAAAGAAAGGAACAGCTGAGCATGGGGTTGGTATGTGGGTTACATAATTAATTATAGGGGTGACATAATCATGATCGGGTTCGTTGTGGACTGGAAATCGTAGGCGTTTTGAGCTCGCCTTCGCACCTACACAATGAAAGTACTATAACCCACAAGGTGGTTATCTAATGAAATACATACTTAGTTGGTACATCAAGAATGTCTAGGAGGAAAGTCATGTGGTTTGTATTAAGAAGACTGGGATTTTTAAGAGGCGTGTAACATGCGGAGTTAAGTGGAAAAGAGAAAACATCGTGGATAACAGATAGTTACCCTAAGGAGTGAATACATGCATAAACGACGGCATTATAGACGTCGTCCTAATAAGATGATGAAAACCGGTTTGGTATGCATGTGGCACAATACGACACAAGGACAGTGCCGCTATGTCGTATCAATACTGGTGGCATACTCCGGTTAATATTATATATACACTTAGTTACTAGAAGAACAAGGCAAGGGGGCAACTGAGCACGGGGGTACATATATCTACTCGTCATGGAGAGAGAGATAAGAGGTAGCTTTCCTGCATCTCCTGATAATCGTCTGCAGATTGGTCATAGTGAGTTTATCCGAATTAACAGGCCTAAATCAATACAATAACTGGCATAGGGTTATCGGGTGTATAGAGTCGTGGTTAAAGGTTGTTACATAACTCGTAATTAACTTATCTAAATCAACAGGCATAAATCAATACAAGAACTGGCAAGGGACACAAATTGACAGACGAACAAACCAACGTGAGGTTATGTATAGCTAACTGCTAAAAATGGGGGAACAAAGATAGGTGTCTTCTCTTTTTACAAGTTCCCTAAATTATGTTAACATTAGGGAGTTGGTACATCAATAAAATAGCAATGTGGATCTCAGTGAGTTATGGGGCTGTCTAGTGTAATTTCATAATTAATCTCTGAATTACTCCTAGGTATTTTGTCTAGTGAAATGGAGGTGGTATTAGGAAGGTTGGGAATTGGGAGGTTTGACGTACCTCCCAACCTACCAAATAGGAAAACCTACTATTTGGTAGTAGTCTTGGAAAATCCAACGTCAAGGCTATTAACCTAATTGCAATGACGACTTGTCTATTTTGACTGCTATGTCGTCATTCCAACCGCGGTTAAAAAGAAAACGTCTAGAGTCTAGTCCTTATCTTGCTCTAGGAGACGTTGTACATTAACCAAAACTACCACCGAAGGTGAAAAAAGCATAGAAGAGAAGAAAAAGGGGTTTACCTTGGTTACCGCTTAAGGCCCATCCCGTGTTCCGTCATGTGCAGATCCCTGTCGAACGTGCGCATGAGCGACCCTCTCTTGTCATCACATCTCACGTCAGCAGAAGAACGCGGATGGGCAGGGGTCCGGCGTGAGGGAGGGTATTATGTACGTTGGATTTTCCAAGACTACTACCAAATAGTAGGTTTTCCTATTTGGTAGGTTGGGAGGTACGTCAAACCTCCCAATTTGTTAGTAGTCTTGGCAAATCCAACGTCAAGGCTGCATAACAAATAGGAGGAGGACATCCAAGCCCAACCTACCAAAAAAAACCAATGCATAAAACAAAATTACGAATGACAAAGACACAATTTAAACAAGAGAGTTTAATAAAAGAGTGAAAAACTGAGGAGTAGCTAAAAAGAACAGTGTTAACACATGCCCGTCATTCATAGTAATGCAAAAACATAGACTTGTCTGAAACCAAAAAGGTACTGTACCCAAAATCCCTTTTCTTCAAAAACCAACAAAAACACTGAACACAAGAACAAAACACAATTTTCAATGTGGCAAAAACACTTATGTACTGGAACAATACATAATCCCAAACTTGCAATCCAGTGTTGCAAACCCGTACCCCCCCCCCCTTTGTCAAATAAAACAAAGGAAAAGAACAAGGGACAAGGGGGGAAGACCAGGGATCTTCGCCAGAGCACCAGGAAACACGACCCCCGAGAGCAAACACCGGCCGAGGGAGGAGGAGATGAAGGAATTGATAGAAGACCACAAAACCGCTGAGGCGATGGCAGGGAAGGATCGACGTGGCAGGAACCGGAAGGAGGCAGCAAAGGATCTGACATCGTGCGCAGAACCCCTACAAACAGGGTGACGGGCACGAACGGTCCGACAAACGTGGCGGCCCATCTGCACCTGCGAGAGCCTCCCACCTGTCTGAGGAGACACCCACACAGCAGTACCCGAAGGCGGTGCCACAGACGCAACAGAGGAGTGCAAGGCTGACACCGGGCACAACACATGGCGAGGATGCCCACACCGTAAAGCCTGGACGGCGAAAGGCTGGAAAACGGGGGCCTCCCTCCCATGCGTGGTAACAAAAGGAGGGGAGGAGGCGAACGAGATGCCATGCAAGGACGGGGAGAATCGCACACAGTCCCGGGGCCGTGACAATGCCGCTAGTGCAGACACCCGATCCCCAGTGGCCAGAGCGACAAGGAAGAGTGGACGCCCGAGCAACGGAACCGGCGTAGCGGCCCTTGTATACGTGGGTGAAGCCAGAATGACCAGAGCCCGCCCCAGATTCCACTGCGGAGGGACCTGGCGCGGAGGCGGTCGATCCCGGAAGGCAGCCGTCAGGAAGGAATCCAGCTCCTGTGGCGGAACGACCAGCCCAGCGACGGACCCAAAGACCCCCCGGACGGCAGACAAGTGGGTACGTATAGCGTCGACTGGAAAGGGACGTGTACGGAAGAGGTGAAACAAGGAGCGTAGGACGAGGGAAGGAGAGCCAACTGGCAGGCGAGTGGCCTGTAGCCACCTAGTAAAAGACCTTCAGCGGGACCCGTAAGTCCCCCAAGGAGAAGACGGCCAGGAACGCTGCAGGAAGTCAGTCAGGGCCCGGCCGGGGGCCGGGAGCCACCGTGCCTCATGAACAAGCACGATGCGAAGGCCAAAGAGGTCCGCAGGTCCCCAACCTAGCCCAAGTGGAAGCCGGAGACAGGTAGAGGGACCGGACTCGGGCACCACCGCGGCAACCGGGCGGACCAAGTCCGTGCCGGCCACAGAAGCATGAGGAGCCAGACGCAGCCGTGGTACAGCCGCAGCTTCGCGAGGACTGGGCACATCAACAGCGCGTCTGGTGGCGGAAAGATGTATATCGACCGCCACCTGTACCAGGCTACCATGAAAGCGTCCGGACCCCCCCCGGAGCGCGAGGCCGGAGGGAGAGGTCCAGAGGCAACTGGCGCGGCACCCCCGATGCGAACAAGGCGACCTCCGGAACACATCAGGAAGCCGCGAGGTCGGCGAACACAGTCCGTTTCATCGCCCATTCTACAAGAACGCCCTGCCCTCTCGACAGGGCGGCCGCCCAAAGGGTGGCAGGCCCGGGCAGGGAGGAGGCATGCAAGGAGAAGGGGTGTCGGTCCGTGAGGAAGAACAACTCCACCGAGACCCCCAATAGAGTCAACGACCTGGAGGACCCCCGCATAAGGAAACAGGGGACAGCTTGTCTGAGTGTCCAACCCGAAGGCCACCGACTTACCCCAAAGGGCCAGCGCGTGGTCCCGCAGGAAGAACAAAGGAACCAACAGTCAGAGGGCATAGACGGGTAAGAGGAGGGAGACCCACCCATCTGCCGGGAAGTGGACGTCCCAGGTTCGATTGGGAACCTCACCCAACCTCGCTCGACGTATCTGTGGCTACCCAGACCGTCGGCGGGGGGGCGGTCCAGGGCACAGCCGCAGAGAGCGAGCCCCGAGCAACCCAGCGACCGAAGCGTCGGCGAACGGTACACGGGAGCGGCAGGAGCCGATCCATAGGGGCAACGGAAACACCGCGGTGCCCATGAGGAGGAGGCGGCGTAGCCAGAGGCTCCCTAAGGGAAGGGGCAGAGCGGCCCAATGCAGCGAACCCACGAACGAGTCCCAGAGCCACCCCGGGAGGGAGACCGAGTGCAACACGGCGAAGACCGTCCACCGAAGGTGCACCGCGGCCGGCAGACCCCGGGTCACCGTAGCGCCGGACAAAACCCATGCGAGACCGACCCATGGCACGACACGAGACGGGGTCAAGCGTGACTTGGGAACATCGAAGGGGAACCCTAACCGTGCGATGTTGCGAACGACTGTGAGGGCATCGCCAATGCACAGTCCTAGGGCGTCGGAAACTACCAACCAATCGGCCAAGGAAAACAGGATCTGGAGCCCGCTCCTGAGGAGAGGACCCAGAGCCTGCCCCACCAGTGCGGAGAAGATCTGCGGCGCGATGTGGAGACCGAAGGGAAGGCCGTCGAACAGGAACACACGATCGGAAGTCCGAACGGCCAAGAATCGCTGGAAGCGAGGATGGAGAGGAACGAGCCAAGACGCATCCTGGAGGGCCAGCGACACTACCCACGACAGAGGGCACAGGGCCAGGCGTACCAGGGGTACCGGCAGCATCCGAAACCGTGTGTGCACGATGTGCCCGTTGAGGGCCGACAGATCCACCACAGGTCGCATCGCGTCGCAGTTCATCGACGGTACCAGAAAGACACGGGAGAGGAAAACCGGGTGACCGGCGGTCAACTCCCTCGACGCTACCCAGCTCGGGCATGGAAGTGAACACGTGGGCCACCTCTGAAGAGATGGGCCGGCGTCGGTGGCAAGAGCGGAGTGGGGGTCTGGACGTCCACCTCCAGGTGAGACCCCTCCGCGCAACCCGCCGCCCCCAACGTCCCTCGCGGCTACCGAGGGGCGCAAGGGCGAAAACAACCCGAGGGAGCACCCGAGAAGATGGGAGCGACCCGGTCGGCCAGGCGAGAAGGAGAACAAGAAGGCCGATCCAGAGAACTACACATTGTGTTGACGTGGAGGTACCCCCGGTACGGGCCGTGCGGGCATGAGTACCACGTTGACCTCCTCTACCCCCGCCTCCCCCAACCTCGTCGAAAAGGGCGTGCCACCCCAACCCCAGGCCGGCGCGGGGCTGACCCCTTCGAAGAGCGGCCGGAAGTGGAAGGCCGGCCAGCCCCGACACGGAGGGGATGAAAGGGGCAAGAACAGAAGTGCGAGGCGGAACCGACGCACTGGCCTGCAACGTCCCAGTCCTGCGCCCGTGCAAGGTGGCAGCACTTGCAGCAGCACCCTGAAGAGGACCGGCAGAAGGACGGGACTGAGAAGACCCCGCGCGCGGCACAGTGCGTCGGTGCGTGACGTAAGCAGGGTCCGCAACGACACAGCGCGGCGTCGCGTGTCGGAAGCAGGGGCCGCCGACAGAGAAGCGTAGCATTCCCAAGCATCCTGCTTAAAAAAACCCGACGTATATAGCGCAGAGTACAACAAACCCTGACGAATAAGCAAGGGGGCCGTCCGGCAGAACGAAGACCGTACCGTCGGGCGTTGCCGAGTTGCCGCGCACAAAACCGCCTTCAGCTCGGGAACCAAAGACACCGCGAGCCGAAGGTGGATCCGCTGAACGCGGTCCAAACCCTCGCGAAGATCGCCTGGCGCAGACGCCTCGAAAAGCCGCAGGTGGTGAACAGACGTCTGGAGGGAACCTAAAGACAAGACAATAAGTCCGTCACCCTCTGTCGCAAGGGAAAAACCTTGGCGACAGAGGGCTGATCCGGGTGAGAGAAGAACGGGGTAGCAATAGAACAAAATTCAAGAACGGGCGCGCTCATCCAGGACCAGAACGCGCCGTCCAACCCGCCGACAGACACAAGAGGAGGCAAAATCAGTGATGACTCCGGGGGAGGGACGGAAGGAGAGCCGTCGACGGATCGGTGTGTGAAGTCGAAGGCCTCAGCAAACCAGGCCTCCAATGGGAGAGGGTGACCGAGCATGATGGCTAAGCCAGGCGTACCGGCGTCGCACAAACCTGTCCCATAGGAGGACAGACCCGTCAACACAGCCAGGGACTGAACAGCCGGAAGGACGTCAGGGCGGCCGAAGTCTGACCAGAGCGTAGGCCTGCAGAAGGGAGGGGGACCGTAGCAGGGGTAGGTAGGGGGAGGCGCTGAGGGTGAGTCACCGCCAAGAAGGGCGAGAAGAGGGAGTCTTCCATCGACTCCAAGCGCCCGTCGATGCGTGACACAACCCAGCCCTGCATAGCCGACAATAGATCCGAGAGAGGCGACCCCCCCCCAGATTAGTCGGCCCGCAGGGGCGAGCGTGAGCGGGAGCGAGACCCACGACACGAACCAGCAGCGTCGCGGCCCAAGGAAGGCGAGCGACGACGGTTGTGTCGCCGTTGAGGGACTCGTCCCCGATCACGAACGGCCGAGGGGGAAACAGCACCATTCCCCTCTTCCAGCGACACGTCAGCTCCTGAGAAAGGGGACCCCGAAACCTCGCGAAACCCCACCGAGGCAAGAGGAGGGGTACCCCCCTGGCGAGACGGTAAGTGAAGGTCAGGAAGAGAAGAATGAGGAGGAGCAGGACGACGGGAGTGGGAAGGCTGGCCGGGTGAAAGGAGGCCAGAAGGAGCCGCGGGGGGAAACAGAGCAAGGATCCCCGGGGCTGAGATAACAGGGCGGCCCGACACCGAGGCGGAGGAGGGAGGGACCACCACCGTAGGACGAGACCGTGAAGGAAGAATAGGCACTGAAGCAGGTGAAGTAGGAGAAGCAACGACATCCAGGCGGACCCTCCTGGACAGTGTAGGAGGAGGGAGCAGAGGGCCAGCTACAGCATGAACAACCGCGCGCGGAGAGGACAACGTAAGAGGAAGTCGTCTGGGCGGGGGAAGCGGACGGAAGGGAGTAGAGCCCCTATCCGTAGAGGCCAGGGGAGGGCGCACAGGGGCAGAGCCGCTAACCCCGGCCTCAGGGCGAGAACCATGACGAGGGCGATGGGCGTCGTCAAGGCGATCAGGAGGACGACGAGGCGAGCGAGAGAGTGGACGGACGGAGCCGGGGAACCCCCCGACGATGGGACGACCGGCTGCGGGACCCAGGGGAGAGGGCCCGAGCAGGGAGAGGGCCAGGTGAACGGCCTTCAGTCGGGTCAGGGATACCCAGGGCGACGCGGATCCGGTCGGCAACAAAGGCCGGGGAACGGTGGCCCACAGTCCTAATGTGGCGGGAGACCATCGTCCACACCGACGGAAGGGAAGCAGAGGCCACAGCCGCCGCCGAGGAACCAGGGCCATGGAGCAGCACAACCACCAGGGCCAGACACGTGCCACACAGAGCAGGGAGGTAGGCCGTAGAGGACACACAGAGCGAGTGGCGCAAGCAGGACTTGTGGCTCTCCAAGCACGGGGAGCGACAACCAAGGCGAAAGCAAGGCAGCCTACCTGCACTAGAAGAACACACACCATAATTAGCACGTCGAAGGAGTAAGTGGAGAGAATGTCCAAGAAGAACCAGGGAAGGAGCATGGGGAAACAGGAACACACATGCAAACAGGTATCCGTACTCACCCTAAACTGGGAGCACAGAGGTAGGTGAGGAGGGCGGCCGAGGCGGAAGAGCACTAGCAGAACCTGCAAAGATGGAGAAAGTGTTAACCACCACTCAACATCTTACATGCAGGGCCTATAACACCAGTAAAGTGCATACACCAATATAGTATCAGGCAACAAGATGAGATAAAAAAAGTCAATAGTGAAAGCCAACTATTACCGCAAATTTGCGGGCCAATGGAGGCATAACCGTACCGACACCACCCTCCCGCAATTTTGCGGGACCCCCCCAACGATCTCCGCAAATTTGCGGGGAGCCGAAATGTCCCAGAGGACCGAATCAAGCTCCCGCAAATTTGCGGGACCGGCCGAGATGGTCCGGCGCCGGAAAAAAGCGAGAGGAGCATCTAGGGAATACCAAAAAAGGCCACAAAAAATGCGTCATCTCCTTATGAACTCCAAGCAATGATGGACATCAAGCTGAGCAGTGTCTTCCTTGAATTTATCCTGACTCAACCGGTAAAGGGAGAGGCAAGGAAGACACACCAGGGGAGAGGAGGCACATCCCCCAGGAACCACCCAACCCACAGAGATAGAGCAAAGCCCATGAGGAGAAGTGGCAGGGAGGGTGGTTTCGCACAAACAGGGGCCCCCGTGAGGTACCCCTGGATTGGGCAAAAGACTATGAAAGGATGGAGGTGAAACAGGAAGAGAAAACAAAAACCAGTAAATGAAACTGGTGAGAAAAAGGGTGGCCTAGCCGCGAGCAGAGAATATGTCAGGGGCGAAAAACCCTGTGGTGTGAAAGAGGGGCCCCCGTGGGGTACCCCTGGAGTATCACGAACCACCTGTCGCCCAGGCCCTTGAGACACAGTGAAGGACTCGAAAGGGGGGACTCGGGAATAACGCTAATAATGCGGCCGACACAAACTCTACAAACAGCACCGCCACCAACGAAATCTCAGATTGTTTACCAACGGTACACCTAGGCTATGAAAAAATGAAAACTCATAGGGGCATAGCAAGTCCTGAATGAGAAAACGAGCTAGGCTAAATTAAGCTAAAAGCTAAACTATGCCCAGACTAACAGGAAAAAAGAATATGAAAAGAGAAAGAATGAAAAACATATACGAGGAACGCCAGGCGCCCCCGTACCTTCGCGTCTCCATTATACACACTTAGGAGCCCATTTACGTGTGCCCTAGATCACGTAACATCTGTCTAACAAAAAAGAAGGCCAGATAAGCCGAAACGAACCTAAACAGGGTGAATTAAAGGAGCACAACAAAAGCGACTTCATTCAATAGAGCGCTTGAAAAAATGATGACAAGAGAGGGTCGCTCATGCGCACGTTCGACAGGGATCTGCACATGACGGAACACGGGATGGGCCTTAAGCAGTAACTAAGGTAAACCCCTTTTTCTTCTCTTCTATGCTTTTTTCACCTTCGGTGGTAGTTTTGGTTAATGTACAACGTCTCCTAGAGCAAGATAAGGAGTAGACTCTAGACGTTTTCTTTTTAACCGCGGTTGGAATGACGACATAGCAGTCAAAATAGACAAGTCGTCATTGCAATTAGGTTAATAGCCTTGACGTTGGATTTGCCAAGACTACTAACAAATATATATAGTTAGTGGATAAAACAACGGGATTTTAAGTAGTATAAACTAGTTAATGTTAAAATGTTGCTTCGTTATTTGGTTCTTTAGCCTAATTATTTCAAACCCTTAGCTCTTTTCAGTTTTGAGCTATAGTTCCCGAAACACAAGTTTCTAAATCGTCCGAACCTTCCCTACCAGTGGTGATGGTTCGGTCAGAAGGGTGGGATGGTTCGGTCACGTATATTAATTGGCATAAACTTAAAATTATGTGAGTTGGATTTGCTAAAAACAAGAATTTATCAATTCAAAGACATTATATTTTGCTAAAATACAAAATTAAACTTCATAATCGAAATTAACCTCTTCATATTTGTAAACAAATAATATTGAAAACAAACTGGATTATACTTAACCAGAATTATGGATAATGTACTTATCCATAAATCAAATAAACATACAGTACCTTTATTTGTATAAACAATATTATAGGTATGAATTATGACTATGTTACTTCAAATAAATTACATAGTTGACTTAGTTTATATTATATTGTATTAGCACAGATAAATACATAATAAAATATAAATATATTATTCCCTGATGGATATTAAGAGTTGTGTTTCACTATGTGTTCATAATATAGATGTTTACAAGAAGTACCGGTAGTGTTATCAATTGATAAGGTAATTTTTTGGTAATTAGTGGGAAGGATGGTTCGGACTGGTCCGAACCATCACCACCCTCAACTGTCCGAATGATCCCGAATCTATATAGTTAATTGATGGGTACGCTCAACGTTCACACAAGCGACTTCAGCATTTGTTATTTACGGCAATATCTTCGGCATACAACATACCAAATCACGCGTGATGAAAGTAGACTAACTCTCGCATGTTCACGCAAAATCTCGGGGCCTTAGGTCCCATACGTTTCTCAGGAGATGCACTGTCCGAACCATCCTTCCGTCCGAACCATCACCGCTCTCCCCTATAGCCTACTGTATGTGTTATGCCCTGATTTTATACAGGATTAACTTGAGCCGCATTTTCCTTTACTATCATTATCTCGGATAGACTGGAAATGGTGTCTTATTTCACACCCAAATGCCATAAAAGGGTGTCCAATATCAAGCCAACTCAACCCTGCTCCTCCACAGGCTTGAGGAAGTGAACAACTGGGTTAAAGTCAAGCCGATTCGGGCTTTAAGTATATATCTGTAAGCAAGTCATCATATTTCATTGGCGAGTGTTAACAAATTCTATCTATCTAACTGTAGTCTTATGCTGCATTTTCCTTTACCATCATTATCTCCGATAGACTGGAAATTTCACACCCAAATGCCCTGAGGGGTGTCCAATGTCAAGCCAACTCAACCCTGCTCTTCCACAGGGTCGAAACTCAACCCGATTCAGACTTTCGGAACTTGATAACAGTTTTAAGACTTTTTGTATATATCCATATATAAATAATCGATTTGGATGTCATAATTATAAATGTACCTAGCTATATCCTCAGAATGTCCAAAAGAAGCGTCATAATCCTATAGAAGGCCGATAACCTACCGGAGTTATTATATATAATACCTCAAAGTAAGCGATTATATTATAGGAATAGTCATCACAATTTTTTACAAATTCAACTAGATCAAAATAATATTGAAATGATGGATCATTAATTATTGATCTTGATATGTAGGCCTAAAGCGTGTTGTTTATAAACATTGGAGCACATGGCCGCAGCCGCGGTGCCACTCCATTCGCGCCTAATCACGATTATATTTCTGTGTATTCTTACTTAAATGTATATCATTCGGGTTGATTAGGTTACACAATACAATATTACTAAGTAACAGTACACGCATTATTATATATAAATATCATAACATTTGTGAAATATAGGTTCGACCGCGCTAAGCACCACGGCTGCGTGAGGGCCAGTAGGAACGTAGATATATCGAGGGGTGGGTGGGTGGGTGGGGCATCTAGACTCGTGACCTTGACCAAGAGTCAAGTTCAGAAAATCAGTGTTCGTCACGGTAATTAATCTGTCACTCCTCAGAATTATTGAAATGTCTATGTATGCGAATATTTCTTGCTCTACTATTAAACAAATAAATATGTTTTATAATTTCATCTAATATGTAATGTCACAACACATCTTAAATTGTATATATTCAAATTTATTGCCGATATGTTCTGTTGTCGATTATTCCAGTAGCCCAAACATACGCCAAAGTAAAGATATTCACGATCATTCAAAATTGGGCTTTTGTGTATTTCCTCTTTAACAAGTAAGTGTTTATACTTATAAGAGTGTGCAAAATATAAATATGTTCTAATGTATAACTAGGAACCCCAAAAGGTTCACCAAACCCAATAGGTGAATTTATTAGTGGCCCCTCCATCATTGACGAACATGCCTATTACATAAGGCATCCTCTTCAAACACTAATCCGCCGTAGTTTGAATCTACCGCGCAGAGCATTTAAAAACTGAGGAGCCTTCATCATGAGCGCACGCGACCTCACTCATGGCTTCAGTCATTATGAATTGGGTTCTCACTACGAAAAAACTTCGTAAAAAATAAAAACAAAAAGAAAATAAGAATAACTATCTAATAAGCTTTCCATCATATCGTGGATGTACTTGTGTGGATTTCTGACCAGACGCTGATTCAGGCGTCATTCCTCCTTCTCTGCTCTGCGCTCAGCCTGCCCGGACGTGTCGCCCCACGCTCCGCTGATTCCGCATTTGCTGCGTCCCTAGTGAGTTTTTTCTCATTTGTTTACTCCGGGATGTATCGAGTAAGGTTAGGATATGTGTAGCAGGAGTGTCCTGGGCTGGTTGCCCGCAGTGCAGTGTATTTTGGGTCGTGTGTTTGGGGCATCTATTTCGGATGTTCCCTCGTGGTCCTGTTGTGGACATGTGAACTTTTTCACAGTTAGTTAGCTTGTGTTGCAGGCGGCTTTCATTACGCGTTAGTTATTGCTGCCTTTTATCTTTCTGATGAGGTATGCTTTGCTTACTGACGTTCCCTTTGTATTTTTCTTCACTTAGTGAAGTTTTTTCTGGGTCCCGTGTCAGTCTTCCCTTTGCCGGAAGTATTTGCTACAGTGGTGTGTTGGCGGTGGTTCCTGTTGTGATATTTCCAGTGTTTGGTGTATATTTCAACTTTTATTATGCCGTCTACTTAGGCCTAGCCAGCCGCTCGTAGCTTTGCCACATGTACAAGTGTTATTGTTTATTATTTATAAATATGCCATACTGTGTCATGTGTATCCGGGTTTTAGTTGTGTATTGGCTAATTCCTCGGACTATGTTTGTTTCCTGGTTTAGTTGTGTATTGGCTAATTCCACGGATTATTGTGTGGACTTAGGTTAGTCGTGCGTGGCTTCCTTCGTGTCCGTTGTACGTTCAGATGGTGTCTGATCGGGGTGGGTTTCCTTCCGGCGGGTTTTTTCTCGGTTTCACCATGAAAAAAACCCGGCCGAGAGCCGTGTTGGGCCACACGTGGTTTTAACACAGGTTGGTGTCCCCGGCGATGAGGTGTCTGTGGCTCTCCAGTACTGCGTCTCTGTTGGTACCTGGTTTCAGGCACCCTTTGATTCCCGGCGGAAATGGCTGTACCCATCTATAAAACGTTGTTCATGCGAACATACGTTATGTAGTTTTTCTACCAGGTTTTACAAAACCACATGAAAAACCTAGCTGTTGTTAAGGGCTTTCCTCCCCGGCGATCTTTTACAAAGAAGTGGGGACAGGAACTTATGGGGTTAACTTTTTGACATCTCACCCGGCGGGTGTACCTTGGTAGGGTGGGATGAACAACTAAGTCATTTAGTTCATTAACCAATCCATTTTAAGTGATGCTATATGTATCGCCGCCTTTATACTTACGGAGATTGAAGGTTCAATTAGGGTTAACATCGTTTTTTCACACCCGGGGGGTGCTCCTAGGTGGAGGAAATAAGGAATTTACAAATTCAATTTCGATTTAACCACTTAATTTAGTGATACAATTAGGTATCGCCGCCTTCAACCTTACGGCGATCTTTTTGTGACAATTCGTTAGAAATCAGATCTCGTGTCAGCCTGCCCTGTGTTATTCTACTAAAATATTTCAAGGGCCGGCGTCTTTATGGGGGGTTGTTTTTGTTCCAAAAAATTGAATCTTAAGACAGTCACCACCAGAAAGACTATAATCGCCATGCTGGACAATTATATTATGTCAGAGGGTATTCTTCACTTTCGTCAAAAAGATTTGTTTAGATATTCTGAACCCCGCCGCGTAGCGAGCTGTGATCGTTGTGTCATTACATCTCGTTATCCGGTGGGTTATTAACACTTGTATGCGAACATGTTGGGTTAACCTTATGAGCATTAATTCCTGGAAATTTTTCTTTTTTTCCAGAGCTGGGCTCCGGCGGACCAATACAGACCCGGCGGTAGTTTTCCCCACCAGTCTCTGTCATGGCTACCTCAGCCCCAGTCTTTGCTTTATGCACTACCCCTGCTTGTGCCGGTATCCCTATTTTTGCGCATACCCTTTGCATAAGGTGTGTTAAATGTCTAGACCGTTCAAGGGGTCTCTGGGTAATGCGTAATTGTTCTTTTTGCTCCCAATTAGCTGTCAAGGTCCTTTGCGACAATGATAAGACCGCGGCAGTAGCTTTAAGAGAAGTACGGCAACAGATGGCAGCCTACACTACGATTGTTGCGCATAAATCACTTCAATGTGACAACGTCCCTCTTTGGGATAGATTGCTATTTGAACACCCTCCCCCTAAACGTTCCTCTAGAGTCACGAGTCATAAGCCGGCGGAGACTGGTCAGGGTTCTGTATCTTCTGCTACTACACCAAAACGTCCAAGAGAGCCTACACCCCCGGCGTCCGCCTCCTCGTCTCGGGCGAGATCTCGGTCTAGGTCACCTCTCAGACGCCAGTCTTCTAGTCTTGCCTCTTCACCAGCGAGTAAGAAGAGTAGGACGGAAAGTTCCACCAGTGGTCACGGCGATGAATCCTCCAAATCTAGGAGTAGTTCTCGGTCACACCGTAGCCATAAATCCTCCAAAAAGGATTCCCAGAAACGAAAGTCCTCCCTACATTCACCAGCTTCTAGTGCCTCTCATCGTACCTCTACCCCAGACAAAGTTTGTGTTAGGTCTCAAGGGTCCAGTGCGGTGCCTGTCCCTAAAGAGGATTTACCTATTAATATTTTAACCCTGGAATTGGAAAGTTCAGGGGGTTCAATAATTGAGAATGTTTCAGACTCCCAAGAGAGTGTAGGCCAGGGCCTCGGTGTTTGGCGGTTTGCTCAGCCAGGGTCTGACCACCCACGTCCGACTCAAACGAGTCACACAGTAGCTGATGTCCACAGGGACGCGGCAATCCCATCCTCTATTCCTGACTTATCTTGGCAACAAGGTACCCCAGCTTCGGCGGGGTCTTCTCAGGAGGATCAGGAGGAGAAAGACGAGGTTTCAATAATTTCGGAGATGGAAGGGCAAGAGTCAGGCTCAGGCTTAGACGCCGCGCAGGATATTAATGATTCACCTGTAAGTTCATCATCTAACCAATTTGTTACTGCGCAAGAAATTAATGGGCTACTTACTGATGCTTTATCTAAATTTTTTGGCCAACAACAGGAAAACCCCACAATGGACTTGGGGGCTCCCACGACAAGTTCTACGGTACGGCCTCTGATGACTTCGATTGCTTTATCTAAGATCCCTAACCCACCCACTCTGTCACCATCAGTGGTTACTAAGCCTGCTACGGCGGCATTGACAACTTCAAATGTCAGGGTCATCACGGATGTCAATCCACCCCCTCTAGACAAGGCGCCTCTCAGAAAGGTGGCTATGCCCTTGCTTTATGGACCAGACGAGTCATGGGTCCTTTTGACCCCCACTAACCCAGAGCTCGCCCAATCTACCTTGTCAGGGGAACTCCCGGTACCGCGTGAGTGGGTCATCCAGGGCAATAAATCAAAGAAATTAAGGGCCCTGGATAATTTGGGAAATGTACTGGACGTAAACATCAAGGCTATACCTAGTTATTATCACCAAGACTATTTTGTGTATGCTACTAAGCCAGCTTTACCCCCTGCCTCAGCTTCGAAACTATTTTCAGACTGGTCTAAGCTGGATGGGTTTAATGATATTAAGACTCTGTCAGCTCTCACTCCTGAACTTGATTTACAGACCGTCACAGACGAAGCAGCTAATCCAGTTTTGAAGGTGGGGCAGTTGGGTCCAGGACCTTGGGTAGATTGGGAGATAGAGGCTCAAAACTTTGCAACCACATTTACTTCTAAATCTTCCCACCAGATCCCTCAGGATACTCATTCATGGTTCTCCATGCCGGTAGGTTCTGCCGGCGGAGTCCCGTCAGCTTTGTTTTCTTTCCTAGCTGCCCCTAAGATTAATCTTTGTGAGCTAAAAGACCCTTTCACTACCCCTACCCCTACTCACCTAGACAGAGAATTTAGGCTAAGGGGGAAAGCTTTTCGCCTGTTCTCTCAGTACATAGTGTCTCAACAGGTGGCTAAGTCTTTACTGCGGTCCACTCAGGCAATCGCAGACGCGGATGCCAGAAGATCGGTTGAATTATCCCGGCGACTGCTCCTCCAGTCGTCAATCCAATCCTTGGGTGACATACGCACCGCCTTGCTTGAGGCGGTACGAGCAAGACAAGATCTCAGAATGTCTTTAGTTCGCAAGCTACCTGATCGCATTGCGAATCAGGTGATCATGTCACCAGTGCTTACTCCCTCTTTAATGTCCCCTGAAGTGTGGCGAACGGTGTTCAATATGGCACAGGCCGTTAAGCACAGTCCCACCCCTTCTAAGAAACCTGCATTTAACTTCCCCAAACCCAGGCCAACCGCTAAAGCTCAGCCAGGGGATCTAAACCCTTTCTTCTGCCTAAGTCCTCCCACTCCCCCCAAGGTCAGTACAGGCATAGACAGGGTAGGTTTTCAGGTCAGAGAGGACGCGGCCAGCATAAGCCAGGTCAGGGCCAGTCTTCGGCCAACACCAGCCAGCCGGCAAAGCGTCCAGCACCACCAACCCCACCATCAAAAAACTAAAGTCTCTCTCACTCCCGGTGCCAACCTTAAGGCCGGAGGACCCGAGGGTAGTACAGCCGGCGAACCCTTGTCTGCTAACTGGGTCGTTCCGAACGTGTCACCAAGCATGGCCATTAAACACTTGGGCACGGATGGTGGCACGCAAAGGCATCACTTGGCAGTGGCTCCGGCGACCTCGCTTACGTCAGCCGACAACGGCGAATTTTGTTTCTTTAGAGGTGAAGTCACTGGTCCAGGAAATGATTGCCAAGAATGTCATCATCCCGGTCCCCCCAAATTACCCTGTATTCACGTCCAAACTATTTTTGGTTCCAAAAAGTGACAGTGTTCAGATGAGGCCGGTCGTAGACCTGTCTTATCTGAACCTTCACATTCACAACGAATCTTTCAGAATGTTAACAGTACACCAAATCAGGCTAACACTTCCGCCGGGAGGTTGGATGTGTTCACTAGACCTGACAGACTCCTATTGGCACGTCTCGGTCAACAAAAGATTTCAAAGGTTTTTGGCCTTACGGATCAGGCACCAAAATTTTGTTTTTCAAAGGATGCCGTTCGGCTTGAACCTAGCACCTCGATTATTCACGAAATTAGTCAGGCAAGCCCTGATGCCATTGTTAAAACAGGGGATCAGAGTGTTGTGGTACCTAGACGACTGGCTGGTGGTGGCAGAGACACAACAATTATGCGTCAAACATGTCAATATTATTTTAAATCATGTCAAAACTCTAGGCTTCAAGGTAAATCTGGTAAAGTCAAACCTTGTTCCCTCACGAGTAATTCAGTGGATAGGGCTGGTCTGGGACACGGCCGCTCTCACTCTGAGTCAGAGTGTGGACAATCGCAACAGGTTTCGCAGGAAACTGTTCATGTTTCTTCACAGTCTGACTACGACGCGGAGGGTCTGGGGGTCTCTGGTAGGCTCTCTCAACTGGATTCAACTAATTGTCAAGTTGGGCCGGTTGAAAGTAAAACGATTAATATTGGAAGGCAACAAATATTTCCCGCTCTTACCGGCGGGAAAATTATGGCCCATCCCGAAATTAATCCACACCTTGCTAGCGGTCTGGGCAAGGAGGGAAACGTTGCACTCAATAATGTCATGGACCTCTCCTCCACCAACGGTATGGGTAGACACGGGTGCGTCAGGCACAATAGGGTGGGGATTTTAGTCAAATCAGGGGCACCAGGGTCAGGGGCTTTGGTCCCACTTAGAAATCTCTCACATCAATGTCAAAGAATTACTAGTCCCCTTGTATTTCCTTCAGGCTCACGGCCCGGCGCTACGGGGCAAGTCGGTGGCCTTCAGAATGGACAATCTGAATGCAGTTCACTGTATTCAGAAACAAGGATCAACGAGGTCAAGGGGGTTGCTAAACGTGTCGGAAGAGATTTTTACTCTCGCCAACAGACTAGACATTTACCTTCACGCATCTTATCTCCCAGGCGTAGCGAACGTCTGGGCAGACGCTCTGTCCCGGAGACAGAGCACGACAGTAGAATGGGAGCTCAAGCAACCCATTTTCAACCTAATGATTGCAGAGCTCTCCCATCCACAAGTGGATCTATTTGCGTCCGAGGAGACTCACAAACTCCCTCTATACCTCACCCGCCGGGCGAAAACGCCGGCAGGGGGGCCAGACGCCCTAGTGACAGACTGGAACAGATGGAGCTCCATCTATCTGTTTCCGCCGCCAGATGCGTCACTAATGTGCCACGTAGTGAACAAACTACGAGATTATCGAGGCTTAGTCTCGCTAATCGCGCCCCTGTGGCCGGCGCAGTTGTGGTACCAGCAATTGAAAACGTGGTGCCCGGACCCGGTATTGCTCCCGGTCGGGTATTTCCACTTAGACACGATTGGCAACCTAGCGACCTCGCTGACTTTTGCATTATGGACATTCAGGAGGCCAAGTGGCTAGCACCATACGGTAGAGATGTGACCAATAAATTAATCAATCAATATACTCAGTCTACGAAACGACAGTATCACTCACATTGGCAAGCCTTTACTTCCTGGATCATCAGAACGGAACAGAATGTGCCGTCAGTGGCTTTAGTTTTCAATTATTTAAATTATCTGTTTGAGCAGAAACATTTATCTGTGGTAACATTAAAAAATCACTTAACTGCGATTAGAGTGCCCTTTTTAGACCTTACAGGTCTCTCCATACCGGTGGCGGAGGAAACAGGTTTTATGAGAGCTTGTTTTAAACTTCGCCCACCTCCCTGTCAGCTCATGCCTACTTGGTCTCTCGACAAAACTTTGTCTTTACTTCACTCTCGTCTGTACCAAAATACTGCAGACTTTGCATTACTCTTAAAAAAGGCGGTTTTCCTTATGGCTTTGGCCACCGGGAACAGAGTGTCTGAGCTGGCGGCGATGAGCAACACACCTAATTGCCTTAGGTTTGGCAGACTTAATGAATGTATTTACATTGCACCTTCCCCAGGTTTTGTAGCCAAGAATGAGCACAGTGCACACGTGTTTTCTGAGTTCACGGTGCCGGCGTTAAAAAGGGGAAAGGTGCATCATAATCTATGTCCAGTGCAAGCTCTAACCAAATATTTGAGAGTAGCTGCTCTTAACCCCCAAGGTGCTTTATGGGTAGCAAGTACGGGTAAACGCTTACTTAAACGACGATTAGCCTCTCTTCTGGTCGAAGTCATTAAAGAGAGTAATCCCGGCATTGTGGGTAGGGCCCACGATTTACGCAAATGGGCAGCCTCTTTACGTTTCCTGAAATTTTGTTCAGTAGAAGATATCGCGTCCATTCAGTTGTGGGCGTCTAATCATACGTTTTTGTCTAGATACTTATCAGTTGCTCTAGACAAACCTTCCTTACCATGTATAGCTTTAAGGCAGAGGGTCTAGGTGGCCCTGCAGTCACTTTTGTTTATTTTCACGAGAAGGGGGGGGGGGGGGTGCAGTCAGTTGACATAGGACACCCTAGACCCCGCCGGAGTATGAGAGCTGTGATATAATTTAAGGTTAATGTGATATGAAAATTTCTCAGTGAGAAATTGTGCTAGTACAATGTTAGTACAAAACAACGGAGTTGTTATAGTAGTTTTAGCTGCGAAAGCAGTCTAATATTAGAACAGTGGAGATCCTTTGCAATTTCTCTCCACGATTATTTTGGGGTTTATTATGTGCACATATAAACTTATAACTTGTTATTTTTGTCACCACTCATTGAGGGGGGTGCCTTTGTAACTACAGATCTGTGTTCAGAATCTTCAGGGTTACCCATTTTTTGTCAGGCAGGCTTCTTTGAAGCACGCACCTGCCTGAACCCCTTTTTCTTGTATATTTTTGGTCTACGCCATATTTTAATATATTTTTCAAAAGTAAGAATACTATGTGGTTGTTTTTATTATCTGCTTTTATAGAGTTATGATATGATTACGAATGTCCCCCTCCAGTCTTAGAAATCAGGCATGTTCGTCAATGATGGAGGGGCCACTAATAAATTATAGGTTTGACTCCTGTAAGGAGATAAAGAAAACCTAATATTTAGTAGTGGCCCCGTAATCATTGACGACTGGGGCCCTCCCGACCGTCCCCTTCCCATTCGTTGATGTATTAAGGATTTTGGTTTACTTGATATGTCAGTGAAGGAGGAATGACGCCTGAATCAGCGTCTGGTCAGAAATCCACACAAGTACATCCACGATATGATGGAAAGCTTATTAGATAGTTATTCTTATTTTCTTTTTGTATTTATTTTTTACGAAGTTTTTTCGTAGTGAGAACCCAATTCATAATGACTGAAGCCATGAGTGAGGTCGCGTGCGCTCATGATGAAGGCTCCTCAGTTTTTAAATGCTCTGCGCGGTAGATTCAAACTACGGCGGATTAGTGTTTGAAGAGGATGCCTTATGTAATAGGCATGTTCGTCAATGATTACGGGGCCACTACTAAATATTAGGTTTTCTTTATCTCCTTACAGGAGTCAAACCTATAGTTCTGCAAGACTGGGTTATTGGATTTCTTGCAAAATACATAAAGAGAATCAACAGAGGACATAGATAATCTCGGATATATGGTTTGTAATACAGCTTTATTCTAAATAACACTCAGGTATAAGGTACGTAATAGAATTCACACGAACAATAGATGTTGGAGCACTCAGGTAGGTTATTGGACTTATTACAATCTCCCAGCACTTATCGCATATTTAGATAGAGACATACCTCCCACTTTCAACGTTCAGGCATTATTCTTCTGATCACATTGCTTTTTGATACGTAGGGTACATGAATCACACAGGTTAGGTATTTCGCTTTGTTAACTCTCTGGTAATATGACTCTTAATCAAGGATGAAAGTATAAGTAATGGGTTATTGCCCAAGAATTAACGTAAAAGGATAACTGTAGCTAGTTGCACTGGTCTAGGATGTTCACTTTCTAGGTGATACTTCAGACCGAAAATATCAGTGAGGGCGAATCAGGTTAAACCTGATGGCAAGAATAATTACGGGAGTCAGTTCGCCTAAGCTAAATTTCACTGATATATATTAATACATACCAGCATAATAATCACTTGTTTCCTAACATCAGAGAAAGTTGAGACATAATCGAATACACTGGATGGTTGAGTTAATAGCACCGTAACACTGGTACTTTGCGAAGTAACACTGTGATAGAGTTTTCCTGGTTATCTTGCGTTAGTGATGTTGGGGGTTAACAGTAGCTCTGGGGCCGTCCAAGCTGTCCGGTAGTGTAGAGGTTTTACAGATGGGCTTTTTGCGTAACCGGTGATGACACTCCGATATGTTACCCTTGATGGGGACCTTAAATAACGCTGTCTCAAGCTCAACCGGACTAACAACGTATCGGATTAACGTAAGACAGTCGAGAAAAGCGACTGTTTAACCTCTCGGCTGCGCATGGGTGGTATGAGACACCTCTGCCTGTGCGCACGTATTTGAGCTGTTTCCATCACTAAAGTATTTATTTTACCATAAATAGCATTAATACTTCTCCATATGCGCCTATTATAGGTTGATTATAAAGGTATTAACCTGTTACAACAATAAAACAAGTGGAAACAGCGTTTGGATGGTCAAAATCGGCGATACAGGCCGGGAGTTACATAATGTATGGCTGAGGCAACCTCCTTTCCCGCCACTTTTCCCCAAGTCTGGAGAGACACTGTCAATCGATACTCTCTCTCTCTCTCTTCCACTCGCTTGCTAACAGTGATGACAATGCCCTGCTTGCAACTCGCTAATGTTAGCACAAAAATATACCACAGAATAAGGGAATAACAGGGAAAATAGGTGATAACTGAAGGAGGGGAGGAAAGTGGGGAAGGAGGGGAGGTAGAGGAGTGATATTTGGCATGGCCCAGGGGCAAAAAAAAAAAAAAAAAAAAAAAAAATCAGTGTTAAATTGATTTTGTTTTTCCCTGACTCTTAAGAGTCTTCCCGCAGTCCGCCGGGGGAACTCTTAAGAGTCTTCCCGCAGTTCCCGGGTTAACTATCTCTGGTCCTTATAAGAGGTTCAAGGAGCGCGGTCGGTTTTGCACCTTTTTGTCAACAAATGCTGATGGGGCCTACAGTCAATTGTTGCCAAGAAGTTATTCTTGCAGAGTTCTCACTCAAGAGTTTCTCGCATAATCCCTTCTAACATAACAAGATCGTTCTGCCTTAGATCAGTTATGAGTTATGATCGTTCGTAACTCAAGTAGTGGATGGTGCACTATCAGAAGTTTATGAA
Organism: Paralithodes platypus; assembly: GCA_032716605.1. Taxonomy (NCBI): domain Eukaryota; kingdom Metazoa; phylum Arthropoda; class Malacostraca; order Decapoda; family Lithodidae; genus Paralithodes; species Paralithodes platypus. The sequence continues at coordinate 9,485,356 of CM064514.1, read as the reverse complement.
ACAATCAATAATTTGTGAATTTGTTGTCTACCAATATAATATTACTGCCGGTAGTCCCGATCGCAATAAAACATTCGTAAAGGGTTAATTCACTTCCTCACCGAGTTGCACAGATTACGGAACGCCGAATTATCGTGAATCTTGAGGGGGGGGGGGGGACTACTAGATGCCAACGCAGTGTGGCCAGCCGTTGCTTTGGGCTCTAATATTCAACTGCCCGACTGTTGTCTCTGTGTCTTATTTATAGTCAGGTCAAGGAAGCTTCAGGAATATTCTAGAAGTATTGGATGTCAGTGCTATGAAGTAGTTAATTTATTCTGGTGAATTAGGGGGTTAGGGAGGGGGGTCTTTAATGTGGCGGTAAGTAACTTGTTATCTGATTTATTATCGTGGATATCTTAACTCTAGTATGAGGTACTAGTAGAGTTGTTTAGGCGGATTTGGTGAAGGTTTTTAAGTACTACTTTGCTGGCGCCCTACGTGACTAGGCTGGGAGGTATTATTCATCAATTCACCTAAGTATCCTTCCCTGGTCTAGCTGACATGCTATTCGTAATCTAGGATAGGATAAGGAAGATTTTGGTTTTGGGTAAGGATGGGATAGGATGGTATTTGGATAGGTATTTAGAGGGTTAGTTCATCACCTGTTGGAAATTCACCTGGTGTCTGGCAAGAATTTGTTGGCTACGTGTGGGTCATGGTGAACGTCCGCGGGGGTTGGGGGGGTCCCTTTGGGGTGGGGGGCATGCCGCTCCCTAAATATGTATATATGGGATTCTCTAGGCTAATGGGGTTTTCTTATGATGTGGTGGGGTCAAGAGTGATACTCCTAGGGAGGGTTGATCATGGGCTCTAGTTTTTACCTACTAGGATTGCTCATGGGGCTCATGAATAGTGGTTTTCGTGAAAATGCAAGTCAGGCGGAATCGTCGACTTCTTAGTGGGCGAGAGGTTGGCTGTTGTAGCCTCGCGCCGTCTGCCCTCCTGGTTCAGGTTGCGAGTTGGGCTAGCAAGTTAGAGGGTAGTAAATGGGGTTACAAGAATGAGTCTTTATCTGCTATTTATTGGGGTGAGGAAATGAACGGGATCGGCATGTTAGAACGTTCGTCTGGGCGTCTTTACAGGTGGGGGTTAGATATTGGAAAGGGGGTGGTTTGAGGCTAGGCGCCGCGCCGCTCGTGACCTAGGGTAGTGACCCTTAATACGCTGGACATAGGGGTGGCATTTCTCTACGATCGAACAGGTAGTGTGGTGTGTGCAGCGGGGCGTGAAGGAGAAAAGGACAGGATGACCCAAAAAACAGGTTACCACTGAGCATGGGGTCACGAAGCAAAACAGAGTAGTGTGGATTGTGGAATAGGAGGTGGTGATTGGAAGACGTGTAACAATTGTGGAAAAGTAAATGGAAGAGAGGAATAACATGGCGGATAAAAGATAATTTCCTTAAGGACTGAAATACATGCATGAAGGACGGTATTAGTTGTCGTCAACTTAAGGTGAATGGGACTTGGTTGAAATGCACGGAATACGATTCGACATGGGCAGTGCCTCTGTGTCGTAGCAATATCGATCGGGCAAATTTTGGTTAATATTATATATACACGTGGTATACTAGAAGAACAAGACAAGGGCAACTGAGCACGGGGGCACATATCTATATACCTAGTTACTACAAAAGAAAGGAACAGCTGGGCATGGGGTTGGTATGTGGGTGTTGTAACTGAGCAGGGGGCTGCATATATCTATTCTCGTAATGGAGAGAGATACTAGGTAGTTTTCCTGCATTTCCTTTGAGATGATCGTAGGCAGATTGGTCATAATTAAACATATATAAACCAACAGATATGACTCAATACAATAACTGGCAGAGGGTTAGTATTGCGGGTTAGAGGTTAGGTCGAAGGGGGTATGGGGGTTACATAATTAATTATAGGGCTGACATAATCATGATCGGGTTCGTTGTGGACTGGAAATCGAAGGTGTTTTGAGCTCGCCTTCGCACCTACACAATGAAAGTACTATAACCCACAAGGTGGTTATCTAATGAAATACATACTTAGTTGGTACATCAAGAATGTCTAGGAGGAAAGTCATGTGGTTTGTATTTTAGAAGACTGGGATTTTAAGAGGCGTGTAACATGCGGAGTTAAGTGGAAAAGAGAAAACATCGTGGATAACAGATAGTTACCCTAAGGAGTGAATACATGCATAAACGACGGCATTATAGACGTCGTCCTAATAAGATGATGAAACCGGGTTGGTATGCACGTGGCACAATACGACACAAGGACAGTGCCGCTATGTCGTATCAATACTGGTGGCATACTCCGGTTAATATTATATATACACTTAGTTACTAGAAGAAAAAGGAAAAAGGGACAACTGGGCACAGGGGTATATATACTGTATCTATACTCGTCATGGAGAGAGAGATACGAGGTAGCTTTCCTGCATCTCTCCTGATAATCGTATGCAGATTGGTCATAGTGAGTTTATCCGAATTAACAGGCCTAAATCAATACAATAACTGGCATAGGGTTATCGGGTGTATAGAGTCGTGGTTAAAGGTTGTTACATAACTCGTAATTAACTTATCTAAATCAACAGGCATAAATCAATACAAGAACTGGCAAGGGACACAAATTGACAGAAGAACAATGCAACGTGAGGTTATGTAAAGCTAACTGCTAAAAATGGGGGAACGAAGATAGATGTCTTCCCTTTTTACAAGTTCCCTTAATTATGTTAACATTAGGGAGTTGGTACATCAATAAAATAACAATGTGGATCTCAGTGAGTTATGGGGCTGTCTAGTGTAATTTCATAATTAATCTCTGAATTACTCCTAGGTATTTTGTCTAGTGAAATGGAGGTTGTATTAGGAAGGTTGGGAATATATATAGTTAGTGGATAAAACAACGGGAGGTCAAAGACATATAATTGCTAGAATTGGGGGGACTATGATTGTTATATAACTAAATACAGGGCTGACGTAATCACGATCTGATTTGGTGTGAAATGGAAACTAAGGTGGCTTTAGATCGCCTCGAACCTACACAATGAAAGTATTATAGCCTGTATGGTGGTTACATAATTAAATACATACTTAGGTGGTACATCAAGAATGTCAGTGAGTAAAGTATTGTGGTTTGTATATTAGAAGACTGTGATTGAGAGACATATAATATGTGGAATGAATTGGGAGAGAGAGAGACCAAATCGGGGATGGAAATGGGACCGGGGATCTCGTTGGGGGTGGGGGTTTCGCTTCCAGGATTTTCGTTCCTGTGGTATTTCACTTCCGTCGCCTTTATATAAGGTACGACCTCGTACCTCAAGGTTGGAGTACGTAGGTTTGTTTAGGGGGGCCAGGTCAGGTCAGTGATGGGGTGAGGTTGGAGGGAAATATGGTATTGAGAGAGGGGGGTGTGGCTGGGGTTCTGACCTTGGGGATTTGTTTTCGCTTTGGTACAAGGCATAATTAACGGTGATGGAAATAGAATGTTATATGACATAATTGAAGAAGGATTAGAGGAGAATAATAATCAATGGGTAAAAGAATGCAATAGGTGTCTAAAGGAGCTTAACATAAATAGAACAAAATTGAGTAGGATGACAAAGACAGAACTGTGTAAGAAGGTCTATGAATGGGATACTAAAAAAAAATGTGGCAAAAAGACATGGAAAAAAATCAGTCTAAACATTTTATTTTATTTTATATAGATTAAGCACTCTAAACCTAGAAGACAAAACGATTTAGGAAGGATACAAAAATGCAGACTGTGGAAAAGATACAGAAAACTTAGAACATTTTATCCTGGAATGTGAAGAATATAATGAAATTAGGACAATCTATCTATCTATCTATTGCCTGACGCCGTGATCCCCGAAGGGGTGGCCACGAACGAACCGCCCCCATGCACCTCTGTCCCCAGTCAGTCGACGCCCCTCCCCCCAACCAGCACCGCCTTTGTTCATGTAGTTCCTCACTCCATCCTTCCACCTCATATTCGGTCTACCTCTCCCCCTCTGTCCCTCCACCTCGCTCTCGTACACCCTCTTAGTCATTTTCTCGCTTTCCATACGTTCCATATGGCCGAACCATCTCAAGTTGTTCCTTTTCACACTTTCCAGCACATCTACCTCCACACCACACCTCCTTCTTACTTCCTCATTAGTCTGTCTATCCCTCCATGTAACTCCGCATGCACTCCTTAAGTAATTCATTTCCACTGCTCTCACTCTTGGTCTGAGTCTCTCAACCAACGTCCATGCTTCGCTTCCGTAAGTCAGTGTCGGGATTACCACACTGTCATGCAAGGACTTCTTCACTTCCATACTGACCACCCTATTTCTTGTTACTGCTTTTAGCGTTCCTACAACCCTCTTCCCCTGTTGTACCCTCTCCCGCACCTCTTCATCCATAGTCCCATCTTTAGGACAATACACCTGTAATAACAAGATTACACAGGCCATAATATCCAAGACACTGAAAAACTAATAGGAGAGCTACTATTCAAGAAAGAAGGGAACGAGAGAAAAACATACATAGATGTTGGAAAAGGAGAGAAAAAGGATAAAATAATTTTGACGAAAGAACAGAAAATTAAGAACACAGGAAAATTAAGAAGAGCTAAAGTGTTTAACAATGTATAAAACAAATTTAAAATATAGTAAGAAAAGTGTAGGCTAACAAGAAGGAACTAAAAGGAACTACTAAGGAACAAAATTATAATATATATATGGAAAACATGTAAATTTATAGAATCACGCCCAATCGCTTAGGAATTGAGAACAATACAAAACAAAATCCCATGGAAAATCCAGTACAATAAACATCATCATCATCAGGGGGGGCTGGATTAGTTAGGGTCGCCGTTAGTCTTGGTGAAGGTCTGGTTTATTGGTAGGGGTGGTGGTGGTGGTTGTGGCTTTGACCTTGGGGGTTCGCTTTCACTTTGGGAGGGAGGGGTGGAGATACCATTAGGTCTGCCGTTAGGAATGGGGTCTGGGTGAGAGCTGGTCCGGGGGCAGTTTTGGATGGGTTTTGTGGGCGTGAATGTTGGAAAAGCAGAGAGTGGTTTGTTGGTGGGGTCAGAGGTTTTGGCTGGAGAGGGGTTGATGTTGGATGATGGTTTGATATGGATGGTGGCTTGAAGGGTTGCGGTCGGGGGTAGTGATAGGGGGGGGGTTAAAGGTGAAATGGGCAGGTCGAGTTGGGGTTGTTGTTGTGGAAGAGGTTGGTGCTGGGGAGGGGTTGAATGGGGGACAATACAAAATTTGTCTGCTATTTTTCCCGCCTTTGGTTCGCACCAACCTAAATTTGTTGCCATCGAGTGAATTTAATTTTTTAAATCGCAGTCATCAAAATATCACTGGATTTCTATAGTCATGAATGTTACAGACATATTACTCTAACATTCTATTCAGTACATTGTCCAATATACAAAGTATTTATGATTGAAATGCTGGGTGTGAAGGGAATTCATGGTCTCCTGAAATATCCCCAGGCTACCTTTAGGATCAACTTTTCCTGGTACCTGGCGCAGGGTACGAACCTCTGAAGGGAATTTAACCCCCCTAAAAACCCACAGGTTTTGAGATGCCTTGGGTGGGGTTCGAACCCTGGTTAGTGACCCAACCATCACCACCAGGCCCGCGCGCTAACCCACTGTACTACCACGGACGTACTAAAAGTATAGCAACCTTAGTCCGATTTTTAAGAACCAGGTGATAGTCTCGTGGTGTTATCACGTGATGAGTTTATTGGACTTACCATCTCCGACTATTTTACGCTATACCTGACGTCAACTCGGGTTAGTATTATTGTGGGTGCGGGACATTTACGAGGGCATTACATTACATCCTTCTTTAACTGGGCTAGTCCCTAGCCTATTTTAAGGTCGTAAGGTATCGTAGCTGTATTACCTCAGCAATCTCAATATTGTTGGTATAGGGTTCGCGTGACGGGTGCTCCACGTAGCTACCTGGTCACGTTCCCTAGCTGCCACCAATGAAATGCTGGGTGTGAATTGTGGGGGGGTGGAAGGGAGCTACTGACGGAAAACTGTCACAAGGGAGATTTTGTTGGTGGGAATTGGTGGAGGTTGAAAGTTTAGCTGGGCTCATGATGGTGGGGGACCGACTGGTGAGCAGGTGTTCGGTACGCATGAGGGGGGGGGAATCACTTTGGTGGGAGTCACGCGTGAGGGGGGGATTAACGGCGCGTGTGGGAGGATAAGAGGGGTGGGGTGTGTCGGTGGCAGTGACGGTTTGTTTAGAGGTTATATGGGATTGGTGGGTTTGTCTGTCATGAGGGGGTGAGTCAAGTGTGGGGTTTTGAAGTTTATTAGGTGTGTGAATTGTGGGGGGGTGGAAGGGAGCTACTGACGGAAAACTGTCACACGGGAAATTTTGTTGGTGGGGAAATAGCTGAGCATTTCTGGGGAAGGGGGGGAACATGGTTGGGTCCCTAGGTCGTCACGCGTGAGGGGAGGATTAACGGCGCGTGTGGGAGGGTCAGGGTGGTGAGAGGTGAGCGAGTTAAGAAACGGGATTTGTTGGGGGGACTGCGGCGGGTTGGTGGGGGAAGAGTTAGGTGTAGAACAGTGGTTATTGGTAGAGGACTGATGTATTGATTTGGGGTTGTTAACAGGACGAATTTTAGGAATCTTCTTGGTGGCAGTCACGGTCTGGTTAGCGGTTATCTGGGGTTGGTGGGTTTGTTTGACATTAACAGGATGAGTTTGGGGAATTTTCTTGGTGGCAGTCTCGGTCTGGTTAGAGGTTATCTGGGACTGGTGAGTTTGTTTGACATGAGAGGGCGAGTCAAGTTTGGGGTTTCGAAGTTTTCTAGGGGTGTGAATTGTGTGGGGGTGGAAGGGAGCTACTGACTGAAAACTGTCACAAGCTACCGACGGAAAACTGTCACAAGGGAAATTTTGTTGGTGGGGGATAGCTGAACATTTCTGGGGTCATGGGGAAAATATGTTGTGGTAGGCCTACATAGGTAGGCATAGCTAGAATACGGGGCTTGTTGGGGGGCTGCGGAGGGTTGGTGGGGGAAGAGTTCACTGGGGTTGGACTTTCACCGGAAGTCATTTTGGAAGGGTGCACGGAGTCTTGGATAGGGGCTGAAGGGTTGGATAGGGGATTCATCGAACTGCGTAGGCATTCTTCTCTGATGGAGAGCATATGTTCTTCGAATAAGCCATACGGGTCGAGATGGGCGGTGATGTGGGGTGGGAGGATGTTTAACAAAGCGGTGAATAAGAGTTCATTTTGTTGGTCGTAATCTTCATAGCTATACGTGGTCCTCACGTATCTGTAGAGTTGTATGAGGGTCACATTTATATCCCCTTCATACTTGATCTCGTCGACTTTTATTATTTTGGGGGCGACGGGGGAACCCAAAAGTGGATCTAAAGTCCGGATCACGAAGGATCGAAACTGGTTCCAGGTACTCTCTGGCGTATTCTGTGTCACCATTTGGTGAATAAATTCTTTAAAGGTAGGCTTATCAACAAGTTGGGAAACGGCTTCTCCCAACTGTATAATATTCAAAATTGCCATGGCGATTTTTTCGCGGTCATTATGAAGTACCACATCGTACACTGGCTTTATTATGTCTAAGTAACTGGTGATATCATATGTGTTTACATCATACTTGGGAATGTGTGCGAGTGGCTGAAGATTTCGCGATGTTGCCATGCTTCTACTGTTCCAAACTTGCAGTGTAATGCAACCTTTTATCCGAATCAAGAACCACCGCTGCCGCCAATGTTATGCTGGGTGTGAAGGGAATTCATGGTCTCCTGAAATATCCCCAGGCTACCTTTAGGATCAACTTTTCCTGGTACCTGGCGCAGGGTACGAACCTCTGAAGGGAATTTAACCCCCCTAAAAACCCACAGGTTTTGAGATGCCTTGGGTGGGGTTCGAACCCTGGTTAGTGACCCAACCATCACCACCAGGCCCGCGCACTAACCCACTGTACTACCACGGACGTACTAAAAGTATAGCAACCTTAGTCCGATTTTTAATAACCAGGTGATAGTCTCGTGGTGTTATCACGTGATGAGTTTATTGGACTTACCATCTCCGACTATTTTACGCTATACCTGACGTCAACTCGGGTTAGTATTATTGTGGGTGCGGGACATTTACGAGGGCATTACAATGATTAATAAAACATATTTGATTAGGCCCACAAAAACACATGGCATCATTCGAAAAATAGTCCTGTTAATATTTTAATAGATAGGTATCCATGTCCTAAAATTAAAATGATATGTATAAAAACTCGAGATGAACTTATAAAATAATCGTCATTAGCCACTTTACTGGATATTAGATTATACAATTATAAACTAGTTTCAGATCTGGCAAGCGCATAATAAAGTGATGCCAGTGTTCGCTACCCATAATAGTCATTATACGAAACTTCTCGGACAGTAAACATCTCTTCCCCACTTAACTTACTTTGTTAAATTTGACATTAGTTGTGAATCTATGTGCACATTAGCAGTAATGGTTGTAGATATTTGTTTCTCACAGATGGAAATCTTAATATAATGTGGATTATAGTCTTAATAAAGGTAAAATGTTCAGTTATAGATTGTGTCGTGCGTGCGTGTGTGTGTGTATTCCAAGGTTGCCAGCGCACATCATATCTCCAAACTCGCCCAAAAGTAGCCCAATCACTTAATACCGTACAACAGACAATTTCAGCTATTTTAATCCTATCACACACATTTTCTGATATGTTTATCTTTAACAGCCATGCATGCATGATACTATGAGTTCCCCAAATATAACTAGGCCTAGTCCCATATAGCCTACTGTATGAGTAGTGGCGTATATGTGTCACATCATTTAAATATTAATGAAATACCACATACATTATTATCACAATCATGCACTCATCAAATCTGCATCAATGTCCCAATCCCCCCTCACAAACAATCACTTAATTAGGCTATTCAGTCACCACCACATAGGCTACCATACATGTATAGTACAGTCACCGCCACATAGGCTACCATACATGTATAGTACAACCAACAGAAAGCCATGATGAACGTTTGTATGAAATGTAGCCTAGCTATAGGCTATTATAATATAATAATAATAATACTTTATTTCAGAATCACACAGTACAGAGGGGACCATACTGGGGTCCATATATACCTTACAGTAACATAAATATATATAAATATATATAAGCTACTGTACATAGGCTACATAAAATAAAAAGAAATTAAATAATACCCAGCTTGCTATCATGTAGTTCACAGCACTGCCTCAACCAAAAACAGTGGTCATCAAACTACTGTGTTACCAAAACCACTGTCCTAATTGTGTACAGTACCATGCCTCACATCATTTAGCTTCCGGTACAGTATGTTGCTACAGTACAGTATAGGAATATCGGTACTGTACTGCACTATGAGGATCAGTACCGGTATGCTAATTCTGTAGAGTAGCAGACCTGAAATCATTACTTAAGGTTAAATATAGAGCAACTTCCTCCAGTGTGCCTGGATCCTGGAGGTGTACACTATGCTTGGAGTTTGTAGCATTTTAATGATCCTGTTCTCAGAAGTGTTAAGGCGCTGAATGAATTTATATGTTAGCTTTCTAATGAGTGATTTGTAACAGTGTAAGTTCATATAGGCACATAGCGTACTTGTACTCTCATATTTTGAGAGCCCCAGAAACATTTTCATGATATTGTGATATGAGATACTTAGTCTATTCACTGTCATTTTCTTATAGTTCCACCATAGTTGTGCTGTATACATTGGTGAGCAGTAGGAGTTGAACAATGTTATTTTTGTATCCCATGTGCACATATGAAATTTTCTTAATATTGAATTTCCCTGCATGTAAAGTTGCCTTCGCTGACGACCCATATCCTCATCATCTGAGCGATCACTTGAAATATAGTGTTCTAGATACTTTACTTTACTTACTTCTTCTATAATTTCTTCATACAAATGGAATTTAGGTAGCTTTGATTTCAATAGAAGGTTAGATTTAAATATTATGATATTGCTCTTTATAGGATTAAATTTGACTGAATGTTCGATTCCAAATGTTTCACATACTCTTAATAATTTATCCAGTCCTGCTCCAGAGGGCGCGATTAAGGCTAGGTCATCAGCATACATGAGATGATTTACAATGGTGCTGCCAATACAGCACCCAGTGCGAGTCTTGTTCAGCTCCAGACTAAGATCATCCATGTAGACGTTGAAAAGATACGGAGACAATATCCCCCCCTGCCTAACACCATTGGTTACGGTGAAAGAGCCTGACAGGATGTTGCCCCATCTTACACACATTTTTTGATTAGCATACCAGAAAATAAGTATCCTAACAATATAGCTAGGCACTCCCCTGTTAACTAATTTTTCAAATAAGGTTTTGTGACACACCCTATCAAAAGACTTACTTGCTGTGGTAAACTATCAATGGAAGTTAAATATTACTAAGCTATAATGAATAAAATAAAATCAATCTAAATGAAAACTACTCTATATCTAAATTGAATTCAATCTGAAACAAGCTAATTTATATCCAAAGGTCTCACATAATAAATGTATATATAGGGTAAGGTTATAAGGGTTAATATTAGCCAGGAATTAACTCACCAATAGTTCCACGTGGCAATGAGGCAAGGGAGAACGTTTTACCCAATATGGCGGTGGACAATGGGGAACGAGACTTCGGTCCCAAGACTCGAGTCAAGTTAAAGAAAGAATAAATTATTACATGGGAATGGACATGATTATTATAATTTATGCTTATCTATCAGTCAGTCATGATGTCGATGAGAGCGTCGTGATGGTGTAGCTGAGTGTATTGCTGTATGTGTATTGTGATTAGAGGCACAAAAGCTCGATCAACTGAGGGCGGAAAATTTAGATCTTAACTGGTTGGTGTTCGTGAAGGCTCTGGCGTACCTCAAAAGCACACCTTGCTGCCTTGGCAAACCGCCAGGAGCCCAAATTATCGTACCGCATTTAGGTTGCTCTATACGATAAATTATATTAATATATACGATAAATTCATATATACTACATAAGACCATGGCAATATTGCTTAATAGCATATTAGGCCTTTTATAACTTAACTTATTTACAATCTTATAATATACGATCTACTCGTCCTACGTCGTGCTGTAGGAGAGATCGTGACGTCACAGAGACATACGAGATCTCAAAAGAGTCATATTCTATCGTATTTATACGATACACTCCCCCCCCACAAAAAAAGACCTGAACCCCACCTTAAACCTAAAGTTGCCCAGAGGGTATCTTCTGACGCCACAAGTCAACGGCGCCAGCAGCAGCGCGTCTGGGACGCGTCCCGGTCCGAGAATGATCACCATCAGTAAGAGGTGAGTCGTTCCTTTGAGAATCCTCGGACCCAGCAATAACAGGTGGAGCATCAGATTGCAATGCGGAATCGAGCTCCAAAGCGTACAAACGTGCGATAGGACGAACATTAGTTCCAGTGGCTGTCTTCAATAGCGCCACCCGCTCTACAGAGTCTGCCCCCTTGTATACCTCCAACACGCGGCCTAATTTCCAGTATAAACGAGGACTATCTTCTTTAATTAAAACAACTTCACCAACTGTAGGTGCCGTTGGTCTACCAGAGGGAGTAATACTCCTTTCCCTCAATGCTAGCAGATATTCACTAATCCACCGTTTCCTAAAATCCTCGATTATCCTGGATATATACTGGTATCTCTTAGACACCGCTACCTCAGAGTACAACGAGGGATCCTCTAACTCTACTATGGACTGAAAATCAGATGGAAACGCAGTCAATGGTTTTCCATATAGCAAGTGAGCTGGCGTTAATGGTAGTGGTTTTTGCAGGTCGGTGTACACATATGTAAGCGGGTGATCATTCACGACTGCCTCTATCTCTGTGAGGACTGTCGTCAACTCACTCTTCTTTAATAGAGCACGTCCTACAACCGCTCTGAGTCCTGACTTTACTATGCCGACACACCATTCCCACATTCCACCAAACCAAGGTGCCTTAACTGGAATGAACCTCCATTCGCACTTCTTCTCTCCCAAGAAAGTGATGATAGCAGGATCACTACTCATATCCTTTAGATATTTTGATGCTTTGACATAAGTGGGAGCATTGTCGCTAAGAATGAGTTGAGGGAATGAACGACGGGCACAAAACCGTCTGAACGCCAGCATAAATTCTTCGCTAGACATATTATCACATAGTTCTAGGTGTACCGCTCGAGACGTCGCACAGGTAAACAATAATATATAAACCTTCTCATGCTCCCTCGTCTTCAATGCCCCTGTGTAATCTAATCCTACCGCTTGGAAAGGTTCTACGTGCTTTACACGGCATTCAGGTAGAGGTGGAGCTGGTCCAGTTGCATATGGTTTACCCTTTAGTCTCTGGCATATTACACACTTTCGTACTACGCGTCGAGCTACTTGTCGAACCCTGGGTATCCACCATGTGAGACGTAAATTGGATATAATATGACATACCCCGTAGTGTTTCAATTCCCTATGTGCACGTATGATCAATAGATCAGTAACGTGATGTCTTGTTGGCATAAGTATAGGTCGGTTTGTGCCGTCTGGTACACCCGACCACTTCAGGCGACCCTCACACCTGATGAGGCCATTGTCTAGGTGCAACCTTAGTTGATGCACTATATTAGGCATTAATGTCTTATTCGAGCTTTTCAAGGATTCTAATTCATTGGAAAAGGTTTCTACTTGAACCCATTTGATCAAAGTTACTTCAGCTGCTTTAAATTCACGAGCATCAATGTTGTGACCCCTGTTGCAGAGTTGGCCCGTTACCTTAAGCTTGAGATTGGATACATATCGCAACACCCAAGCTACAACTCTGACTAGTTTATTATAGTCACCGAATCTTGCCCACTTTATGATAGGACCCGGTGGCTCATTTGGTTGGGCTGTAACTGCCACTGTTTCCAGTGGCAGAAGTCCCTCACCAACAGCATGCCATATCGTCCATTCACTTTCATGGAGCAGCCACTTTGGACCATGCCACCACAATTCGGACTTCATTAACTGGCTAGCCGTTATACCCCTAGTTATGAGATCACTAGGGTTTTCTTTTGTATTTACATAATGATAAGCAACGTCTGGCAAAAGGGCTCTAATCTCATCTACCCTATTCCGCACATAAACTGGCAGAGACTTCTTGCTATGTATCCAGTTGAGTGCGACCTGACTATCGCACCATACATGAACGATTTCAATATTTAATTCGCTCTCGTATGCTGCGCGTACATGTTGCACCAGACGTGCTAATAGCAGCATGGCAGTCAATTCCATTTTAGGGATAGTTACCTTTTTAACCGGGGCTACCTTGGCCCGGGCTGTAACTAAATGTGCCCCAAATGAAGTAACAACATATATGGCTACCCCGTATGCCGTGGCGCTAGCATCGCAAAACGTGTGTAACGTAACGTCACCGAACGCCGCCACTTTACGAGGTATAGGTTTAGTACATAGGATGGCATATTCATTCAACAACAATGTCCCTTGGTCATTCAGGTCCTCGGGCAAACTGTCATCCCATCCTATCTTACGTCTCCAAACTTCCTGCATTAGAATCCTAGCTCTTATGGTAACAGGTAATGCTAGACCCAAAGGATAAAAAAAATTGCGCAACTTTGCTCAACAGACTTCTTTTGGTGTGCGCTCCTGTCTGCTGAGCAAAAGACCTTGTTTGAAAAGTTAGTATGTCATGTTTAGGTTGCCAGATAATCCCCAAATTTCTGGACTTTTCCTGGTTAAGAGATGCCGTACCATCCACTTGTATTAAACTCTGAAGATCTTCACTATTAGTAACCCACTCGCGGAGAAATAGATGTGCATCCGCAAACAATCTGCGTGCTTGCCAGTATGCATATAACAAATCATCTTGACTATCGCTAGTACCCTGCAAATTGTCAATGTATAATCCGCGAGATAGTTTACTTGTGTCCTCATGAGTGTCAGCTAGATGTTGCTGATTGTGGCATTTAACAAAAACTGCGAGCAAGTGGCCCCAAAGAGTACAACCCGAAAACGGTATATTATGATGGGACTTTCTGAGTCGCTAATGTCGCCGAACCAAAGAAAGCGGGTAACATCTCTATCTTCCTCCTTTAGCTTGACCATCAAGAATGCTTTCTCGATGTCACTGGTATAGGCGTACTTTCCCAGCCTAAACCGCAATAGATGTTGGGACAGGTCCGACACCATGGACGGACCTGTCAACAGGCAGTCATTCAGACTGGGTTGTTGACCTTGGTGGGCAGAACAGTCATACACCACCCGTATTGGTGTGGTGACGCTGTCTTTCTTTACCCCATGATGGGCCAGATAGTGAACCCTACCCTTCTTACACGGTTCCTTGACATCGACTCTCTCTATAAAGCCCCTATCCTCATAACTCCGAAATACATCGTCATACGCCTGGCGCGTGCTCGGTTCGTTAGACAATTTCCGCTGCAATGCGCGCAAGCGACCTAATGCCAAACCATAGTTGGTAGGCAGGCTTATCTCACTGTTCTTCCAGGGTAAACTAACTTTATATTGCTTGTCTGAGGCACAGTAGCACACAGACTCGTCAAACCTTTGTAGCGCAACTTCCGAGTCATAATCAGTCTCCATAGGATTAATGCCTATGTGATCCAATCTCCACAGTCGTTCCAGGTCGAACTCGGCAGCCATCTTAGGGTCACTAGGTTGGGAATCCTCCCTTCCCAACTCCTCTGCCGCGGTTACATTGACTCTATATATCGAGACCGTGTCGACCAGGACCTTTGACTGTGTAGTATGCACCTTTCCGCTCATGCAGTATCCAAATTTAGTGGGGATTAAAATTACACCACACATCTTTTTAAATCCAGGGTATACTACTTCATAATAATGATCCACACCAAGTAGAACATGCACCTCACTCTGATTTCCCATGGGATCTGACAAGTTAACCCCTTTGCTACATAATGCGTGTTCCACCTTCTTCACACCCACAGATACATATTCTGGTAGGGTGTCTACTACGATACAAGTCATAAAGTACCGGTTTTTACGATAGAAATATGAAATCTCCGCTATCTCGTAGTCTTGTTTATCAGTAACCCCTGTGAAGCCCTGTAATCGAAGAGTCTCAGCCCCTACGATTCGGTGCTTCAGTCCCACTAGTACGGACCTCTTTATAAAGGAACGTTGAGACCCTTGATCTAGAAGTACCCGACAAACTTTGTTACTGTCATTACCTTCCATGGGAATCTGTATTGTGGGCAATATAGTGATGTCTTGCGTGCTACCTAGTGCCACAGTTGTAGTACCCTCATTTTTTACGTCTTTGACCTTATCTGCTGTAGGACACAACTTATCAAAGTGATGTCCTTTGCAGTGCCGACAGGGCCTTAAGTATGTTTTTTTTTTTTTTTTTTTAAAGAGACAATGAACGGAGGAAGGAAAAACACAGATAAAACAAAAAGGTCCATGTGCCTAAAGGCATCCTCCATTCATAAAATGTTTGTAACAACTGGATTTAAACATTTGTTGATTGTAAGTTTGTGGAAAGCAATTCGAGGGAAGTGAATTCCAAAGAGTAGTAGCTCTGGGGATAAATGAATTCTGATAAGCAGAAGTTCTGCATTGTGGAGGAGAAAGTGTAAATTCATGGGCGCTCTCAGCTGCCCTAGTTCTACGGGGAAAGATGTGGAGAGGCGGCACAATTGAAGCAAGTTCCTCGGAACAATTGCTGTGAAAATATCTGTAGAATAATGCAAGGGATGCAACGTTTCTTCGTATGGATAATGTAGGAAGGTCCTGTGTGATTGCAGGGTTATTGATTAATCTAATAGCTTTATTTTGAATTTTGTCCAACTGCCTCAATGCAACCACTCCACTTCCACCCCACAGAGGTGAACAGTAATCCATCTGAGAGCGCACATGACTTTTATATTACGGCCAACTGCTCGTCAGTGAAGAATTCTCGAACTCTGTACAGGAGTCCCAGTTTTTTAGAGGCATTCTTAGCAATGCTTCTAACATAATGTGTCCAGCTCAAGTTAGTAGTTAATGTTACACCGAGAATGTCAATACTAGGGGAAGTGGGAATATTTACATCATTAAAAAATATATGGGAGTCAGTGAGATTCTGTCGGTTAGAAAATTGAATGTACTTGGTTTTCTGTGCATTAAAGGAAACTAGATTCTCTTGTCCCCATTCATTAATTCTAGAAAGGTCCTGGTTCAGAGAAATTGCAGTGTTTATTTTTGAATTTATAAGATCGGGTTGGGTGAAAGAATTGGTAAATGTGAAGGAACTGTGGAGTGTTGAGTCATCTGTGTAGGAATGTATTGGATTATGAGTGGTAGATATGAGATCATTGATATGAATGAGGAACAGAGTTGGGGCCAAAACTGATCCCTGGGGAACACCAGCATTTATTGAGTGAAATTGAGAATAAAGGCCATCTACCATTACACGTATTTTTCTGTTATGAAGATAAGAAGAAATTAGTGGAACTAATGATGCAAGGCCGTAGTGTGACATCTTCGACAATAAGGATTGATGCCAGACTCTATCAAATGCCTTTGATATATCCAGTGCTATTGTATGTGTTTCACCATGTTGGTCTGTAGCTTGGTTGATTTGATGCGTAAGAAGGCAAAGAATGTCTGCAGTTGATCGACATCGTCTAAAACCATATTGCCTATCACTGATTAATTTATTATTCTCCAGATGCTTAATTATGTGATTATTTAATATAATTTCAAAAACTTTGCCAAGAGTGGAAGTTATAGCTATTGGTCTGTAGTTTGATGGATCTGAAGAGGCACCTTTTTTAGGAACTGGATGGATGTTTGCTTCTTTCCAGGGTACTGGGAAGCATGAGGTATGAGTACACAGACGGAAAAATTTCCAATACAGGAGCGAGCACCAAGGAGCAATTCTTAAGTACTATTGGAGGAATTTCATCTGGACCAGGAGCCTTATCTACTGAGAGATTCTGCAAAATAGTTTTGACATGTCTGGTGTGGATCTTAAGTGAGGGAATTTCAGGTGAATTAAAATTAAGTACAGGGACATCTTGATTTATTTCATCTAAGGTTGAGTTGGTGGAGAAAATATCTACAAGAAGGTTAGCTTTACCTCGTGGGTCACTTACAAGATTGCCAGTCGGAGATTTTAATGGTGGAATGGATGAAGCAGTAGTGAAGTTGGATTTGAATGAGTTAAGAGTAGACCAAAATATTTTGTTATCATTTGGATTATTTAGAAGTTTATTTGCCTGCTTATGGAGAAAGATTGATTTAGTTAGGTTTAATACAGTTTTGGCATGATTTCTGATGTTTCTAAAGTAATTAAAGGCTTCATGTGTGTTTGATCTTGTGTATGCATTGTAGGCTATTGCTTTTTGTTCAGTTACTCTAGCACAATTATGGTCAAACCATTTAGGTGAATTAGATCTTTTACTGTACTTTTGATGAGGAATAAAAGTTTCCATTCCAATTTTTACAAAATCTTGTATGTGGCTCAAGGTGGAGTGTGCATCATTAGAAAAGAAAGAGGTCCAGGGAATATCAATAAAGAAACCTTGAAGACCCTCCCAGTCTGCCCTATCGTAATGCCATTTAGTCACCAAAACAGGTTCAGAGTGGGAAGGTGTGGTAGGTGATAGACAGGTGGCCTGTATCAGACAGTGATCAGAAGATCCAAGTGCGGACCTCACTGTAACATCATAATTGTCTGAATTGGTTGTTAAAAATAAGTCCAGTAGGTGGGAATTATGATTAGGATTATCTGGTACACGGGTGGGTTGGTTGACTAGTTGAATGAGATTAAATGAGTCTGCAAATAGCTCACATTCAAGACCAGCATCATCAGTCCTGGCTGAATGAGTGAGCCATTCAACATTATGGACATTAAAATCACCCAACACAGTGATTTCAGAAGAAGCATTTAAGTTGAGGACACTGAGTTGTGAGGACAGAGAATCAAAAAGACTTTGCTCTGGAGGAGTATTTGGGGAACGGTAGATGCAACATATGTATTTAAATTTACCAGCAGAAATTAATTTGTATATAGAATAATCAAAATAGGGACAATTGAAACTAGTAACCTCCTCCAGGGCAATTTCAGATTTTGCGAAGCAACATACACCACCTTTAGGTCGTGTAGTACATTGTCCCTGCTTACCATGTTCCCCACTTAGACAACCTACACATAGCTTCAATCTTTTCGCCTGTGCTACCTTTGTCTCATTTGTCGGGTATTTTACGCAGAAACTCCATTTATGTTTGTTGTTACATAGCTTACATAGAATCTGAGCAGGTTTCTTATACGCACCCTCTTTCTTTACTTTAGTCCCCACTGTCATGCTTACTGTTCCCCTCTTCTCCACATTCTCACTCCCTCCCGACACATACATTCTCCCTTTGTTCAACTGTAGATTATTGATCTCCTTACTGAACTGAGTTTTGAATTCCCCCAGCTCAAATGATCTTACCTTATCAAGTATTGCCATAGGAAGCTTCTGACGCAAGATAATGACTATCATTTCCTGCGTGGTAAGCCCTATGGTGTCTAGCAATCGAGTATGGCACTCCATATTTGCCCTGAAGTTTGTCAACTCATCAACCTTATACTGTGGTTCTGCGAGCCCCAACAAGGCAACAACATGGGCCATCTTCAACTGCTCTCTATCCCCGTATGTGGACTCTAATAGGTGTACCGCTTCAAGATAACTACCACCCACTACTGCAAAACCCTCTATTAAATGTAAGGCCTCTCCTTCCATTTGTCCCTTCAGATAGTGAAACTTGCGGACATTATCCAAAGAGGATTCATGAACCGTAGATCGAAATACGTCCCAGAAAGCTAACCACTCGGTTAACTTGCCCCCAAATGTAGGAAGATTGAGCTTAGGGAGGTGTACAGTATGTTTTGGGTCAGCCCTTCTATGGGCCTCATTATCGCCTCCCTTCTTACTTGCGACAGCACGCTGTAATAGTCGCTTCGCTCTAAAGACAGGTTCGTCATAGAGGGCGCGATTATCACACTCTGTATCTATCTCTTCCTCGTCTATCATGTCAGCCACAATCACCTCACTCAGAGCCGTAATACGACCGTGGGTAGCCTGGACGTTATCTAATCTAGCCTCCAATTCCTCTAGTTCAGCAGTAGTGATGAAAGTGTTTAAGTCCACAATTAGCCTATTTAACACTCCCCGAAGTCCCGCCCTTTGATTTTTAGGGGCTTTGCTTAGCACCCCACTAGACGGTGTCTCTTTATGGTCTTTATCCATTTTGCATGTGAGCCTATAGGCTATGTATCTAAATGTTGCGTTACAAAGACAACGGCCAAATAATAGTCTAATTAAGAGACGCCAACCGGCGGACTTCTATGTTATGGAGAAAAAATAGTACACTAAATAGCAATACCTACTAATGGATCATATTGAACAAGAAAAAAATGTTAGGTCAGGTCATATGTCACAGGAAGTCTGAAACGGAAAAGAAAATTACTGGGGAAAGATGATGGGTGGGAAGCAGGACTTAGGCAGGCGCAACGATATAACCCCGGCGTCCCTCTCTAGCCAACGCTTCGTTAGCCCTACAATCTTGTCATACAGGACTTGATTGGTGTCTAAGTCGAGGTGGACACCATCCTGGTCGAGGTCTCGGATGCTGAGTGTGAGAGAAACAAAGCGGTGCTTTGTTTCTATTAACCTGACAAGCGCGATATAGACCTAGGTGCTAGGGTAGTTATTTGTGCATTTCTAGCCCTGGATTCTGACAGAATTCGTTATATTTACAATATAAAGCATTATTTGTTTTCGGTATGCTTTTATTTTACATATATGATGTATATATGAACCTTCAAGAGTGCTAAAATAAGTGGGAAAAGCATTTGGGTGGTGAAAAACGAAGATATTGGCCACCCGGTCATAATCTCAGGCGAGAGAGAGCCACAGGCAGCCCTCCCCTCTCGCTGTCTGGGAGTCAACTGAGACGAGCGGGGCGGTGTGTGCCGGTGTCTGGGTGTTGCATAACGATCTTTTATGCAACCCACTTGTGCTACATTATCGCGGGAGAGAAAAATAACCGATAAATGATGATAATAAGAGGAAAAATAGGTGATAATTGAGGAGGGGGGGGGAGGGGGGTATAAGGTGGGGAAGGAGGGGAGGGGGAGGGGTGAGAAACACATGGATGAGTACTAGAGGGGAATTATCTCACCTAGAGACAAAATCCTTTGTTTAGATAGGCCCTTTTTTTTTTTGGAAAGCTTTTTTTATGGTCATGCTTCCGTGAGGCCTATCGCGTTCCCTATAGGAAGCCGTCCGTGAGGCCTATCGCGCTTGCCGGGTTAACCGACACCTCAGGGCGCGGTTAACAGAATTTTTTATAGCTTGATAATCCGCCGCTGAGAACCCTCGAACTCTCGTCCGGCTCTCAATTGCCACGATCTTGCAGCTCCCTCCGGACTCACGCTCCAGATCCAGCGCCACCTCTTTGATTGCGTCAGCTAACTCGCGGGGTACTGTACCGGGGCGTATATCATTGCCGCCTATAAACAAAAAGATCATATGCGGCCTAAACCGAACCACTTGCCCCCACTGGGGGGAGGCTTTCAGGGTGTCAACGGTTGCTCCCGGTACCCTGAAGTAGGTCAGCCTGAAAGTTCTTTCCCCCTCCGACGCCCGATACGACTCAGTACCTCCGTCAGCTGCCCTTAGCCTAGTTGCATATGAATGCCCTACTATGGCTATTCGCTGAGGTACCGGCGCCTGAGGTACAGGGAGATAGCCAAGCCCCACCCCTCCGGGGTCCTTGCTCCTGCATCCCTGGGCTAATCCCTTGCTCATTGCCTAAGAAAAATCCCCTACTGGTAGCTAAATCCCGGGTCTGGGCACCAATGTGGTAAACTATCAATGGAAGTTAAATATTACTAAGCTATAATGAATAAAATAAAATCAATCTAAATGAAAACTACTCTATATCTAAATTGAATTCAATCTGAAACAAGCTAATTTATATCCAAAGGTCTCACATAATAAATGTATATATATAGGGTAAGGTTATAAGGGTTAATATTAGCCAGGAATTAACTCACCAATAGTTCCACGTGGCAATGAGGCAAGGGAGAACGTTTTACCCAATATGGCGGTGGACAATGGGGAAGGAGACTTCGGTCCCAAGACTCGAGTCAAGTTAAAGAAAGAATAAATTATTACATGGGAATGGACATGATTATTATAATTTATGCTTATCTATCAGTCAGTCATGATGTCGATGAGAGCGTCGTGATGGTGTAGCTGAGTGTATTGCTGTATGTGTATTGTGATTAGAGGCACAAAAGCTCGATCAACTGAGGGCGGAAAATTAGATGTTAACTGGTTGGTGTTCGTGAAGGCTCTGGCGTACCTCAAAAGCACACCTTGCTGCCTTGGCAAACCGCCAGGAGCCCAAATTATCGTACCGCATTTAGGTTGCTCTATACGATAAATTATATTAATATATACGATAAATTCATATATACTACATAAGACCATGGCAATATTGCTTAATAGCATATTAGGCCTTTTATAACTTAACTTATTTACAATCTTATAATATACGATCTACTCGTCCTACGTCGTGCTGTAGGAGAGATCGTGACGTCACAGAGACATATGAGATCACAAAAGAGTCATATTCTATCGTATTTATACGATACTTGCATCAAGAAAACAAGAGAAAATTGAGCTATTTAGTTTGTTGTATGTATCAATCACTTCTTTCAGCACATATATGCATTGGTCTGTGCCGTGATTTTTCTTAAAGCCAAACTGATTGCTGCTGGTGACAATATATGCAGACATTCTTTCTAGCAATATCATTTCAACTACCTTACTCACCACACTAGCAAGTGCTACTGGGCGGTAGTTGTCTTTAGCTGTAATTTTACCTGATTTATCTTTAATGACAGGAACAAGTATTACGGATATCATAGACTCCGGCAGGACACCATGCGTAAATAGACTGGTGATGCAAGAACTAAGTTTATCTATTAACAACTTATCTGCATATTTAAGATGTTCTGCATATATACCATCCAGCCCACAAGTTTTGTTTAGGTTAAGTTTTCTTATGGCTTTCTCAAGATCACTTTCAGTCACTTTAATGTCTTCATAATTACTATCTTTCACATATTGAATTGCACCATTAGTAGACCTTTGGTTTACACTGTTAAGTAGTTCCTTAAAATGAGTTTTCCATAAGTCAGCAATGTTCTCTTCACCCGTAACCCCCTCAACACTGACAGGTAATGGTGTGTTACAATTTTGCATGGATCTGATGTCCTTCCAAAAACAGTTAGTATCCTTTTCTGCCAGACTCTTTGCAAGGGCTTCCTTCCTTAATTGGTTTTCATTTTGCTTAATAAATCTAATGGCATATTTGGTCCTAGCCTTTGCTCTTTTGTGAAGTTCAAATATAGGCCCCTGTCTAGGCTGACCTACTTCAAGCCAATGAGACCTAGCATCTCTGGAGGCCTGATACAGGTCAGCCACATAGTCTTGCCAACCTGGCTTATTGAATGAGGACTTATATTTACGGCTATTAAAAATACTTTCCCCGCTTTTGATAAAGAATCTATTATACTATTGTAAAATTTAATAATGTCCTTTCTGTGTTGTGCATCACTACATTTTGGATCCCTGCATTGTGCTACACCATTACCATCATATTGCACCCTATTTAATAAGTCCTTGGTTTTATCACAGTACATTTGGCACTCTTCATTTGAGATTACATTCCATGGAACTTTTGCCTTGATGCTATTGCTAGTTTCTGTTATTTCCGGTGCTTTATTAATTTGGATTGTTAATTCTATAGGTATGTGGTCGTCATCCGTAATGTCGTATCTTATGGCCATTTCTGAGATAGAGTCATGAAAGTCAGAGCTAGAGATTGCATGATCAAGCCACGACCTGGTCTCCCATGCTTCACTAACATAATTATGTATAGCTATTTTCTGGAAGCAGGTTTTTGGAGGACAACATTAAACCTTGCTCCTCGCAAAACCTTAACATATGTTTAGCAAACATGGAACCACCCAACTCGTGAGGGGTAGCATTCCAATCACCTACCACTGAGTAACACGTTATCTCTAATTCAGAAATTAGGCCACCAAGCTCCCCTAACTTTTCCAAATAAAGTTCTTCATTTTCTGCACACTGATACGGTAAGTAAACTCAAAATATTGCAAATTTTCTGTGTCCCACTTCCAGTTGTATTCCCGCACACCAGCTTAAATTTGTCTCAATGGTTTTAATTACACTATCTAGGCACCATCTCCACATTATTGCAACTCCCCCTGGGGGGTGACCTGCCACAATACCATCACGTGTGTCCGTAGTGGAGACCCCGTACCCATGGAAATCTTTATCTAATATGTTCAAATTACCTAAGTCCTGTTTTGTGTACCAGGTTTCCTGAAGGCAGACTATGTCACTGGTCCTTAATGTAGATACGATGTCAGGTCGCAACAGGAGATTCCTCTTTGTTTTGGGGAGTCCTCTGCAATTGTATGAAGTTACTTTTATACTTGCTGCTGTTGTTGGTATCTCCTCCATTACTGCGAGTTGGATAGTGGTGTGCGATGCCTCCAAGTCCCAGAAGCCTCTGCACTGTCCTCATTGGGATATTGTCTTGGTTCTCTGTACCAGTTGACATATGCATCTTCTGGCCACAGGTCAGGATTCATGAAAACATCTGGATCTGGACATTCGCTAGTTATACAAAAGGAGGCACAGGTAGTGGACCTGGAGAGGGTCCTCTACCCTCTAGAGAGACACCTCTACAACTTTAATAGTATATAGAACCAGCCCAATTCCGCTTTCCTCAATGTTAGTTAGTTAGGATAATACTTCAGAGGCTATCCACCCCATCACACTGTAAATCAAGAATATAATATCGTTTTGAAATGGAAACTCGCAAATCTACGCTTCTGAACGAAGCCTAACTAGCCCAATGGTGCGAACAAAAGAAGACCTTGGCAACACTGTGTACGTATATCCCGCCGCAGTCAGATGACGACCTAAACAGTCGCCCGTGGAAAAGGCAGTGTTGTAAAAAAAATTGTCATCATCTTTTTCGAATTTCCTGCATCTCCACGTATGTAATTTGCTGCCTCTGTGTTCTATGACATTCTGATTCACATTGATTGATTTCCTGTCACTGGTCTAATAAGAAATATAGCCGGTAACATATTTAGCTGCCCGATTTGATAGTGGATTATAAATTGGTAACTTTAAAGTGCACGATAGCTTGTTTTGTAGGAAAGAAACTATAGTGCGCAGGCGCAGGCATTCAACCTGCCAAATTCTACAGCTACAGAATATAATACCGTATGTTCAGCCAATTTCTACTGAAACACGTATTTGTTAGTAACTAAAAAGGAAGTAAATACAATACTTCAATGAGTATTAAAATTTCGCCCAGCCTATCACACCACATTAGATGAAACTAAATTTCTTGTTCAATAAGCTGATATTTATGTATCGAATTATGTTAATTATTATATATTCACTGCATTAACGAGTATATAACCATCATATTATGAATCTAGTAAAAATATACTACACAACTATGTGTCAGATAAGTGTGCAAACTGTATTAAACCTCTTAAATCACGAAAACCCTCAAACACCTCAATGGTGTATCACACACGATAGTCATTTGAATAAGACCCCCAGCGCCATCTGGATTTTTAGTACTATTTTCCCTCATTGTGTAGAGAGTTGTGGTCGTGAGTGGGGTTGTGGGAAGGGTGAGTAAGGCTGGAGGTGGAGAGTTTATGATGATCTGGTGGTTTGGAGGGTTGGAGTGTGGGGATTTGATAGGGAGATGGTGGGGGGGGGGGGGTCTGGGCAGGCAGGGTGGTGGTTTGAGACGGGTTGAATTTGGACTGGTTTTATTGTCGGGAGAGACGTGGATGGGATTTCGAGGAGTGGTTGAGGTTGAGAGGTTGATTATGTTGTTAGGGGTGAGAGAGAGAGAGTAGTATTTTGGGGGTTAGATAAGGTGGAAAAAGTTTTGTGGTTGGAGTTGGGTGGGCGTGGTATTTTTTTTCGAGCGGGACCTTTGGGGGTGGAATTTGGGGCGGATGGGGTAACGATGGAGAGGGGGGGAAGAGGAGGCAGGGGGTATGTACGGGGGTGATTTTGCATTCTGAATGTGGTCGTGAGAGGGTTGGCTGGCAGAGTGAGAATTGGTGGAGGTTGAGAGTTTAGGATGATCTGGGGTTTTGGAGAGTGGGGATGTGGGAGATTGACAGGTAAATTGTGGAGATGGGGTGCGTAGGTAAGTTTGGAGAGATTGTTGCGGAAGAGATTTGTCTCGGAAAAGAGTGGAATTTGGTAGGATGGATGAAGGAGACATTGATGGAGATTTTGGTTCTGGTGCTGGATTATGGGGCAGAGGTAGGTTGGCGAGCGGGGGTGTTACTGGAGGTGGATTCAGGAGCGGTTTGGGTAATGTTGGAGAGGGTGAGAAGGGAGGGGGGGAATAGGAGGTAGGCGGAGCTGTATATTTCTTGGGTGATGCGGGTGTTTGAAGGTGTTCACCGAGGTTGGGCATGTGGGGAGATGATGGTTGGGGGGGTGAGGTTGACAGTTTTGAGGGGGGGGGCAGGTGATGAATCTGAGGAAGTGAGAGGCGTGACAGGTTGTTGAGGGATTGACGGGGGTGAAGGTTGGTCTTGGGTGACAGGTGCATGTGAGAGAGTGGAGGGGGGGCTCATTTTTTGACCAGCATTTTTCAGGGGTGACATTGAAAGAGAATTGGTTATGGTGGGGGTGACAATTTCTGCGTTCTGTGGTTTGTTGGCAGGCATAGAAAGGGGAGGGGGTTCATGGGGTAACACAATTGATTGAAGATTATCGTTGGTGGATAGCTGGGCAGGGGAAAATTTAGGGATGGTCAGAGAGGATAGAGGCAAGGAAGAGTGCACTGGGGTTGGAATTTCATCGGGGGTCATTTTGGAAGGGTGCACGGAGTTTGATTTCTTAGGGGAATGGAGGGACTTATTTATGATAGTGTTAAGTGGAGGAATCCATTTACTTTCTTGGATAGGGGCTGAAGGGGTGGATAGGGGATTCACAGGGTGTTTAGACATGGCTGGGGGTGAGATTTTTTCAAGAGCTTCATTTACTAAGGGGGAATGTGAGAGAATGGATGGATGTGGGTGAACTGACCTTGGACTCGAATTGGTAATGGTGAAGGGTTGTTCATCATTTGTCATGGCTGGCGAGTTGTTTGGAGTGGTGGGTGTCCGTAGAAGTTTCTGTATTTCCCGTATGTTCTGGTGGAAACTCGCTATCCCATGGTCCATGAAATGTTGGTAGATGTCTACCGGAAGGAGGTTCGCCAGGGAGAGGAACACCTGTTGTTCTTGGTATTCAAGGGTTCGCGAGGGACATGCGGATTTGATGTGCCCCCATACCTTGGCTAGGGTGACGTCCAGGCGTCCTTCATATACCACTTGATCGAGTTGGCACATTTTTCTGATGGAGAGCATATGTTCCTCGAATGAGCCGTACAGGTCGAGATGGGCGGTGATGTGAGATGGGAGGATGTCGAACAATGCGATGAATAACTGTTCATTTTGTTGCTCGTCATCTTGAGAGCTATACGTGGCCCTCACGTATCTGTAGAGTTGTCCAAGGGTCACATTGATATCCCCTTCATACTTGATCTCATTGACTTTTATTATTTTGGGGGTGATGAGGGAACCCAAAAGTGGCCCTAAGGCCTGGATCACGAGGGATCGAAACTGGTTCCAGGTAAGCTTTGGCGTTAGGCCTACCTGTTTAGCAATTTGGGAAACGGCTTTTCCCAACTACATAATGTGCAATAATGCAACGGCGATTTTCTCGCGGTCATTTTGAAGTGCCAAATCTAACACTGGCTTTACTATGTCTAAGTAAGTGGCGATATCATACGTGTTTACATCATACTTGGGAATGTGAGTGTAATAGCGAGCTGCCATTTTTGCGATGTTACCATGCTTCTATTGTTTGACAATATGTACCGCAATGAAATCTATCCGAAACAAGAACCACCGCTGCCGCCAATGTTATGCTGGGTGTGAAGGGAATTTATGGTCTCCTGAAAACTCCCCAGGCCCACTTCCTTGGTGTCTGGCACGGGGCTTGAACCTCTGAAGGGAGTTTAACCCTCCTAAAAACCCACAGGTTTTGAGATGCCTTGGGTGGGGTTCGAACCCTGGTTAGTGACCATGGCCCCCTAGGTCAACCAGGCCAGCGCGCTAACTCACTGTACTACCACGGACGTATAAAAGTATAGTAACCTTAGTCCGATTTGTAAGAACCAGGTGATAGTCTCGTGGTGATTCATGTGATGAGTTTATTGGACTTCCCATCAACGACTATTTTACACTATACCTGACGTCAACTCGGGTAGTACATTATTGGGGTTGCGGGATATTTTCGAGGGCATTACAGTATGAGTAGTGGCGTATATGTGTCACATCATTTAAATATTAATGAAATACCAAATACATTATTATCACAATCATGCACTCATCAAATCTGCATCAATGTCCCAATCCCCCCTCACAAGCAATCACTTAATTAGGCTATTCAGTCACCGCCACATAGGCTACCATACATGTATAGTAGGCTACAACCAACAGAAAGCCATGATGAACGTTTGTATGAAATGTAGCCTAGCTACTCAACACTCGACACCTCTACAACTTTAATAATACATAGAACCAGCCCAATTCCGCTTTCCTCAATTTTAGTTAGTTAGGATAGTACTTCAGAGGCTATCAACCCCATCACACTGTAAATCAAGAATATCGTTAGAAATGGAAACTCTAAACTCTACGCTTATGAACGAATCCTAACTAGCCCAATGGTGCGAACAAAAGACGACTTTGGCAACACTGTGTACGTATATCCCGCCGCGGTCAGCTGACCACCTATACCTTCGCCCGTGGAAAAGGCAGTGTTGTAATTTTTTTTTGCCATCATCCTTTTCGAATTTCCTGCATCTCCACGTATGTAATTTGCTGCCACTGTGTTCTATGACATTCTGATTAACATTGATTGATTTCCTGATTTTCCTTTAGCAACCCAATTTGATAGTGGATTATAAATTGGTAACTTAAAAGCGCACGATAGCTTGTTTTGTAGGAAAAGAGCTAGTGCGCAGGCGCAGACATTCGACCTGCCAAATGCTACTACTACAGAATTATAATACCGTATGTTCAGCCAATATCTACTGAAACACGTATTTGTTAGTAACTAAAAAGGAAGTAAATACAATACTTCTATGAGTATTACACATTTCGCCCAGCCTATTACACCACATTAGATGAAACTAAATTTCTAGGTCAGGAAGCTGATATTTATGTATCAAATTATGTTAATTATTATATATTCACTGCATTAACGAGTATAGGCCTATAACCATCATATTATGAATCTAGTAAAAATATACTACACAACTATGTGTCATAGATAAGTTGTGAACTGTATTAAACCTCTTAAATTACGAAAACCCTCAAAACACCACAATGGTGCATCACACACGATAGTCATTTGAATAAGACCCCCAGCGCCATCTGGAGTTTTAGTACAGTTTTCTCTCATGTGATCGAGCTCGGTTTTCTTTTCTTAGTTTTGTGAAATGTACTTTTTTTGCCTCTTTGCCCACATTTTTTGAATGATTCGTTTCACTTCTTCCTTATTTGTTTCTTCCTTAACCTGACAAGTGCGCATGGGGGTAATTAGACACCTCTCCCTGTGCGCATGTATTTGAGGTGTTTCCGTCACTAAAATATTCATTGTACCATTAATAGCATTAATACTTATCCATATGCGCCTATTATGGGTTGATTATAAAGGTATTAACCTGAAACAACAATAAAACGAATGAAAACGGCGTTTGGATGGTCAAAATCGGAGATATAGCCCGCGAGTTGTATAATGTATGGGTGAGGCAAGCTGCTTTCCCGCCAATTTCCCCCAAGGCCACTGAGACACAGTCGATCGATACTCTCTCTCTCTCTCTCTTGCATTCGCTTGCTATCAGTGATGACCACACCCTGCAACCGGATTTCTAATGTTAGCACGAAAATATACCTCAGAATAAGGGAATAACAGGGAAAATAGGTGATAACTGAAGGAGAGGAGGAAAGTGGGGAAGGAGGGGAGGTAGAGGACTGAGATTTTGCATGGCCCAGGGGCCAATTTTTTTTTTTTTTTTTTTTTTCGATGTCAAAAGTTGATTTTTTTTCTCTCTGACTCTTAAGAGTCTCCCCGCAGTCCACCGGGGGAACTCTTAAGAGTCTCCCCGCAGTTCCCGGGTTAAATAAAAGTTTCTCCGCTAAATCGATTTGGTATGGTCTTTCAAATAATTTGTTTGTATTTCTTATATTTTGATAATGTTCACAATGCAAAATAAAATGTTCTAAGTTCTCAACTGTTTCTTCACAAGCTATATACATTTATACACTTAGTATCCTGTTCTGTGAATCTCTTAATTCCTATCGTTTAGCTGTAAGGTGTTAGATCTGCATCTGAAGAAAGTTATTGAGGCTGGAGTATTGTCATAAACTTGTTCTCTATTATCTCTCGCTTATTTTCTTTGTACATTTTTACACTTGATTTTGATTCTAATTCTCGAATCCATTTTCCTGTTTCTATTTTATTTATGATTTTCTTCAATTGTTCTTTACTTAATATTTGTGTATCTGCTTCGTTCATATTTATTTCTTGATATATGTTTTTTATTTCATTTATCCACTCATCTTTAACATTTCTTTTCATTTCCTCGTATATTGATTTAATTACTGAATTTTCTCTCTCATTGATGTAGTTAATAAAACTAATCTTATTTTTCACTATTCTTGACGACATGTCCGAAGCACCATTTTCCTTTACCATCACTATCTCCGATAGACTGGAAATGGTGTCGTATTTCACACCCAAATGCCATAAAAGGGTGTCCAATATCAAGCCAACTCAACCCTGCTCTTCCACAGGGTCGAAACTCAACCCGATTCAGACTTTCGGAACTTGATAACAGTTTTAAGACTTTTTGTATGTATCCATATACAAATAATCGATTTGGATGTGATAATTATAAATGTACCTAGCTATATCCTCAGAATATCCGAAAGAAGCATCATAATCGTATGAAAGGGTGATAACCTATATTAGACTTTGTATACATATACTCAAAATTAAGCCATTATATTATATGCATACCCATCACAATGTTGTACAAATTCAAGTAGATCAAAATAATCCCGAAATAAGTACTCAAATAATAATCTTGACATGTAACATTTTTTTTTTTAGAAATGTCGGAACATAGCCGCAGCCGTGGTGCCGCTACATTCGTGTTTACAATCAGTAATCATGATTCTATTTTGATGTATTGTACTTGATTTTATTGGATTAGGTTAGTTATTGTTGGTCAGTTTAGTCAATAAAATAAAGCCAAGTTAAATACATTGACATAAATTAGTGATTAGGCAAGAATGTAGACGGGCATAGCGGCTGCTTTACCATAGGGGTAAATATATGCCAAGCACGCCGGTATTCGTCTGCTATAGCTGGGAGGTGGACTGAGTTTCGGGATAGCCCTTGTACCGGCTGCATGGTAGTGTTCGTCACCTACAATATTCCGCCACTCATACTCAGAATTATTGAAATGTTAACCTAAGCAATTATTTATTACTCTAATGTTACAAAGAGAAATGTTTTGTATAATTCCACCTCATATATGATGTCACAAACAATCTTCAATTGTAGCCTATATATTCTAAGTTATTGCCGATATGTCTAGTCGTCGATCATTGCAGTTCCTGAAATACCTCATAATATTTAATATGCCGCATTTTCCTTTACCATCACTATCTCCGATAGACTGCAAATGGTGTCGTATTTCACACCCAAATGCCATAAAAGGGTGTCCAATATCAAGCCAACTCAACCCTGCTCTTCCACAGGGTCGAAACTCAACCCGATTAAGACTTTCGGAGCTTGATAACAGTTTTAAGACTTTTTGTATATATCCATATATAAATAATCGATTTGGATGTCATAATTATAAATGTACCTAGCTATATCCTCAGAATGTCCAAAAGAAGCGTAATAATCCTATAGAAGGCCGATAACCTACCGGAGTTATTATATATTATAATACTTCAAAGTAAGCGATTATATTATAGGAATAGTCATCACAATTTTTTATAAATTCAACTAGATCAAAATAATATCGAAATGATGGATCATTAATTTTTGATCTTGATATGTAGGCCTAAAGCATGTTGTTTATAAACATTGGAGCACATGGCCGCAGCCACGGTGCCACTCCATTCGCGCCTAATCACGATTATATTTCTGTGTATTCTTACTTAAATGTATATCATTCGGGTTGATTAGGTTACACAATACAATATTACTAAGTAACAGTACACGCATAATGTATAAATATCATAACATTTGTCAGAGTTTAGCAAAGCACTACGGCTGCATGGGGAGTGCTGAGGGTAGTGAGGGAGAAGTGGCCGAGCTGCGGAGCATGTGCTTGTAGCCTCGTGACCTTGACGTCGTCTTCCCAAGAATCAAGTTCAGAAAATCAGTGTTCGTCACGGTAATTAATACGTCACTCCTCAGAATTATTGAAATTTCTATGTATGCGATTATTTCTTGCTCTACTATTAAACAAATAAATATGTTGTATAATTTCACCTAATATGTAATGTCACAACACATCTTAAATTGTATATATTCAAATTTATTGCCGATATGTTCTGTTGTCGATTATTCCAGTCCCTGACATACCTCATGATATTTGGTATATTATGCTATTTCGCTTTTATTTTGTCTTTATTTGCTTTGTAATAATTATTCTGCAATGCATATTTACTTTCATTCTTAAAAATAGTCAGGAAAGGTTGTCCATATAATGTATATATTTAAAAGTCTGGATCGCCCCTTGTCATTTTGTGCCACCACACTTTAATGAGAGTGGGTTATCAGACTTTGGGGTGACACAAAATGCAGCTATATATTACGGTGTTTCGTCTTTATTATATTCTTTGTTTTACTTTGTAGTGGTCATTTTATAATATATATTTAAATTCATGTTCAACAATAGTAAGAAAATGTTGTATATAATTATTATGTAGGCATATAGCCTACATTTTGAAGGCAGGCTCGTAAAAATTGTACATTTTTTGCCACCCCACTGATAAGTGGGTGGGTTATCAGACTTTGGGGTGACACAAAATGCAGCTTTAATCTCCTCTGAGTAGGCCTACGCATGATGGAGTGTGGATGGGGGCTCCTAAAATAAATCTGTATACTTTATTTTCTATTGTCTGTAATCTTTTTAACTCTAATTTATTAAAATTCATGACTTGTGTTATGCCAGGGTTTTTACTGGGGTTTAATTGGTTTTGATCAAGTGGGCTCTTCCTAACTGGAGAAGTTACATTGTTTTACCACAGACACAGAAAGACAATAGAGGATAATTATCACACAACGTATATTCATATTCCGTTTATTTGCACAAGAATATCGCATACATAAAAACTAGAACAACAATGGTCAAGAACAAAACAATTAAAGTGAACGAACAAGGCTCCACTACGTCTGACTCGCAAGACTGGATTGTTCTATGTAATATCTAAGTAAATATTAGGGACTGCTTTCTAACTGAAAGATTACACTTTTCCTGTATTTATTTCAGAGATAGGAATAGCACTCCTTTCAATCGAGGATTTACACTTGTGCTTAGAAAAGGTTATGTAGTAATTATATATGTGACCTTTTGGTATTTACCTGCGTAGAGTTGTTCTGGATTTGGGAGCTGTACGTAATTATTTTTCTGATGTTAAATCACTGTGGTGCTTACGCATAAGTTAACTTGAATTTATTTCTTACCAATTTTGACAGAATTATTATAATTACTTCCCTGATTTCTTTGGGTTTCACTAGAGCTTCGACCCCTCTCTCGCTTTTATATACGTGCGTAGTACGTACTACACAAGAAGAAGAAGAGAGGTACCTTGGGTGAACTGCTGCTCCAAGTTATCAACATATATACCCTATGTCAACACTACACAGAGCAAACAACGTATATAACCCCACAATGAATGCACAGAGAATGTGGTGGAACATAATATACAGTGTTAGTGACTAGTCCACAAGTGAGTGAAAAGTGAAGTGGAATATCTGCCCCCCTGGTCATCTGGGTATCAGTTTCAGTTTCAGTTTCACAAGATGGCGGGGCCAGGTGGGACAATCTCAACCCAGGGACGAAATAGTGATGGCCTTGAAATCAACGAACTGTTATGCTTTATATAAAATAAAATAGATAGTCTACCTACAGACAGTATTGTGCAGCTTTGTGTGCCCTTTTATGATGAAGATAAAATTGTGGCAGCCAAGAACAGAGTGTTCGATCTTATTGGTACTAGTGAAGATAACAATTATCGAAATATTAAAGCGAGTTGGTGCAAACAAAAATGCTGAGAACATTAAAGACATTATTAAATTGCTACAAGAGAGTTAGGCTGTGGGCTTACCCACTTTCGTGGCCATGGACCTAAAGGACCTACCACCTATACAATTTGATAGGATAGATGTGTCAGTGCTACTTAGTGAAATCAAGAAGACCCAAATGGAAGTTAAATTACTGAGAGAGTGTACCACAGGTCAAAAAGAAACCATAGTGGACATAAGCAGTGTGGTTTCAAATGTAGCTGACAGAGTGAATAAGTTAGAAAATAACTCTACTAACATTCCACCTCAACCACAGGCACAAGTGACACAACAACAGCAGCAGTATCTAGAACAACAGCATCAACAACAACAACCACCCATAGGCCTACAACACCACCACCAGCAACAGCAACAGCTGCAACAACTCCAAACACAACAGCCCCAGCAACAACAGCAACCCATACAACAACAGCATCAACAACAACAACAGCAGCAGCAACAACAACAGCAGCAGCAACAACCACAACAGCAGCAGCACCAGCAACAGCAGGTGCAACAGCATCAACAAAAGCAACAACACCAGCAACAACTACAACAGCAACAACAACATAGCGGCTCGCTTGGTGTAGTGACTAGCGTCTCGGACTTCCACCCAGAAGGCCCGGGTTCGCGCCCACGCTCGGCGCATTAAAGATTTTTCACAAGCACTGAGTCGTTACCACCCCTCATGAGCAAAGGGATGGGGTAGTAGTACAAGACCCCAATGGAAATACGCCTAATCGGCCTTATTGAGCTATCCTTAGCTAGCTTAGCATGCGCTAGCTTTAAGAACTATTATTATTATTATTATTATAACAACAATCCAAACGAACCCAGCAGCAGCATTCATATCAAAGGCAACACCAGGTGTGGCAGTAGCAGCGACCTCAACAGCAACAACACCGAACACAACAGCAATCTTTATCGTCGGTAACGAGAGAAGATAATACAGTGCCAGCTACACCATCCTCAAATTTACCTACACAAACTGAACCAAATGAAGGAGACAATGCAAGGGAAAACCCATGGACTATGGTCAAATGGGTGAATGGCAAGCCTCACTACTCTAGGGAAGGCGAGCAGGTTCACCCTAGACCGAGAAAACAGCTAGGAATTAAAGGTAGGGGCAAGGATACTGGCCTCAATACCATCAAAAGGCCCCGACTAGCTAGGGTGTTTGCCACAGGATTCAACCCTAGTGTTACTGCTGAGAATCTCAAGATATACTTGGCTGATAATCTACATATAAATATAGAGGTAAGACAGCTGACCACCCTCTCCAGTTCCACTACCTGTGCCTATCTATCTATCTATCTATTGCCTGACGCCGTGATCCCCGAAGGGGTGGCCACGAACGAACCGCCCCCATGCACCTCTGTCCCCAGTCAGTCGACGCCCCTCCCCCCAACCAGCACCGCCTTCGTTCATGTAGTTCCTCACTCCATCCTTCCACCTCATATTCGGTCTACCTCTCCCCCTCTGTCCCTCCACCTCGCTCTCGTACACCCTCTTAGTCATTCTCTCGCTTTCCATACGTTCCATATGGCCGAACCATCTCAAGTTGTTCCTTTTCACACTTTCCAGCACATCTACCTCCACACCACACCTCCTTCTTACTTCCTCATTAGTCTGTCTATCCCTCCATGTAACTCCGCACGCACTCCTTAAGTAATTCATTTCCACTGCTCTCACTCTTGGTCTGAGTCTCTCAACCAACGTCCATGCTTCGCTTCCATAAGTCAGTGTCGGGATTACCACACTGTCATGCAAGGACTTCTTCACTTCCATACTGACCACCCTATTTCTTGTTACTGCTTTTAGCGTTCCTACAACCCTCTTCCCCTGTTGTACCCTCTCCCGCACCTCTTCATCCATAGTCCCATCTTTACTGTGCCTCCTTTTGTATAACTAGCGAATGTCCAGATCCAGATGTTTTCATGAATCCTGACCTGTGGCCAGAAGATGCATATGTCAACTGGTACAGAGAACCAAGACAATATCCCAATGAGGACAGTACAGAGGCTTCTGGGACTTGGAGGCATCGCACACCACTATCCAACCCGCAGTAATGGAGGAGATACCAACAACAGCAGCAAGTATAATAGTAACTTCATACAACTGCAGAGGACTCCCCAAAACAAAGAGGAATCTCCTGTTGCGACCTGACATCGTATCTACATTAAGGACCAGTGACATAGTCTGCCTTCAGGAAACCTGGTACACAAAACAGGACTTAGGTAATTTGAACATATTAGATAAAGATTTCCATGGGTACGGGGTCTCCACTATGGACACACGTGATGGTATTGTGGCAGGTCACCCCCCAGGGGGAGTTGCAATAATGTGGAGATCGTGCCTAGATAGTGTAATTAAAACCATTGAGACAAATTTAAGCTGGTGTGCGGGAATACAGCTGGAAGTGGGACACAGAAAATTTGCAATATTTTGTGTTTACTTACCGTATCAGTGTGCAGAAAATGAAGAACTTTATTTGGAAAAGTTAGGGGAGCTAATTAGTGGCCTAATTTCTGAATTAGAGATAACGTGTTACTCAGTGGTAGGTGATTGGAATGCTACCCCTCACGAGTTGGGTGGTTCCATGTTTGCTAAACATATGTTAAGGTTTTGTGATGAGCAAGGTTTAATTTTGTCCTCCAAATACCTGCTTCCAGAAAATAGCTATACATATGTTAGTGAAGCGTGGGAGACCACGTAGTGGCTTGATCATGCAATCTCTAGCTCTGACTTTCATGACTCTATCTCAGAAATGGCCATAAGATACGACATTACGGATGACGACCACATACCTATAGAATTAACAATCCAAATGAATAAGGCACCAGAAATAACAGAAACTAGCAATAGCATCAAGGCAAAAGTTCCATGGAATGTAATCTCAAATGAAGAGTGCCAAATGTACTGTGATAAAACCAAAGACTTATTAAATAGGGTGCAATATGATGGTAATGGTGTAGCACAATGCAGGGATCCAAAATGTAGTGATGCACAACACAGAAAGGACATTATTAAATTTTACAATAGTATAATAGATTCTTTATCAAAAGCGGGGGAAAGTATTTTTAATAGCCGTAAATATAAGTCCTCATTCAATAAGCCAGGTTGGCAAGACTATGTGGCTGACCTGTATCAGGCCTCCAGAGATGCTAGGTCTCATTGGCTTGAGGTAGGTTAGCCCAGACAGGGGCCTATATTTGAACTTCACAAAAGAGCAAAGGCTAGGACCAAATATGCCATTAGATTTATTAAGCAAAATGAAAACCAATTAAGGAAGGAAGCCCTTGCAAAGAGTCTGGCAGAAAAGGATACTAACTGTTTTTGGAAGGACATCAGATCCATGCAAAATTGTAACACACCATTACCTGTCAGTGTTGAGGGGGTTACGGGTGAAGAGAACATTGCTGACTTATGGAAAACTCATTTTAAGGAACTACTTAACAGTGTAAACCAAAGGTCTACTAATGGTGCAATTCAATATGTGAAAGATAGTAATTATGAAGACATTAAAGTGACTGAAAGTGATCTTGAGAATGCCATAAGAAAACTTAGCCTAAACAAAGCTTGTGGGCTGGATGGTATATATGCAGAACATCTTAAATATGCAGATAAGTTGTTAATAGATAAACTTAGTTCTTGCATCACCAGTCTATTTACGCATGGTGTCCTGCCGGAGTCTATGATATCCGTAATACTTGTTCCTGTCATTAAAGATAAATCAGGTAAAATTACAGCTAAAGACAACTACCACCCAGTAGCACTTGCTAGTGTGGTGAGTAAAGTAGTTGAAATGATATTGCTAGAAAGAATGTCTGCATATATTGTCACCAGCAGCAATCAGTTTGGCTTTAAGAAAAATCACGGCACAGGCCAATGCATATATGTGCTGAAAGAAGTGATTGATACATACAACAAGCTAAATAGCTCAATTTAGTAGTAGCCTCTACGTTCCAACGTAGAGCTATATACTTATCGTATAATTCTGCTCCGCTCTAGAGCGGGCAATTATCAAAATCACTAGCGCGATAAAACGATAACATCTAGAGTAGCACCTTACTCTCTCTACTAGGTACGTTGTACATACTTTGGAGGCCACTATTTAAAAAGGAAAATATTGATGAGAAAGAAGAGAAAATTACAGGATTTTAGGCCATCCTATCTGGCTCCTTCAGCCGTCTTGACGGATCCACCCCACTAACCGACAGGGTTCATTGGGCATTCCTTTTCGCGCTACTCAAGCCTTCACACTCGCTGTTTTCTATGCGCCTGATTTTTGTGCTGCTACTCCTGTCGCCTACCCTTTGGGTGAGTTGTGGGCCTTATTTATGGTACCTAAGGTTATTAGACAGATGATCTGTGATGTAGGCACGCTTCAAATGGGCTCTTAGGTGTGTTACTTTGAGTATGGCGTCGAAACTGGTTGGTCACGCTACTGCGCATGCCTTGCCCTTCGGCGATTGTTATTCTTTAGGCCTTTGCCTGTTTTTATCATCATTTTCACTTGCGGTGGCTTAGTTTTGTTACCTGGTCGGTTCTATTACGCTTTGTGCTTATTTTGCTTTCATTGCGTGGTGTTTGCGAAAAGTTAGGCTAACTTGTGCACTTTCGTTTGTGATGAAGGGGGCATAGCCCCCTTTGCCTTGCCAGGTTATTTTGGCCTTATGTTTTGCTTAACCTTCACATGAATGTTTCGCATTGGAGTGTGCCCTGTGTTTTTTGTTTTTATCTGCCACTCACCCAAGGCTAGGCCCCCTGTTAATAGCCTCACTTTTAGTTGGAGGGGGGCGCCAGGGCTAGGCCTCATGTTCCTAGCCTAACTTTTTTTTTTGCCGATCTTTGGTTTTACTAAACCGCCTTAGGCTCGCAGGGGTATGACGCTTTGGGTTTACTAAACCTTCTGTGGGGCACTCTTTTTTTCGTCTGACGCTCGCTCCCGCGCTGTCTCTCCCTTATTTTGTTGGCGCTCCCCTTGGCCTTGAGTTCATGAGACACAGTCTTCCCCTTAATTGAACTCCCTCATACATTGAGGTCCCCGCGGCACGGTCTTCACCTCCTTTGAGCTCTACGATGCCTTGAACTGTCGTCCCTTCCACCCTTTTTGGTGACGCGGATCTCTGGGTAGGGCTCCGCGCCCGCTCCGCCCTGCAGCGTGGACAAATCCCGCTCCAGGTCGGTCCTATACTTCCGACATGTTCTCTTTTTTGGCTGCTGTGGTCGGGTCACTCTGGACCTGCTCCGCCCTAGGATGGTACTATCCGTCTCTGGGTCGGTCCTCTGCATCGCACTGTTTTATTTTTGCTCATGCAAGCTCCCCTGCCAGCTGTCCTGCTGTGCACTTGGGTTGAGCCTTTTGGTTGGTATTTACCTCCATCTCTCCCTTTCTGCTCGAGGGCGGACAAATCCGCTCTGGTGCAAGCATCTCCGCTCTGCAGCGATGTCTATTCCGCTCTGGACAGGGCCCCCTTGGGCTCCTTCTTCACTTTGGCTTCTACACTGGGTCTCTCCTCCACCTGTTCCGCTCTGGAGCGGACACCAGTCCCGCTCCTGGTCGGTCCTAGGCCTTCCCTCCTGCTGCCCTAGCCCTCCTGTTTTCACCTGGTTCTACTCTACGATTGTTCCGCTCTGGAGCGGACGCCAGTCCTGCTCCAGGTCGGTCCTAGGCCTTGCCTTCTGATGCCCTGGCTCTCTTGTTCGCTGTGCGCATGCCTTTCTCCTTTGCCTCGACTGCCATTGTCATGCATGCATGCCCCGCTCTGGAGCGGGAGGGTGTAGTCCGCTCTGGAGCGGGTCTGTCTGCTCCGCTCTGGAGCGGATTTTCCCGCTCTAGAGCGGACTTGCCCTCTCGGCCCTGGCACTATTTTTTGGCTAATATTGCCTTGTTTGTACTTGGGGTTTGTCGGTTACAGTGTCTCATAACCTTCTCCTTTACATCAGGCTGTGTTCCCGCTCTGCACTGCTGGGTCCCTTGGCCTGCCATCTCCTCTTCGGTCACTTCACCCTCAGGTACCCTTTCGGTTCTTATATGGCTGTCATGCTTTATTTCAGGGTGTTTGAACCTGCACCTTGGTCTTTTCTGACCTGGGTTTTTGGGGTTCTTCGGACTGTTGCTGCTTATGATGTATGCTTGGCCCTCCCACATGGGGGGGTCCGTCTCCGTCCTTCTCCACATGGCGGGGGGGGGGGTGTTATTACTTTTATGTACCTATCTTAATGCATGGTATCTTTTGTGTTTTTTTGCGCATACTGTCATACCTTCCTTCAATTTCTGCATCTTCTTTCTCTGAGCTTCGTCTGGGTCATCTTTCATTTCTCCCTTCGCTTACAGTGCGGATGTCGCTCCCTGCCTGCGCGCGCCATGGGTGTGCCCGTCCGGCTATGGGAGCTGGGCATCCTGAGTGCCCCGCCCATGCTGCGTGCTCCTGCCGTGATGGCTTCACCCCCAGACGGTGTGGCCCGTGTCTCGTCAACGTTCTGACGATAGAGTCTCGCCCTACTTCACCGGATGCTGAGACGGCACGGGTCAACCTCACCGCTGCATGGTCGGGCGTGGCTCGGTCTGTTGAGGACCATTTACGCCGAGTCACCCGCTTCATGGACGAAGGGGTTCGCGCCTTGCTGAACCTTCCTCTGGTGTCTCCGCGCCCTGTGGTCCCCGCTTCGCAGGTCCCTCGGTCTGGTGTGTCTCCGTTATCGGCGGACACAGCGGGGTCGATGCGGCACCACTCGGCTTCTCCACATCGCCGGAAGTCCTCGACGTCCCGCCGCCCTGCAGCTTCCGACCCCACGTCTCTGGGCTCGACGACTTTTCGCCCTAAGATGGCGATGCTTCCCCTGGTCCGTGTTCCTGCTGGTGTTTCGGCCTTCTCACCTGGTCGTCGTACCGCCCATGGGCTGCTCAGGGAGATTGGGGCGTCGCAGGCCGCCGGACATCTACCGTCGGCTCCTCCGCCATCGTTGCCGTTGGCTCTGCTACCGCCGTTCCCGCCTACTCCACCTCCTAAGAAGGCGGGGGCTCTGTTTGCTTCGGCCTCTCCTCTTCTTGTCGGCGATGGTCTCCCGGATTCTCCTGGCTTTGTCTGGTCTGACATTCCGTGTGGCCTGCCTTCTCCTGCTCGGAAGAGTGGACCCGTCCCTCTGGCAGTGCAAGGCGCCAGTGTGGCGGTTTTAGGGTCTGGTCAGGTGGGGGCTGCCTGTGACCTCGTGGAACTGAGTGGCGGGAGCGCTGAAGTGTACGATGCCGTAGTGGTTGAGGCCTCACCACGGGAGTCTTTCTCCTATACTCCGTCACCTCGTCGGTCGCCCGGCCGTAGGAACCGCCGCCGGACCATCTCTTCTTCTTCCTCGTCACCGACCGAAGACCCTGGATGGGTCCTTCCTATTCGGGCCATCCAGGAGGCCCAGGTTAGGGCTGAGGAGGCTAACGCTGCACGGTTTGCCTCCCTGCACAGGATGCTTGCACTGATGGCGGGAGGCTTGGAGCGTCCTCCTCCCATTCCTCCTGTGCTTCAACCTTGTGTTTTGGTTGTTCGACACTATTGCCTCCTAGGCTTGCTCTTGCTTGCCTGTCTCCGGATTTACTAAACCTTCTTGCAGGGCACCAGTTTTCGTCTGCTTCCA
The DNA here is from genome assembly GCA_032716605.1 of Paralithodes platypus. Taxonomy (NCBI): domain Eukaryota; kingdom Metazoa; phylum Arthropoda; class Malacostraca; order Decapoda; family Lithodidae; genus Paralithodes; species Paralithodes platypus. The sequence continues at coordinate 9,444,114 of CM064514.1, read as the reverse complement.
GCTCCTGAGACACAGTCTTACCCTCCATTGAACTCGCCAATACCTTGAGTTCCTGAGCCGCAGTCTTCACCTATATTGAACTCACCAATACCTTGAGGTTCCTGAGGCACACTCTTAACCTACATTGCGCTCTCCTGTGCCTTGAGGTTCCTGCGACACGGTCTTACCCTACATTGAGCTCACCAATACCTTGAGTTCCTGAGACACAGTCTTCACCTACTTTGCCCTCGCTCATACCTTGCGGTTCCTCAGGCACGGTCTTCCCTACATTGGGCTCCCCAATACCTTGCGGTTCCTGAGACACAGTCTTCACCTCCATTGTGCTCACCAATCCCTTGGGATGTCTTTTTCCTTCCACCCTCCCCGGTGCCGCAGGTCTCTCGGACGGGCTGTACTCAGCTCGCTCCGCCCTGGTGCGTGGATGACTCCCGCTCCAGGTCGGTCCTATGACTAGCCACATTCTCTTATAAGACCGCTCCCTTTCTTACTGCAATCTGCCTGACGTCCTTCAACGGTGTCTTTGGCTTTGCTGAGCGGGACCCTTTAGGCCTCTCCACTTCAGTTGGGAATGTTTTCATTACGGGCCTCTGGCGTCTGGGCTAGGGCCTCACGGGGCCCGTTCCGCCCTAGGGTGGGCTCTCTCCTCCTCTCGGTCGGGCCTATGCTTTGCCTCTGTTCTTTACCCACGGACGCTCCCACATCGGATGTGATGCTAGACCATTCAGTTGGGACGCTTGGATGTACATATCTGATGTTTTTACCCAGGGAGGCTCCCACGTCGGCTATCGTGCTAGACGATTCTTTTGGGACTCTTGGATGTTCCTGGCCTTTCACCTTTACTGGTACCTACGGGCTTCTGACGTTTGGCTGCCCTACGCCCGCTCCTCCCTGGTGCGGCGCCTCCGCTCTGGGGCGGACGATACGCTCTGGAGCGGTGACTGTCTTTTTATTTCCGTGGATGCTTCCACGTCAGCTGTCCTGCTAGTCTATTCTGACGGAACTCTTGGGTGTATTCCCTTTCACCCTTCCTGATGCCTCAAGCCTCTCCCATCCGACTGCACTACATCTGCCCCGCCCTTGAGCGGAAATTCCCGCCCTTGGCCAGTTCTCTTCCATACTTCTCCTGACTCCATCCCGGTTTCTCACCTGTCCTATGCCGCTCTCCGCTCTGGAGCGGAGCTTACTTTCTGCTCCAGAGCGGGCTTTCCGCCCCCGCGCGGACCGGGCCGTTCGGGGCCCCCTCCACTCTGGGTCGGTTCTCGGTGGACTTTGCCTTGCCTCAGGATGGGCCCTCCGTTGCAGATTCATCTTACTACTGTTGCAGTCATTCATCTTACTACTGGCTCCGTCTCGCTCCCTTGCCTCCCTAGGCTAGGTCATTCATCTTCCTACTGGCACCATCTCGCTCCATTGCCTCCCTCGGCCTCCTGGGCCGCTCCTGCAGCGTGCCAAGCTCTGCGCTCTGGTGCGCAGCTTCCATTTCCGCTCCAGGGCGGCGAGGGCCCTTCCTCCTACATTCCGCTCCAGAGCGGATTTCCGCCCCGGAGCGGAGGGGACCATTCTGGACCACTCCACTCTGGGTCGGTGCTAGGTTGCTTTGCTTTACCTCTGGATAGGGACTCAGTTGCAGTGGTTCATGGACTTCTCTTTTTATCAGACTGTGCTCCCACTCTACTCTGATGGTAGAGTGGAGAAGAGGCGTCTTCTCCTCTTCAGTGCCTTCACCCTTTGGGTATTCTTATTATCCTCTTTAATTATACGGCTTTCATGCCTTCCTTCTGGGGTTTTGCGCCTGCCCCTTGGTCTTTTCTGACCGGGGTTTTTTCGGGGTTCTTGCTCTTGCTGGTTCGCCTGGTCTCTCCCTGACCCTCCGCATGGGGGGTCACTCTTCACCCCTCGCCTTGCACAGCGGGGGGGGGGGGGGGGACACTCACTTTCATGAAAGGTACTCCATTTTCGAGGTGTAGTGAGCACTTTTGTGCGTCCTTCGGCCCTTGTGCCTGTTAATTTTCGGGAGTTTTCTTCCAGTATTTGTGCACCCATGACTTATCCTCCTGTATAGCCCTCCGTTCGAAGGGTCCCCCTTTTTCGTCCTTTCCTTCCTACACAAGGGAAGGGGGTAATCTCCTGTCGCGGATTTACCGGTTTTTCACGTTATTGTGCTTACACACGATTCCAGGGCTTCCTACATGGGACGGCAGTATCTTTTTCCTTTCCGATTGCGAGGAGGATATCACTTCCTTCCTGCGCACACCATGGGTGTGTCCGTCCTGCCATGCCCGTTGGACGTAGGGAGTGTCCTCCCCTTCTCTCATGCTACAGCCGCGATGGTTTTCACCCTCGGAGGTATAGATCGTGGCTCGTGGATATTGTCCTTTGTGTCTCGTCCTCCTTACCCGGACACGGATGAGGCGAGGTCTCGCCTCTGCACTATGTAGTCGGGAATTGCTCTCTATGTCAAAGACCACTTCCATTGGTTTCCACACTTCGTAAGACGGAGGGGTACGCGCCATGCGTCCCCTTACCTCTGCTGTCTCCGTGGCGACAGGCCGCCTTTCCTCCTGTGCCTCGTTCGGGCGTCCTCGACGGTGTGACGTCGCTCTCCTTCCCCATATCGCCGACGATTCCCGACTCCTCCGTCCGGTTCATGCCATACATGTGGCTCTGGACGAGGCTCGGGAGCCCGTCACACTGCATGGACCCTCCCTGCCCGGGCCTGCCGCCCTATGGGCGGATGCTCTGTCGCAAGGACAGAGCGCCCGGGTAGTATGGTATTCCCATCACACCGTGTTCGACGACCTAGCGGCCTCCTGGAGTGTTCCACGGGTGGCCTGGTTCGCCTCATGCGAGGCGACCGGGTTGCCTGTGTTCCTGTACCACTGGATTACTCCTCCGGCGGAGGTACCGGTCGCGTTCAGCGAGGACTGGCGCAGGTGGCGGTCGGTTTATGTGTGTTCTACCAACCGCCGCTCTTTTTGATGTACAACGTCCTCCACAGGCTGAGAGGGTACCAGTGCTTCGTTTGGTTGTCGCGCCCATCCGGCCGGCCCAAGCCTGGTCCGCTCGGCTGAAGCGGTGGTACCCGAGTCCAGTTCCCCTAGCGATCTCCGATTTCCTCTTGGTATCGATTGGTGTCCTAGGGACCTCGTTCGCCTTCACATCGTGGATGTTGTGAGGCAGGGTGGATGCCTAAGTTTAGTCGATCTTTGAATGTCAACTCCTCTCCCCTGGATTCATTTTACATGGCAGACTTACGGATCTCACTTACGCTGTTTTCCTTCTTGGTTCCCTACCCATCACGGACGCGACCATCGGTGGCGTTCGTGTTTCACTACCTCCATTGGTTAATATTGAGAAGCGTCCCAACATCTGCACCACTCTTACGAACCGCCTGTCAGCCATTCGGGTACCGTTTGAGACTTTCACGGGGTTGGTCGTTCCTCCCTAGGACTTGGGTTCTTTTTGCGTTCCTGCTTTCTGCTTCGTCCGACGCCGCGTCAGCTTCCTCCTCAGTGGTTCCTGGCGGAGGCTCTCAAACTGCTCTCGTCTGCCTCTTACGCTCATTACCCCACGCCTGAACACTTCCGTGACATGACATTGTTCTTTATGGCTTTGGCGACGGGTGAAGGAGTCCCCGGAGATGACTGCCAGGTCTAGGGACCGACATTCCTTACATCGTTCTCCCGTCCTTGAGTCAGTTACTTTGGCTCTGTCTGTTCGTTTGGTTGCTCCAACCGTACGCGACACTCCCGTTTTTATGCTTTTCCTGTACCGGCTTTCAAACGTGGTAGGGTTCATCATCCGTTATGCCCGGTTCAAACCCTGCATCCGTATGTGTACTCGACCAGGCCAGTGTCGGGGTTGCCTTTCCGGGTGGCGCCTACGACCTGTAGGAGACTAGGTCGACGTGCTGTGGGACTTCGCCTGTGTCGGTAGTTTCGGGCCAGTAACCCTTACGTTCTGGACGCAGCTCATGTTGTCCGTTCGTACGCTGTTACGTTCAGATTTTACATAATCTTTCTCGACCGAACGTTGCCGATACGGGGCTTTGGTCTTCCCCCACTACGTTTGTCTCCTCCTCTCTGGCCATGTCCACAGGCAGGCCGGGACGTCCTTGTCGTGCGTTGGGCCAGCAGGTTCACTCAGGGTCTACCTGCAGCGTTCCTTCTGTCTCTTATCCTTCTCCCTTCTTGTTCTTCTTTTATTGGGGGCAGGGGGGGTATTGCACTATACCCATACTTGCACCTACGTTAAAGGATTAATAACTAGGTTAAGATTTTGATGTAATTTCTCGTCTTAAAGTATACTACGTTCTGTTGGTGGGTCTTGGCCTCATACCACTGAACTCTTCTCATGGCTTTCAGTGCTGGTCACTGTGTATGCTCATGTCTTTTCTCGTCACCCCCTGTACAGTCCTCTTCGACGTATGTCAGTCTTTACTCATTACATTCTGGGTCTTCCTGCCTTCGTCAGGAGGGGGGGGGGGGGGGGGCATCCTGGACTTCATATTTTATGATGAAATGCAGCATTCTTTGTCTTAGGTTAGTTATCCCATGGCATACGACTTGACTGTACTTGACCTCTCTTGATATGCACCTGTCAGTACACTCTTTCTATAAACTCTCTTGTTTACGTCGGTCTTTCCATGGTCCTGATATTTCGTAAGGGCTAAAGTTTGTGTTTTCAGCTTGTATGTCCACCTCCAATTTGGTACTCTAGCTCTACGTTGGAACGTAGAGGCTACTACTAAATTGGGAGGTTTAACGACCCTCCCAATATCAAATGAGGTAAACCTCCTATTTGGTCGTAGCCTCGGAGTATCCAACGTCATAGTATCCCGCCCTCGCGCCGTACCCCTGCCCATCCAATCTTGTCTCTTGTAACTTGATACCGGGAATGCCCAATGAACCCTGTCGGGTAGTGGGGTGGATCCGTCATGACGGCTGAAGGAGCCAGATAGGATGGCCTAAAATCCTGTAATTTTCTCTTCTTTCTCATCAATATTTTCCTTTTCAAATAGTGGCCTCCAAAGTATGTACAACGTACCTAGTAGAGAGAGTAAGGTGCTACTCTAGATGTTATCGTTTTATCGCGCTAGTGATTTCGATAATTTTCCGCTCTAGAGCGGAGCAGAATTATACGATAAGTATATAGCTCTACGTTGGATACTCCGAGGCTACGACCAAATAGGAGGTTTACCTCATTTGGTATTGGGAGGGTCGTTAAACCTCCCAATTTTATCTTGTCTTCTTGATGCAAGTAAGGCTTTTGATAGGGTGTGTCACAAAACCTTATTTGAAAAATTAGTTAACAGGGGAGTGCTTAGCTATATTGTTAGGATACTTATTTTCTGGTATGCTAATCAAAAAATGTGTGTAAGATGGGGCAACATCCTGTCAGGCTCACAGCTTGTATAAAGATATTGTAAATAGTGTACATAGTAATTGGTGATGAGTACATAAGTAAGTTCAACTTTCAGATTATTGCATAGATTTCATATTCTATGCCTTCCATATTTCTATTTTGCTTCCTCTCGGTGGAGGATGTCAGAATTTACAAAAAAGTATCTGACATAAACGATAAAATTATCCGAAGTGATAAAATGCTACTCCTACTCGTTAGAGGAGAGGATTCCTTAGGGAAGGATAGTTTATCGATATATGATATTAATTTAATCCGTTAATCATTAATGAACAGAAATATATTTGAATACCCATAGCGAAAGCTAATTATGGGTTATTCTACAAACAAAGCAATGAATCTCTACGGATTCATAGATTCAGAATAGTTATATCTGTTTTGTAATTTTGATAAATATAAGCATTTAAATATTATAAATGCTTCAAATCCTCAAATTTTGCTAATGGTTCTAAACTTAGTGATAAATATTAAAACAAGAGATTCGAATCTTGTTTCACAAACGAGAGATTCGACTCTTGGTTCACAAACGTATTATTGGTGCTGTACCTTTAGCTTTTGTTTTTCGTTTGGTGAGCGATAAATATAGCAAATAAATGAAATAAAGCTCAAATATTTAGGGACGGCAGTATCAACCTAGCAGTTACCGTGAACAGATCTCCTTAATAGTTCATGGATTATACTGGAGGGTTAAACATCGCACACGACTAATTCTTACATCGTGTGTATACAGCGAAGTCCTACTATGTTTGTCTTTAAATTATTCTATGATCTTTATGGACAAACTAGTTAGGCTGTTCGACAATACATTATTGGCCAATATGTTGAGTTAGGACGATTTGCTGTTTAATTTCGGGTCGTATTAAGTCAACATAAATACGTATTCGTTATGAATCGTGACCTCCAAAAAACAACAGGTAAATAATTATAACCTGTAATTTCGTTATCGTTTTCTCTTGTAATTTCTTAAAATAATTCAGATATAACTAATTTAGTTGCGCATATTTCGTGAATTAAATTGCTTTTACATTCTTTACAGTTACTTGACCATTTGCCACCTACGCCTCGCTAAAGATAAGTCCACGATTCCCGATAAACAAGTAAGCTCTTTCCTTTGTCAGTCTAATTGTTCATATTGTTGTCTCCTCCAGCTGAGCTCTTTATGCGCAGATTAGACTGATTATCCGTTTCACAGAACGGTATTTATCTGTGTGGTCCTTTGTAATAAATTCAATATACCTAGAAAAATTGTGGTGAAGGGTAAGATTCGAAGGCCAGGAATTTGGGTAGGTCGGTTTCTGGAATACCTTGAGATATTTTCAACACTTTCGCAATAACCAATGGTGTTAGGCAGGGGGGCATATTGTCTCCGTATATTTTCAACGTCTACATGGATGATCTTAGTCTGGAGCTGAACAAGACTCGCACTGGGTGCTGCATTGGCAGCACCATTGTAAATCATCTCATGTATGCTGATGACCTAGCCTTAATCGCGCCCTCTGGAGCAGGACTGGATAAATGATTAAGAGTATGTGAAAAATTTGGAATCGAACATTCAGTCAAATTTAATCCTATAAAGAGCAATATCATAATATTTAAATCTAACCTTCTATTGAAATCAAAGCTACCTAAATTCCATTTGTATGAAGAAATTATAGAAGAAGTAAGTAAAGTAAAGTATCTAGGACACTATATTTCAAGTGATCGCTCAGATGATGAGGATATGGGTCGTCAGCGAAGGCAACTTTACATGCAGGGAAATTCAATATTAAGAAAATTTCATATGTGCACATGGGATACACAAATAACATTGTTCAACTCCTACTGCTCACCAATGTATACAGCACAACTATGGTGGAACTATAAGAAAATGACAGTGAATAGACTAAGTATCTCATATCACAATATCATGAAAATGTTTCTGGGGCTCTCAAAATATGAGAGTACAAGTACGCTATGTGCCTATATGAACTTACACTGTTACCAATCACTCATTAGAAAGCTAACATATAAATTCATTCAGCGCCTTAACACTTCTGAGAACAGTATCATCAAAATGCTACAAACTCCAAGCATAGTGTACACCTCTAGGATCCAGGCACACTGGAGGAAGTTGCTCTATATTTAACCTTAAGTAATGATTTCAGGTCTGCTACTCTACAGAATTAGCATACCGGTACTGAACCTCATAGTGCAGTACAGTACCGATATTCCTATACTGTACTGTAGCAACATACTGTACCGGAAGCTAAATGATGTGAGGCATGGTACTGTACACAATTAGGACAGTGGTTTTGGTAACACAGTAGTTTGATGACCACTGTTTTTGGTTGAGGCAGTGCTGTGAACTACATGATAGCAAGCTGGGTATTATTTAATTTATTTTTATTTTATGTAGCCTATGTACAGTAGCTTATATATATTTATGTTACTGTAAGGTATAGATGGACCCCAGTATGGTCCCCTCTGTACTGTGTGAGTCTGAAATAAAGTATTATTATTATTATTATTATTATTATTATTAGGTGAAATTATACAACATATTTATTTGTTTAATAGTAGAGCAAGAAATAATCGCATACATAGAAATGTCAATAATTCTGAGGAGGAGTGACGGATTAATTACCGTGACGAACACTGATTTTCTGAACTTGACTCTTGGTTAGACAACGTCAAGGAAGGGGATGTACGCAGCCGGATACCTTACCCTCTACTCATGCGTGAAAATGTAAGCCTCCCTTGGCTCCGCCCCCCGTTCCCCGCATTTAAATAAACCCTTCAAACCGTTCCTGCCAGCTCGCTCTGTAGTACAGTCACTAGAGCTCCCGCCTGGCATCCAGAAATCCAGTGTTCGATCCCACTCGAAGTTTAGTATATTTTTATATTTTTATTTTGTTATTTGTGTTATGTTATATTATATTATATTAGGGTTAGGTTAAGGGGAGGTATTTAGTTTGTTCCCTAGACCTCCATCAAGCTTAAAATTACACCCCCTTGAGTCCCTTTCAAGATAAATTTGTAAATTTTTCGGTAGAAAAATGTCCCGGCCGAAGGCCGGTTCCTCTTAAATTACAGGCTCGCTATCGCTCGCCAGGATAAAATCGACACCTGAATTGCACGAAAGGTCTTAATATGGGGTGAAAGTTCTTAAAATCGCTAAACTAATGGGGCAAACGTTTTATAATATCAAAAGCAATGGGGCTAAAAATGATTGACAAAGGGGTAAAGAAAAATATCCCTCACGTGGAGATCTCCCCTTAAGTTAAGTTAATCTAATCTAATATAATATAATATTTGTACATTTTCGGCAGTGGGTAAGGTATTCGGCTGCGTACAGACCCTCCCCGTCAAGGTCACGAGGCGGCCACTTCTCCCTCACTACCCTCAGCACTCCCCACGCAGCCGTGGTGCTTTGCTAAACTCTGACAAATGTTATGATATTTATATATATGCGTGTACTGTTACTTAGTATTATTGTATTGTGTAGCCTAATCAACCCAAATGATATAAATATAAGTAAGAATACACCGAAATATAATCATGATTAGGCGCGAATGGAGTGGCACCGCGGCTGCGTCCATGTGCTCCAATGTTTATAAACAACAGGCTTTACATGTCAAGATCAATATTTGATCCATCATTTCGATATTATTTTGATCTAGTTGAATTTGTAAAAAAAATTGATGACTATTCCTATAATATAATCGCTTACTTTGAGGTATTATATATAATAACTCCGGTAGGTTATCGGCCTTCTATAGGATTATGACGCTTCTTTCGGATATTCTGAGGATATAGCTACTGTAGGTACATTTATAATTATGACATCCAAATCGATTATTTATATATGGATATATACACAAAGTCTTAAACTGTTATCAAGCTCCGAAAGTCTGAATCGGGTTGAGTTTCGACCCAGTGGAAGAGCAGGGTTGAGTTGGCTTGACATTGGACACCCCTTAGGGCATTTGGGTGTGAAATTTCCAGTCTATCCGAGATAATGCTAAGTTGCGTTTTCTGTTACCCCAATGTCTGATAACCCACTCTCATTATGGGGTGGCACAAAATGAACAAGGGGCGATCCAAACTTTTAAATATATACATTATATGGACAACCTTTCCTGACTATTTTTAACAATGAAAGTAAATATGCATTGCAGAATAATTACTACAAAGCAAATAACGACAAACTAAAAGCGAAATAGCGTAATATACAAACTATCATGAGGTATGTCAGGGACTGGAATAATCGACAACAGAGCATATCGGCAATCAATTTGAATATATACAATTTAAGATGTGTTGTGACATTACAATTGTCATATTAGGTGAAATTATACAACATATTTATTTGTTTAACCCGTTGAGCCCCGGCTAGTTATAATATTTTGTTCACCCCAGTCCCAAGCCATTTTCACTTCTTTTTTTTGTTTGCTAAAATGGAAGACAAGGATGAGAAATGAAAAAAAAAAAAAAAAATCACCTCGGACATTTTTTTTGGGGGGGGGGGGAGCCTCAAATTTTTTTGTTGAGCCAAAATGGAAGAGAATGGTGAGAAATGAAGACAAAAATAAAAAAAAAAATCATTTCGGTCATTTGGGGGGGGGGGTTTTCAATAGTTCGTCTCCCCCTCATGACCACCCGCCCGGGAGCACTAGGGTAAAAACTGAGTATGGCATTGTACGGCATACATCCTAAGGAGTGTCTCACATAAATCTCAAGCCTCTAGCTCCCATACGACCGGAGTAATGAAGGTTCAAAGTGGCGGTGAACTAAGGGTGTAAAGTATCCCCACTAAGCCCACCACCACCAGCCGCGCGGCTATCTCGGCCCGCTCACACCTACTGGCCCGGCTCCCACACACACTACGGTACCTCCCCCTCCTATTCTCCCGCCATTTCCTACCTTACGAGCCACGTAAGTGTTTTTTATATGTCGGACGCACATGATGCGTCGCTGGGAGTTGGTGATCAAACACTGCCGACGCAACACGTGCGACGCTGGGTCTCACTGGGTTAATAGTAGAGCAAGAAATAATCGCATACATAGAAATTTCAATAATTCTGAGGAGGAGTGACGAATTAATTACCGTGACGAACACTGATTTTCTGAACTTGACTCTTGGGAAGACGACAAGGTCAAGGTCACGAGGCTACAAGCACATGCTCAGCTCGGCCACTTCTCCCTCACTACCCTCAGCACTCCCCACGCAGCCGTGGTGCTTTGCTAAACTCTGACAAATGTTATGATATTTATATATATGCGTGTACTGTTACTTAGTAATATTGTATTGTGTAGCCTAATCAACCCAAATGATATTAATTTAACCAATAAAAGGGGAGGGGGGGGGGTATTGAACCTGGTCCCCATAGGCGAGCATATAGGTTCCATTCAGGCCTATAATCGTCATTTTACGATAAATATCATTATTACTTATTCATATGAGCCTATTTTACCTTCATTATGAAGATAGTAACCTGTAACAACAATAAAACAAGTGAAAATATAATTTTTCTGGTCAAAATCACGAATATAGATGGACCAGCCCATTCATGAATTATGGAGAAAATTGAGGCAACCCCTCCCTCCACGAGGCCTCAAGCCACACTGAGCCTACTCATTCACACACTCGGTTGTATAACACACTCGCTAGGCACGTAAGCACATCCTCCCCTCATTTTGCTAATGTTAGCACAAAAATATACCAACGAATTAGGGAATAACAGGGAAAATAGGTGATAATTGAAGGGGGAGGGGGGAAGGAGGGGATGTGGAGTTGTGATATGAAATATAGGGAAAAAAAAAATGGTTTAGTGCTACTGGGGCCGTTTAAATGTTTTTTTAGGCCTCCCTCTTAAGAGCTTTGCCGCCGTCGCCCAGTAAAACCTCATATGAGCTTTGCCGCCGTTTACGGGTTAAGTAAGAATACACCGAAATATAATCGTGATTAGGCGCGAATGGAGTGGCACCGTGGCTGCGGCCATGTGCTCCAATGTGTATAAACAACAGGCTTTACATAATATCAAGATCAACATTTGATCCATCATTTCGATATTATTTTGATCTAGTTGAATTTGTAAAACAATGTGATGACTATTCATATAATATAATCGCTTACTTTGGGGTATTATATATAATAACTCTGGTAGGTTATCGGCCTTCTATAGGATTATGACGCTTCTTTTGGACATTCTGAGGATATAGCTAGGTACATTTATAATTATGACATCCAAATTGATTATTTATATATGGATATATACAAAAAGTCTTAAAACTGTTATCAAGCTCCGAAAGTCTGAATCGGGTTGAGTTTCGACCCTGTGTAGGAGCAGGGTTGAGTTGGCTTGATATTGGACACCCTTTTATGGCATTTGGGTGTGAAATACGACACCATTTCCAGTCTATCAGGGATAATGATAGTAAAGGAAAATGCAGCTAACCTGTGTTCCTTATGGCGTTTAAATAATTTCTTTTTATCTGTAGCCTAATATTTATACCTAAGTAATTTATTTTATTTGATACTTGAATTCCTTCTATTGCTTCAGGTTTTTCTTTTTTGTTATAAATCAAAATATTACTTTTATTTAAAGCTGCATTTTGTGTCACCCCAAAGTCTGATAACCCACTCTCATTATAGTGGGGTGGCACAAAATGTACAATTTTTACGAGCCTGCCTTCAAAATGTATATGCCTACATAATAATAATAATTTTTTATTCCAGACACATAAGATAGATACAGTATAAATACAGTACGACCTAATGGTCCATATCACATACACTTCTCGTCAGAGCACAGATAATAATTATACACAAAGATATATTAATAAAGACACAATAAAATAAAAAATACAGTAGGCCTATTTACAGAATAGAGCACATATCACATTTTGTCACAATATAACACAGATAGGCTAACTAAGGCTATTGCTCAATGTTGGTTAACACCTATTGCACAGATCATTGCTCATAGTTCAATTAGACCTATATATTACATTACAGTACATACTATGTGTGCAGCAGCTTCTGCCAGTGAGATATATTACGGGATTCATAGATATGATCACTAGACCAAAGAGCTACAATCAGCGTGTTACTGGAGGATTGCAGTCGCTGCGAAAAGCTGTACACCAGTCTCCTGATGACAGCCCGACAGCACTGCACATCCAACAGTGTGCACACCATACTAGTGCTTTCATATTTAGAGAGACCAATGAACATCTTGAGTATATTATGATAGGATGTACACAGACCATTTATGGTGGCTCTCTTATACTTCCACCACAAATGGGCCGTGTACATAGAGGAACAATATGTCCGGACAAAGTGACTTTAGTTTCCCAATTACACATGTGGAATTTTCTCAAGATAGTGTTACCACGTAAATATAGCTGTCTGCGCTGACGGCCGATATCTGCATCATCTGAGCAATCGTTTGAGATAATGTGTCCCAGGCATTTTATTTTGTTTACTTCTTGAATAATTTGATTATTGAGTGAGAAATTTGGCAGTTTACTTTTATACAGTAATTTTGATCTAAATATAAGAACAACACTTTTCAGTGGGTTGAATTTAACACAATGTTTACTACCAAAAGATTCACATATATCAAGAAGTTTGCTCAGACCCGCAGAAGACGGTGCAATAATGACCAGATCATCAGCATACATGAGATGGTTGATGATTTTATTCCCACCATAACATCCAATCTGCTCTTTATTCAATTTATCACTTAATTCATCCATATATACATTGAATAAGTAAGGTGAGAGAATACTACCCTGTTTCACTCCATTGGTTACTGTAAAGGAATCCGAAATAATGTTACCCCATCTTACATTAAATGTTTGATTGGCGTACCAGTACTTCAAGATTCTCAGTATATAGGATGGCACTCCCCTTGTTGCTAATTTATCAAACAGGATATTGTGGCAGACTCTGTCAAATGCCTTACTAGCATCAAGAAAGCATGCAAAAATAGAGCTGTTCATTTTGATGTACCCATCCACTAGCTCCTTCAGAGTGTAGATGCACTGGTCCGTACCATGATTCTTTTTAAACCAAATTGATTACTATTAGTTGAGATATACACTGAGATTCTGTCTAAAATGATTAACTCTAGTATCTTACTTACAATACTGGTAAGGGCAATAGGTCTATAGTTGTCTTTTGATGTAATTTTGCTAGCCTTGTCTTTAATTACTGGTATCAAGGTAACGGACATCATAGATTCTGGTAGGAAACCATGGATTAGAAAGCTGGTAAAGCAACTGCTGAGTTTCTCCAAGAGGAGAGTGGAGGAGTACTTCAAATGTTCAGCATATATACCATCAAAACCACAGGATTTGTTAGCATCTAGCCTACTTATTGCAGCCTTGATTTTTTCACTTGTAACTTTAATTGTGTCATATTTTTTCTTCTTTGTTACACTCTGTTGTAGCAGCAATGGTATTTCCTTGGTGCCCAACAGAGTTAAACAAAGTTTGGTAATGTGTTTTCCAAAGATTGGCTATGTTATTAGTACCAGAGATCCCATCTACACTAACGGGTAGAGGTGTGCAGCTATTATGCATTTTTTTAATATCCTTCCAGAAGGCCAATGTGTCTTTGCTAGCAAAGTTTTTGGCCAATGCTTCTCTTCTTAATACATTTTCATTGTTTTTTATATATCTGATTGCATACTTGCATCTAGCCTTTAGTCTGGTGAACATGTCAAAAATGGGTCCCTGTCTCGGTTTGTTATGATCCAGCCATACACTACGGGCATCTCGGGATGCCTGGTATAGTTCTGAAACATGGTCATTCCACCCAGGTTTGTTAAAAGAGTAATTTTTGTTATGCTTGTGAAATACTATGTCACTAGCCTTAGTAAGACAAGATATAATATTATTGTACAGCTTGCTGACCTCTTCTCGATGACTAGCATTAACACAATTGGGGTCTTCACAGGTAATGGCATCCTCACTGCCAGGATCAAGCTCAGAAAGGAGAGTGTGTGTTAAAGTGCAAAATTGCTCACACTCCTCCTCGTCAAGCCCGCCCCATGGCAGTTTTGGATTTACACTATTGTTTGACTGGGTTCATTCTGGCGCTCTTTCCAAACTAGCTGTTAAGGTCAATGGGATATGATCTTCATCTGTATATGTATACTGAATTTCCATATTTGTTATCATATCATGGAAATCAGCACTAGCTACGGTATGATCTAGCCAAGACGTTGAGCCCCATGCTCTGCACTGACACATGTGTAACTACTATGAGCTGAGAAGAGATAATTAGATCATGCTCACCACAGAAGTTAGTCATATGACTAGCAAACAGAGAGTTACTCATGTCCTTCAGATTAGCATTCCAGTCCCCTATTACAGAGTAGCAGGTGGTATTTAGTTCTTGTAAAAGAGCACTTAGCTCTCCAAGGCATTCCAGGTATTGTTCTTCATTTTCATTACATTGGTAGGGCAAGTACACACTAAGAATAACTACTTTCCGTTGGATATCTTCTATTTCTATACCTGTACACCATGGTAAATTTGTTACAAGTGGTTTAACCCGGCTGTCTAAAGAGCACAAAATAGCTACTCCTCCCGGTGGGTGACCTGCTACTAGACCATCCATAGCATCGGTTGTCGAGACCCCAAACCCATGAAAATTATCACAGATAGTACTGAGCTTACCCAAATCCTGTTTAAAATACCAAGTCTCCTGCAGGCACACAATATCACTGGTATTAAATACGTCTACTACATCAGGGCGTAGGAGAAGCCCTCTGTTGGTTTTAGGGAGCCCCCTACAGTTATAAGTAGCAATACGCAAATTGTTGGGAGATGAAGTAGACTTTATATCCATGATTAAGAGTTGTTGGGAGGGTGGGTTACCGTAGTTATAGAGTCCTCATTTGTATATATACAACATTTGCTTACTATTGTTGAACATGAATGTAAATATATATCACAAAATGACCACTACAAAGTAAAACAAAGACTATAATAAAGACGAAACATCGTAACATATTAAATATTACGAGGTATTTCAGGAACTGCAATGATCGACGACTAGACAATAGACATATCGGCAATAACTTAGAATATATACAATTGAAGATTGTTTGTGACATCTTATATGAGGTGGAATTATACAAAACATTTCTCTTTGTAACATTAGAGTAATAAATAATTGCTTAGGTTAACATTTCAATAATTCTGAGTATGAGTGGCGGAATATTGTAGGTGACGAACACTACCATGCAGCCGGTACAAGGGCTATCCCGAAACTCAGTCCACCTTCCAGCTATAGCAGACGAATACCGGCGTGCTTGGCATATATTTACCCCTATGGTAAAGCAGCCGCTATGCCCGATCTACATTCTTGCCTAATCACGATTTTATGTCAATGTATTTAACTTGGCTTTATTGTATTGACTAAACTAACCAATAATAAGTAACCTAATCCAATAAAATCAAGTACAATGCATCAAAATATAATCATGATTACTGATTGTAAACACGAATGTAGCGGCACCACGGCTGCGGCTATGCTCCGACATTTCTAAACAAAATAATGTTACATGTCAAGATTATTATTTGAGTACTTATTTCGGGATTATTTTGATCTACTTGAATTTGTACAACATTGTGATGGGTATGCATATAATATAATGGCTTAATTTTGAGTATATGTATACAAAGTCTAATATAGGTTATCACCCTTTCATACGATTATGATGCTTCTTTCGGATATAGCTAGGTACATTTATAATTATCACATCCAAATCGATTATTTGTGTATGGATATATACACAAAGTCTTAAAACTGTTATCAAGCTCCGAAAGTCTGAATCGGGTTGAGTTGGCTTTATATTGGACACCCTTTTATGGCATTTGGGTGTGAAATACGACACCATTTCCAGTCTATCGGAGATAATGATGGTAAAGGAAAATGCGGCTTAATTTATTTCTAGTGCGGAAGGTGTAGGCCTATACATATACTCAAAATTAAGCCATTATATTATATGCATACCCATCACAATGTTGTACAAATTCAAGTAGATCAAAATAATCCCAAAATAAGGACTCAAATAATAATCTTAACATGTAAAATTATTTTGTTTAGAAATGTCGGAACATAGCCGCAGCCGTGGTGCCGGTACATTCTTGTTTACAATCAGTAATCATGATTATATTTTGATGTATTTTACTTGATTTTATTGGATTAGGTTTCTTATTATTGGTTAGTTTAGTCAATACAATAAAGCCAAGTTAAATACATTGACATAAAATCGTGATTAGGCACAAATGTAGATCGGGCATAGCGGCTGCTTTACCATAAGGGTAAATATATGCCAAGCACGCCAGTATTCGTCTGCTATAGCTGGGAGGTGGACTGAGTTTCGGGATAGCCCTTGTACCGGCTGCATGGTAGTGTTCGTCACCTACAATATTCCCCCACTCATACTCAGAATTATTGAAATGTTAACCTAAACAACTATTTATTATTCTAATGTTACAAAGAGAAATGTTTTGTATAATTCCACCTCATATAATGAAGAAAGCATATAGAGAGTGGTTGGGTAGTAGAGGGAATGAAGATTCCGAGAGACAGAAACGAGCGAGGTACGTGGAGAGTAAGAGGGTGGTGAAGAGAGTAGTGAAGGAAAGTAAGAGAAGAGTAGATGAGGAATTTGGAAGGAATCTGAGTGTAAAATGGAGGGAGAGTAAGAAACTGTTCTGGAAAGAAGTCAAGAAAGTTAGGGAAGGTAGCAAGGGAAACAGTAAGGGTGTGAAAGATAAGAATGGGAGAATGCTAGCCGAGAAGCAAGAGAGAGTCGAAAGATGGAGGGAGTACTTCAGTGAGTTGCTAAATGAAAGGAATGAAGAGCCAGCAAACATAGCTGGATATGGTATGGGAGGGAGAAGAAGAGAAGTAGTGGAGGAGGAGGTGGGGATCAGGAGGTCAGAAGTGTGGGAAGCCATGAAAAGAGTGAAGTTGGGGAAAGCACCAGGAACAGATGGAGTGTGTGGGGAAATGTTGAGGTATGGTGGTGAGATAGTGATAGAATGGGTATGGAAAATGTGCAAACTAGCATGGGAGAAGGGGAGTGCACCCGATGACTGGAAGACTGGCATAATAGTCCCCCTATATAAGGGCAAAGGGGAAAGAGGAGTGTGTGGTAACCACCGAGGAATATGTCTTCTAAGCGTAGTAGGGAAGGTATACAGTAGGGTAGTGATTGAGAGAGTGAGAGTGAGAACGGAGAAATGGATAGGCGACGAGCAGGGAGGTTTTAGGAAGGGAAGAAGATGTGTAGATCAGATTTTTACCCTGAATTGTGTTGTGGAGAAGTATCTGGAGAAGAAACAAAAGGTGTATGTTGCCTTTATGGACTTGGAGAAGGCCTATGACAGAGTGGATAGAGAAGGTTTGTGGAAAGTACTTAGAATATACGGAGTAGAGGGCAAGTTGCTGAAAGCAGTGAAGAGCATGTATGAGGGTGCAAAGGCGGCAGTACGTGTGGAGAGTGAGCAGAGCGAGTTCTTTGACCTGAATGTTGGTTTGAAACAGGGGTGTGTGATGTCCCCGTGGTTGTTTACTGTATATATGGATGGAGTTATGAAAGAAATACTATCAAGAGCAGTGGATGTTGGTGTATCGCTGAAAAGGGAGGGAATTGAGTGGAAGCTACCTATACTGCTGTTTGCGGATGATACAGTTCTGATGAGTGATAATGAATGGGAGTTGCAGGGTCTGGTAAATGAGTTTGGAACAGTGTGCGAAAAACGGAATTTGAAGGTAAATACGGGGAAGAGCAAGGTTATGGTCTTCGAAAGGGGTGAAGTCACAGAGTGTGAGGTGAAGCTGAACGGTCAGGCTATGGAGATCGTCAACTCTTTTAAGTATCTGGGCAGTGTGTTGAGTAAAGATGGGACTATGGATGAAGAGGTGCGGGAGAGGGTACAACAGGGGAAGAGGGTTGTAGGAACGCTAAAAGCAGTAACAAGAAATAGGGTGGTCAGTATGGAAGTGAAGAAGTCCTTGCATGACAGTGTGGTAATCCCGACACTGACTTACGGAAGCGAAGCATGGACGTTGGTTGAGAGACTCAGACCAAGAGTGAGAGCAGTGGAAATGAATTACTTAAGGAGTGCGTGCGGAGTTACATGGAGGGATAGACAGACTAATGAGGAAGTAAGAAGGAGGTGTGGTGTGGAGGTAGATGTGCTGGAAAGTGTGAAAAGGAACAACTTGAGATGGTTCGGCCATATGGAACGTATGGAAAGCGAGAGAATGACTAAGAGGGTGTACGAGAGCGAGGTGGAGGGACAGAGGGGGAGAGGTAGACCGAATATGAGGTGGAAGGATGGAGTGAGGAACTACATGAACGAAGGCGGTGCTGGTTGGGGGGAGGGGCGTCGACTGACTGGGGACAGAGGTGCATGGGGGCGGTTCGTTCGTGGTTCTTCGGGGATCACGACGTCAGGCAATAGATAGATAGATAGATATAATGATGTCACAAACAATCTTCAATTGTATCAAGTTATTGCCGATATGTCTAGTTGTCGATCATTGCAGTTCTTGAAATACCTCATAATATTTATTATATTACGATGTTTCATCTGTATTATATTCTTTGTTTTACTTTGTAGTGGTCATTTTGTAATATATATTTACATTCATGTTCAACAATAGTAAGCAAATGTTGTATATATTATATAGGCCTATACATTTTGAAGGCAGGCTCGTAAAATTTGTACATTTTGTGCCACCCCACTATAATGAGAGTGGGTTATCAGACTTTGGGGTAACAGAAAACGCAGCTTTATACAAGTTGAATTGAATATACCTGATCTCCATCTAGATCCGCGATCGTGCTGGGAGAAATTAAAATAGAGTTGTGCCACTTATGATTTTTCCATAACTGCAGTTTTCGTTACCACCACTGATTCTTGAAGTGATTAGCCATTGGGCTTTTGGCAGAAAATGACAAAAATTATCTGTGAAATCAGAGACATATTTACATACAGTATTCTCATCATCCAGCATTACTGCTTCCTAATTATCAGCCAACTTAAAATAGCCCTATATAATATTCAATCATCAATAGAACAATACACTATACCATGTAGGAAGTCTTCTGGAGAAAGAGGGCAAAATTAGAAAACAATACATGATAAACTAAAGCTGCGTTTTCTGTTACCCCAAAGTCTGATAACCCACTCTCATTATAGTGGGGTACGTGGCACAAAATGAACAAGGGGCGATCCAGACTTTTAAATATATACATTATATGGACAACCTTTCCTGACTATTTTTAACAATGAAAGTAAATATGCATTGCAGAATAATTACTACAAAGCAAATAAAGACAAACTAAAAGCGAAATAGCGTAATATACAAACTATCATGAGGTATGTCAGGGACTGGAATAATCGACAACAGAGCATATCGGCAATCAATTTGAATATATACAATTTAAGATGTGTTGTGACATTACAATTATCATATTAGGTGAAATTATATAACATATTTATTTGTTTAATAGTAGAGCAAGAAATAATCGCATACATAGAAATTTCAATAATTCTGAGGAGTGACAGATGACATGACCGTGACGAACAATGATTTTCTGAACTTGACTCTTGGGAAGACGACAAGGTCACGAGGCTAGATGCCCCCCCCCCCTCGATATCTCTACGTTTCTACTGGCCCTCACGCAGCCGTGGTGCTTTGCACGGTCGAACCTATATTTCACAAATGTTATGATATTTATATATATGCGTGTAGGCTACTGTTACTTAGTAATATTGTATTGTGTAGCCTAATCAACCCAAATGATATAAATTTAAAAAAGAATACACCGAAATATAATCGTGATTAGGCGCGAATGGAGTGGCACCGCGGGTGCGGCCATGTGCTCCAATGTTTATAAACAACAGGCTTTACATATCAAGATTAATATTCGATCCATCATTTCGATATTATTTTGATCTAGTTGTATTTGTAAAAAATTTGATGACTATTCATATAATATAATCGCTTACTTTGGAGTATTATATATAATAACTCCGGTAGGTTATCGGCCTTCTATAGGATTATGACGCTTCTTTTGGACATTCTGAGGATATAGCTAGGTACATTTATAATTATGACATCCAAATCGATTATTTATATATGGATATATACAAAAAGTCTTAAAACTGTTATCAAGCTCTGAAAGTCTGAATCGGGTTGAGTTTCGACCCTGTGGAAGAGCAGGGTTGAGTTGGCTTGATATTGGACACCCCTCAGGGCATTTGGGTGTGAAATTTCCAGTCTATCGGAGATAATGATGGTAAAGGAAAATGCGGCTTATAGCACAAATGTATGCTAGAATAGAATTGAAAAGTCGCTAGATAGACCCCAGACATTAAAAACTTATATGTCACTTGCACAAAATATGTTGAAGTATCTAGATTAATCTTTAGCAATCGAAACATCTCTACAATCCCTTAAAATGGTGAAATTAACTTGAATATCGCTAGAATTCATCACATCTGGATGTCACTAGATGGAAGTGACAGAAGTGATTCGCTGGATCTAGCGGTAGCCGCTACATTGGCAACATCGTACCATGACTATTCATTCCGTTATTGTTAACAAGGCCAGATTTCGAAACTATAACAATTATTTCAAAGTTCAGAGATCATCAGGTTGGTTTAGAAGTCGATGTATACAATTTCAGTTCCATTAGTTTCAACAAGATTCACATAATACGCTACTTAGAGGGTGTTATGCCCTGATTTTATACAGGAGTAACGATTGATTGAGGTGAGTTCTTCAAGACTGGAATATCAGGTTTCATGCACATACATATAAGGAATCAATAGAACACATAAATATAATTTCGGAATGTGGTTCGTAATACAGCTTTATTTAATTAACACACTCACTGGTATAGAAAAAGAATTAATTCACTTTCGAAAAACATAGGTAGGAGCAATAGATTCAGTATCAAGTTGGGTCTTTCAATTCTCCTAGCACGATCGTGGATCTGGATGGAGCGTGCACTGCCACTTTCAACACTCAGGTATTATTCTTCTGAGATAAGTACAAGATACAAGATTAGAAGAAAGTCACTCGAAGGGCACTGGTTTAGTTCTCATAAGTATATGGTGAAGTTCGTTGATTATGCCTAGGGCTTAGTTATTTTATTTAGATGTTGCGCTAACTTCAGGTCTCAAATGTCAAGATCTGATAGAGTGGAAAAGACAACTAGCATTGCATACTTATTTACTGTTAACCTGTAAACGGCGGCAAAGCTCATAAGAGGTTTTACTGGGCGACGGCGGCAAAGCTCTTAAGAGGGAGGCCTAAAAAAAACATTTAAACGACCCCAGTAGCACTAAACATTTTTTTTTTTTTTTTTCCCCTATACCTCATATCACTCCTCCACACATCCCCTCCTTCCCCCTTTTCCCCTCCCCCTTCAATTATCACCTATTTTCCCTGTTATTCCCTAATTCGTTGGTATATTTTTGTGCTAACATTAGCAAAATGTGTGGAGGATGTGCTTACGTGCCTAGCGAGTGTATTATACAACTGAGTGTGTGAATGAGTAGGCTCAGTGTGGCTTGAGGCCTCGTGGAGGGAGGGGTTGCCTCAATTTTCTCCATAATTCATGAATGGGCTGGTCCATCTATATTCGCGATTTTGACCAGAAAAATGATATTTTCACTTGTTTTATTGTTGTTACAGGTTACTATCTTCACAGTGAAGGTAAAATAGGCTCATATGAATAAGTAATAATGATATTTATCGTAAAATGACGATTATAGGCCTGAATGGAGCCAATATGCTCGTCCATGGGGACCGGGTTCAATACCCCCCCCCCTCGCCGTTTATAGGTTAATGCACGTATTGGAATTCCTCACTGAGATTAATTTGCTTTACGACCTATCCCACAAGCTGTTGGGATCTCAGAATATCTATACCATAATCTCCCAATTAGGAAGAACTCTTTATGTGGCTGAGGGTAAATATTGTCGCGGTAATTATCTCGTAATAACTTTTACTGGTACGAATTCTCGGGCAATGAACAGGGAACTCTAGAGGTCGAAATTAAAACACTCGTCAGGGCTAGCAAGTAACTTTAAAATGAGCATAGGTAAACAATGGTCTGGTGTTACAGTATCTCCGCACTGATACAAATGATAGTCAATAGTGCACTGTTGGGTTATCTTCTTAGATTTTCGATCTGGTGTCGTTGAGGGCTTCTAAGCTGCTCTGGGGGCCATCCAGGGGGTCCAGTCGTGTGAAGAAGTTACAGATGGGCCATCAACCGTTGATGAAGTTCTGTTCAGGTACTCTCTGGGCTAGGATTTTAAATGTTATGTTTCAGGCTGAGGCCGGATTAACACATCATCGGACCAACGCAAGAGGAATCTATACAAGGACTCTTCTTGACAGTCTCTAATCTTTATGAGAGGTTCAAAGAACTCAGGTGGTCTTACCCTTTTAGTCACAAATCCTGGTGGGTTGCCACAGACAAGATGTGCCTAGGATCTATTCATGCTAAGTGCTCCTAAGAGTAACTCGCATAGACCCTTCTAACACAAAAGATATTTCTATCCTAGATCTCTGTGAGTTAAGTACAAGTCAGATGTCTAAAATAATAAAGTATTGAAAGGTAGGGAGTCCTTCGTCTTTCAATATTTGTATTAGGTTAGATAAGATCCTAATATAAAATAACTATATTAAATTCTGGGTAGCCAGAAATAATTAGTTACGTATATGTAGTTCTTGTTGCACTCTACTGTAGATAAATTATTATAAAACTCAAGTGGAAGAGGCAATACCAGCAGTGAGTTTTTAATACACTTATTTGGGGTATATTATAGGTTTGACTCCTGTAAGGAGATAAAGAAAACCTAATATTTAGTAGTGGCCCCGTAATCATTGACGATTATGCCTATTACATAAGGCACCCTCTTCAAACACTCATCCGCCGTAGTTTGAATCTACCGCGCAGAGCATTACAAATTTGAGGAGCCTTCATCATGAGCGCACGCAACCTCACTCATGGTTCAGTCATTATGAATTGGGTTCTCACTACGAAAAAACTTCGTAAAAAATAAAAATAAAAAGAAAATAAGAATAACTATTCAATAAGCTTTCCATAATATCGTGGATGTACTTGTGTGGATCTTTGACCAGACGCTGACTCAGGCGTCATTCTTCCTTCACTGACATATCAAGTAAACCAAAATCCTTAATACATCAACGAATGGGAAGGGGATGGTCGGGAGGGCCCCAGTCGTCAATGATTACGGGGCCACTACTAAATATTAGGTTTTCTTTATCTCCTTACAGGAGTCAAACCTATAATTTATTAGTGGCCCCTCCATCATTGACGATTATGCCTGATATCTAAGACTGGAGGGGGACATTCGTAATCATATCATAACTCTAGCAAAAGCAGATAATCAAACACCACATAGTTTTCTTACTTCAAAAAAGATATATATTTATTGGCGCAGCACATATATACAAAAGGGGTACAAGCAGGAGCGTGCTTCAAAGAAGCCTGCTTGATTAAAGGGTTAACTCTTGAGACTCTGTGAACAGATCTGTAAGTTAAAAAGGCACCCCACTCAACATAAGTGGTGAAAAATAACAAACTTATAAGTTTACATGTGCACATATAACCCCATAATACTCGTGGATATATCTTGCAAAATATATCCAATGCTTAAAATTACATTGCTTTCACAGCTAAAACTACTTATAACAACACTGTTGTTTGTACTACCATTGTACTAGCACAATTTCCTGCACTGAATAGTACAGGGAAATTTTCATATCACAATACCCATAACTAGTATCACAGCTCTTATACTCCGGCGGGGTCTAGGGTGTCCTATGTTACACTGACTGCACCCCTCCCCCTCCCCCTTTTTCTTGAAATTAAACAAGAAGTGACTATTAGGGCCACCTAGACCCTCTGCCTTAAAGCTATACATGGCAAGGAAGGTTTGCCTAGAGCTACTGACAGGTATCGTGTCAAAAACGTATGATTAGAGGCCCACAACTGTGTGGACGTAATATCTTCAACAGAAAAATTCTTAAGGAAACGCAAAGAGGCTGCCCATTTGCGTAAATCGTGGGCCCTACCCACAACGCCGGGATTACTCTCTTTAATGACCTCGACCAAGAGAGAAGCCAATCTACGTTTCAGCAAGCGCTTACCCGTACTTGCTACCCATAAAGCACCCTAGGGATTTAGAGGAGCTACTCTCAAATATTTGGTTAGAGCCTGCACTGGACATAAATTATGGTGCACCTTTCCCCTTTTCAACGCCGGCACCGTGAATTCTGAAAACACGTGTTCACTGTGCTCATTCTTGGCTATGAACCCTGGGGAAGGTGCAATGTGAATACACTCATTAAGCCTACCAAACCTGAGGCAATTAGGTGTGTTGCTCATCGCCGCCAGCTCAGATACTCTGTTCCCGGTGGCCAAAGCCATAAGGAATACTTCCCTTTTTAAGAGTAATGTAAAATCTGCAGTATTTTGGTACAGACGGGAATGAAGTAATGACAAAGCTTTGTCCAGAGACCAAGTAGGCATGAGCTGACGGGGAGGTGGGCGGAGTTTAAAACATGCTCTCATAAAACCTGTTTCCTCCGCGACTAGTATGGTGAGACCGGTAAGGTCCCAAAATGGCATCCTAATCGCTGTTAAGCGATTTTTTAACGTTACCACAGATAAACGTTTCTGCTCGAACAGATAATTTAAATAATTAAAAACCAAAGCCACCGAGGGCACAGTTTGTTCTGTCCTAAGGATCCAAGAAGTAAAGGCTTGCCAATGTGATTGATACTGTCGTTTTGTAGACTGGGTATATTGATTCATGAATTTATTGGTCACGTCTCTACCATACGGCGCTAGCCACTTGGCCTCCTGAATGTCCATAATGCAAAAGTCAGCGAGGTCGCTAGGTTGCCAAACGTGTCTAAGTGGAAAAACCCGACCGGGAGCGACACCGGGTGCGGGCACCACGTTTTCAATTGCTGGTACCACAACTGCGCCGGCCATAGGGGCGCGATTATCGAGACTACGCCCCGATAATCTCGTAGTTTGTTTACTACTTGGCACATTAGAGACGCGTCTGGCGGCGGAAACAGATAAATGGAACTCCACCTGTTCTAGTCTGTCACCAGGGCGTCTGGCCCACCTGCCGGCGTTATCGTCCGGCGGGTGAGGTACAATGGGAGTTTGTGAGTCTCCTCTGACGCAAACAGATCCACTTGTGGATGGTAAGGCTCCGCAATCATTTGGTTGAAAATGGGTTGCTTGAGCGCCCATTCTACTGTTGTGCTCTGTCTCCGAGACAGAGCGTCTGCCCAGACGTTTGCTACGCCTGGGAGATAAGAAGCGTGAAGATGAATGTCCAGCCTGTTGGCTAGAATAAAAATCTCTTCCGACACGGTTAGCAACTTTCGAGATCTCGTCGACCCTTGTGTCTGAATACAGTGAACCGCATTCAGATTGTCCATTCTGAAGGCCACCGACTTTCCCCGCAAAGTAGAGCCGTGAGCCTGAAGGAAAAATAAGGGGACTAGTAATTCTTTGACATTGATGTGGGAGATTTCTAAATGGGACCACAGCCCTTGACCCTGGTGCCCTTGGTTTGACTGAAAACCCCAACCTATCGTGCCTGACGCATCCGTGTCTACCCATACCGTCGGCGGAGGAGAGGTCCATGACATTACTGAGTGCAACATTTCCCTCTTCGCCCAGACCGCTAGTAAGTTGTGGATTAATTTTGGTATGGGCCATAATTTTCCGCCGGCAATAGCGGAATATATTTGTTGCCCTCCAATATTAAACGCTTTACTTTCAACCGGCCCAACATTACAGTTAGTTGAACCCAGTTGAGAGAGCCGACCAGAGACTCCCAGATTCTCCGTGTCGTAGTCAGACTGTGAAGGAACCGGAACAGTTTCCTGCGAAATCTGTTTCGATTGTCCACACTCTGACTCAGAGTGAGAGCAGCTGTGTCCCAAACCAGCCCTATCCACTGAACTACTCGTGAGGGAACAAGGTTTGACTTTACCAGATTTACCTTGAACCCTAGAGTTTTGACATGATTTAATGTTATGTTGACATGATTTATGCATACTTGCTCCGTCTCTGCCACCACTAGCCAGTCGTCTAGGTACCACAAAATCCTGATCCCTTGTTTTAACAATGGCATCAGGGCTTGCCGGACTAATTTCGTGAATAAGCGAGGTGCCAGGTTTAATCCAAATGGCATCCTCTGAAAAACATAATTTTGATGCCTGATCCGTAAGGCCAGAAATTGTTGAAATCTTTTGTTTACCGAGACGTGCCAATACGCGTCTGTCAGGTCTAAAGAACACATCCATCCTCCCGGCGGAAGTGTTAGCCTGATTTGATGTACTGTCAACATCCTGAATGACACGTTGTGAATGTGAAGGTTCAGATAAGACAGGTCTACGACGGGTCTCATCTGAACACTGTCCCTTTTGGGTACCAGAAATAGCTTGGATGTGAAGACTGGGTAATTTTGAGGGACCGGGATGATGACATTCTTGGCGATCATTTCCTTGATCAGTGACTCCACCTCTAATGAAACTAGATTCGCCGTTGTCGGCTGACGTAAACGAGGTCGCCGGAGCCACTGCCAAGTGATGCCTTTGCGTGCCACCATCCTTGCCCACGTATTTAATGGCCATGCTTGGTGACACGTTCGGAACGACCCAGTTAGCAGACAAGGGTTCGCCGGCTGTACTACCCTCGGATCCACCCGCCTTGAGACCGGCACCGGGAGTGAGAGAGACTTTAGTTTTTTGATGGTG
Source organism: Paralithodes platypus (assembly GCA_032716605.1). Lineage (NCBI taxonomy): Eukaryota > Metazoa > Arthropoda > Malacostraca > Decapoda > Lithodidae > Paralithodes > Paralithodes platypus. The sequence goes on along the minus strand of CM064514.1, from coordinate 9,416,843 downwards.
GTGGAGGAGGTGGTGGTGGACGCTTCACCTGCTGGCCGGCGTTGGCAGAAGACGGGCCCTGACCTGGTTTGTTATAGCCTCGTCCTTTCTGACCTGTAAACTTACCCTGTCTATACCTGTACTGACCTTGGGGGGAAGAGGACTTAGGTAGGTGAAAGGGCTTAGATCCCCCCGGCTGCGCTTTTGCGACTGGCTTGGGTTTGGGAAAGTTAAAAGTTGGTTTCTTAGAAGGGGTGGGACTCTGTTTAAAGGCCTGAGCCATATTAAACACAGTTCTCCACACATCTGGGGACATTAAAGAGGGAGTAAGCACTGGTGACATGACCACCTGATTCGCAATTCGATCAGGAAGTTTCCTAACCAGGGACATTCTGAGATCTTGTCTCGCTCGTACTGCCTCAAGCAAGGCTGTGCGGATATCACCCAACGACTGAATCGACGTCTGAAGGAGCAATCGCCGAGATAGTTCAACCGATCTTCTGGCATCCGCGTCCGCGATTGCCTGAGTGGATCGTAGCATCGATTTCGCCACCTGGTGCGTCACAATGTATTGGGAGAAAAGTCTATACGCTTTCCCCCGTAGCCTAAATTCCCGGTCTAGGTGAGTTTGGGAAGGTGTAGTGAAAGAGTCCTTGAGTTCACATAGATTGATTTTAGGGGCAGCTAAGAAAGCAAACAAAGCAGATGGGACACCGCCAGCAGCACACACTGGCATAGAGAACCAAGAATGACTGTCCTGAGGAATTTGGTGGGAGGATTTTGAGGTGAAGGTGGTAGCAAAGTTCTGAGCCTCCGTCTCCCATTCCACCCAAGGTCCCGGGCCCAACTGCCCCACCTTCAATGCTGGATTAGCGGCTGTGTCTGTGACAGTTTGCAAATCTAATTCTGGCGTGAGAGCTGACAGTGTTTTTATATCATTAAAACCATCATTCTTGGACCAGTCAGAAAACAGTTTTGAAGCTGAGGCAGGGGGCAGGGCAGGTGTAGCAGTATAAACAAAATAGTCCTGGTGATAATAGTTAGGAATGGCCTTAACATTAACATCTAGTACATTACCCAATATATCCAAGGCTCGTAACTTTTTAGATTTATTGCCTTGGATTACCCACTCTTGTGGCACTGGAAGTTCCCCTGACAAGGTGGGCTGTGCGACCTCTGGTTTAGTGGGGATCAATTGTATCCATGACTCGTCGGGACCGTATAATAGGGGCATCGCTACCTTTCTTAACGGTGCTTTATCTAAAGGGGGCGGATTCACATCCGTTACCACCCTTACACTAGAAGTAGTCAGTGCCGCCGAAGCAGGCCTAGCGACCACAGATGGTGATATAGAGGGAGGGTGAGGAATCTTAGTTAAGGCAATGGAAGCAATCAGAGGCCGAATATTGGAACTTGTCATGGAAGCTCCCAGGTCTACTGTAGGAGTCTCCGGCTGTTGGCCAATTTTTTTTGTTAGAGCATTAAACAATAACCCATCTATTTCTTCTGCCGTGACAAATTTAGTTGATGACGAACTCAGAGGTGAATCATTCCGATCCTGTGTGTCGTCTAAAACTGAACCCGACTCCTGCACCTCCATGTCCGAGATTACAGACACCTCGTCTTTGTCATCTGGCTCCCCGTGAGAGGATTCCGCCGAAGCCGGAATCCCGTCGTGTTGCCAAGTCAAGTCTGGAATGGATGATGGGATCGCCGCGTCCCTGTGGACATCAGCCACTGAATGTGTATCTTGAGCCAGACGTGGGCTTTCAGTCCCTGGTCAAGAATATCGCCATACCCCCAGGCCTTGGCCTGCACTCCCTTGGGAGTCCGATACTCCCTCAACCATGGAGCCCCCACTTGACCCTGCTAGAGGACGATCACTGTCCACCGAACTCTCCAATTCTAAGGTTAGAATACTAATAGGTAAAATGTCTTTTGTTGCTGACACCACACTAGCCCCATGAGAGTGAATACTAGATTTGCCGGGAGTAGAGGCATGAAGAGAGGCACTAGACTCCGGTGAATGCCGGGAGGCCTTTCGTTCATGCGAGTCTTTCCTAGAAGACTTGTGGCTACGGTGCGACCTAGAACTGCCTTTGGACTTTGTAGATTTCTCACTATAGCTACTTGTGGACCCCTCTGTCTTGCTCTTCTTACTCGCCGGCGAAGAAGAGAGACCAGGCGGCTGCTGTCTAAGAGGTGACCTGGACCTGGACCGCGCCCGTGACGAGGAGGCTGCCACCGGGGGCGTAGGATCTCGCGGTCTCTTAGATGTGCCGGAGGCTGGAGAAAGTGTAATACCCTGTCCAGTCTCTGCTGACTTTCGTACAGTTACTCTAGAGGGACGTTTACTAGGGGGGGGGGGGGGGGGGGGTGCTCAATTAGTAACTTATCCCAAAGAGTTACGTTATCGCATTGAAGTGACTTATGAGCCACTGTGGTAGTATAAGAGGTCATCTGCTGCCTAACCTCCCGTAAAGCGACCGCTGCGGTCTTATCATTGTCTTGCAAAACTTTATGACTTAATTGAGAGCAAAAGGTACAGTTCCGCATCACCCACAGACCCCGTGAGCGGTCGAGACATTTAACACATTTAATGCAAAGGGTGTGTGCAAATATAGGGATACCTGAACAGGAGGGCGTAATGCACAAAGCAAAAACAGGGGCAAAGGTAGCCATGACAGAGACTGGTGGGAAACTTACTCCAGGTTCTCTATAGACCCGCCGGGACCCAGCTCTGGAAAAAAAGAAAATTTCCAGGAATTAATGCTCATAAGGTTACCCCAACATGTTCGCACACAAGTGTTAAATAACCCGCCGGGTAACGAGACGCAATACACAATGACTACAGCTCGCTACGCGGTGGGGTTCCTTAGTAAAGATTTCAGAATATCTTAACCTGTCCAAAAGATTTATGAATACCCTCTGACATGACATAAAGACCAGCATGGCGTTTATAACTGATTTTAGTCTTCCCGGTGGTGTTTGTTTCAATATATTTTTGGAAAAAAAAAACTAAAAATACGCCGGCCCCCGTATTATCTCGCAGATCAAAAACTGGGAGGCCTGACAAAATACGAGATCTGACTTCTCCCGAAGTGGTAATTAGATCGCCGTATGTTGAAGGCGGCGATACAAAACGTATCCCTCAATTGTCTGGTCAACTATACTGAATTGCAAATTCGTTATTCTACCCTTCCAGGGAGCACCCGTCGGGTGTAAAATAAAGTTACAAAAATTTAACCCCAATTGTGCCTTAAATTGCCGTATGTTGAAGGCGGCGATGCAAAATGCACCCCTCCATTGACTGGTCAACTAAACTGAATTTTTTGCAAATTCGTTAATCCCACCCTTCCAAGGTGCACCCGCCGGGTGTGAATAAAAGTTTATAACGTTTACCCCAATAGTTCCTATCCCCACTTCTTTGTAAAAGATCGCCGGGGAGGAAAACCAAACAACAACAGCTTAGTTTTTTACTGGCTTTGCAAAACCGGGAAAAAACTACACACAACACGTGTCCGCATGAACACTGTTAGATGGGTACAGCCATCCCGCCGGGAATCATAGGGAGCCTGACACAGGCCCCACCAGAGACGCAGTCCTGGAGAGCCTCAACACTCACTCGCCGGGGAACACAAGCCTGTTTTTAAAACCACGCATGGCTAAAACTCGGCCACCAGCCGGGTTTTTCATGGTGTAACCGAGAAAAACCCACCGGATAAGCAACCCACCCCGTCCAGATACCATCTGAACGCATCACAAGACCGTGGAGATAGCCAAGCACGACTAACCCCGGGCCCACACAATAGTCCGTGGAATTAGCCAATACACAACTAACCCAGGACACATAAATAGTACGTGGAATTAGCCAATACACAACTAAACCAGGACACACATGACACAGTAGTACATATTTATAACATAAATTAATAACACTTGTACATGTGGCAAAGCTATGAGAGGCTGGCTAGGCCTAGGCAGACGGACATAAAAGTAAACACGTCGTAATATAAACAAAAAAACACTGAATTATATCACAACAGGAACCACCGCCAACACACCACTGTAGCAAATACTTCCGACAAAGGGAAGAACTGACTCGGGACCCAGAAAAAACTTCACTAAGTGAAGAAAAATACGCTGGGAACGTCAGAAAAAACAAGCTACCTCATCAGAAAGATAAAAGGAAGCAAAAATAACGCGTAATGAAAGCCGCCTGCATCACAAAGCTAGCTAACTGTGAAAAAGTTCACATGTCCACAACAGGACCACGAGGGTACACCCGAAATAGATGCCCCCAAAACACGACCCAAAATACACTGCACTGCGGGCAACCCGCCCAGGACACTCCTGCTACGCATATCTTAACCTTACTCGATACATCCCGGAGTAAACAAATGAGAAAAAACTCACTAGGGACGCAACAAATGCGGAACTAGCGGAGCGTGGGGAGGCACGTCCGGGTCGGTTGAGCGCAGAGCAGAGAAGGAAGAATGACGCCTGAGTCTGGTCAAAGATCCACACAAGTACATCCACGATATTATGGAAAGCTTATTGAATAGTTATTCTTATTTTCTTTTTGTTTTTCTTTTTTACGAAGTTGTTTCGTAGTGAGAACCCAATTCATAATGACTGAACCATGAGTGAGGTTGCGTGCGCTCATGATGAAGGCTCTTCAAATTTTTAATGCTCTGCGCGGTAGATTCGAACTACGGCGGATGAGTGTTTGAAGAGGGTGCCTTATGTAATAGGCATAATTGTCAATGATGAAGGGGCCACTAATAAATATATATTAGTTAGAGGTCTCCATATTAACCGGTGGGTAGCCACGATTAATAAAGATCCAAAAGTCAATATATATATGTCACTGATAATCTCACAGACTCCGGGTTGCCGTTCGTCTATATGTAATCTTGAGTGGGGCATTAAATAGTCTTCAGTCAGAGAGCGGATTGCCGTTCGTCAGAAGCGATATTTCTACTTACTGAGTTTCTCTCCTCCCAGAGTTTATATAGCAGGGCTGCCCGGTGTTGCCTGGGCTGGTGGTTGATGGATTTGCTGTTATCAGGGCTTTCTAGGCAAGGGGGAGGGGAGTTTTAGCTTTACAGGGGTAGCATTAGGGGGGGGCTCACTTAATTGAGTAAGGAGGGGGTGGACGTAACAATTTTTAGGGATGGAGCTAACAGGTTCCTCAAGTTGGCAAGATGGTGGAGGTGTGGGGGAAGTTGGAGTCGGGGTGTTGCCTCGGCTGAGGGTTGTCCCTTTAATCTTTGGGGCGGCTGTGCATGGGGGTTGTTGTAGATTCGTTGCCTGGGTAATTCGCTCCTTATCTCCGGTGTCTTGCTCGAGTTGTTTTCGTGGTCAATGGGGGCGGAGCGCCTTGCTCGTGAAGGCCAGCTGGCTAAGTGCCCTACTTTATAAGTAAGTTACTTTACGAGGGGGGGGGGGGCAGCTCTCCCTTTATCTTCTTCCCCCGGATAATGTGAATGGTAAATCAAATATAGTTAGACATACCCCTATATGCGTATAATCAGTTGCCAGGCAGAGCTCCCCTGGTGGTTCTTGCATCGGGGTCGAGGGGGGCGGGGCACGTCACTATCCCGGGGTCGGCCGGGGGGAAGGGATGAGTGGGGGTCCTTGCGTGATCTGACGTGGCCAGGCCTCTGCTGGACACCTGCATGACCCTGTTGCTTACAGAGTGTTGTTCAGGGGAGAGTTAGATGTCTATTGATATGTTTCTTCCTATGAGCTAGTTTGAGTCTAACTTTGTTTGGTCGAGATGGGTTATGCCCTATCTGGGTTTGGGGTTGTCTGGGATGTGGAGGGGAAGAATAACAGAAAGGGGAAGTGAGGAGAGGGGGCAGTTGCCAGGTGGCCTGACCCTTCTAGTTAATTGGTTTGTGGTGGTCAATCAAATCTGGTTCGAGCCGGAAATATCAGGAAAGAAAAAGGAGAGGCGAATTTAAGCCGGTGAGGTACAGGGGGTCGCAAGAACAAGGTACACAGGCGTTGTCAATGATATACCTCGCAGCACCACAATTTCGTCGTGTATTTTAACCTCTGCAATCGGAATGGGGGCCTCTAACTCTGGTCTAACTATTTCTATATTTAGTGACTGGAGGGAACAACTGGCATGACAAACAAGACAGAGTAATGTGGATTGTATACTAGAAGATGGGGACTGACAAGACGTATAACAGGGGTGGAAATAAATGGAAGAGAGAGAGAGAGACAAATTCGTAGATAAAGATAGTGATCCAAAAAAAGGAATACATGCACAACAGGACGGTATTATAGCCGTCGTCATATTATGTGGATGGGACCGGTTTGGTACGTACCTGACACAACACAACAAAGGGACTACTGCTTCGTCACATTAATATTGGTATGGCATACTCGGGCTCAACTACATACACTTAGTTACTAGAAGGGAACACTGGGCATGGGGGTTATGTACATATATACTCGTCATGTAGAGAGATAAGGTGTCTTCCCTTTTTGTCCCTCTTTCAGATGGCTGTACTCAAATTTCTCATAGTTTAAACACACAAATAAATTGATACAATAATACAGGTTTTACAGTTAGGTTGTTCATAGGTCGCCAAGCATCTCTCTGAGGTGGTTGTACTGAGCTTGGGCCGTAGTCAAACGCACACGAAATAATACAACAATGTTGCCAGGCACGACCTTTACCTAAGCACAGACCTGCATAACGAAAATGTGGATGGCCTGGTGCTTACATAATTTATAACAGGCACAGTGAACACATACACGATGAAGGCATTATAGCCTTCGTCATATTAATATGGGGGAGCATGGTTGTTACATAATTAAATACAGAACTGACATAATCAATGATAGTTATACACAATGAACACATACACAATGAAGGTATTATGCCTTCGTCCATGAGAATATGTGGCTGCAACGTATAGTTAATTGACAGAAATAAAACATAACGTGAGGTTATGGATATATATAGCTGCTAACCGTGGAGAACGAAAAGAGAGGTGTTTTTCCTTCTTACAAGACAACTTCCTGAATTCCGTTAACATTAGGGAATTAATACATCTAAATTAACAATATGGGTCCCAGTGAAATATGTGGCTGCATACGCATAGTTAGTTAAACAGAACATGTGAGGTTATGGATATACTATAGGTTTGACTCCTGTAAGGAGATAAAGAAAACCTAATCTTTAGTAGTGGCCCCGTAATCATTGATGATTATGCCTATTACATAAGGCCTCCTCTTCAAACGCTTATTTACCGTAGTTTGAATCTACCGCGCAGAGCATAACAAATTGAGGAGCCTTCATCATGAGCGCATGCAACCTCACTCATGGTTCTGTCATTATGAAATTGGGTTCTCACTACGAAAAAACTTCGTAACAAATAATAAATAAAAAGAAAATAAGAATAACTATTCATAAGCTTTCCATATACTCGTGGATGTACTTGTGTAGATATTTGACCAGACGCTGACTTCAGGCGTCATACTTCCTTCTTCACTGACATATCAAGTAAACCAAAATCCTTAATACATCGACGAATGGGAAGGGGATGGTCGGGAGGGCCCCAGTCGTCAATGATTACGGGGCCACTACTAAATATTAGGTTTTCTTTATCTCCTTGCAGGAGTCAAACCTATAATTTATTAGTGGCCCCTCCATCATTGACGATTATGCCTGATATCTAAGACTGGAGGGGGACATTCGTAATCATATCATAACTCTAGCAAAAGCAGATAATCAAACAACCACATAGTATTCTTACTTTGTAAAAAAGATATATTTTTGCGCATAAATTTTATACAGCATATATATTAAAAAAGGGGTACAAGCAGGAGCGTGCTTCGAAGAAGCCTGCTTGAATAAAAAAGGGTTAACTCTGAGACTCTGTACACAGATCTGCTAGTTAAGAAGGCACCCCACTTAAAGTAAGTGGTGAAAAATAAAAACTTATAAGTCTACTTGTGCACATATAAACCCCATTAAACTAGTGGATATACTCCGAAAAATATACGCAAACATAAAATGAACTCGTGTACTTTCGCAGAAGTACCGAACTCTTCTACTTACGCAGAAGTACTTACATCAAAAATAAAATTCGCAGTCGCAACTACTGAGATTTTCTTAAATTAAATTGCTTCACAGCCAAAACTACTTACAACAAGAATTGTTGTTCTACTTTTTTTTTCTATGTTTTTTCTATACTTTTTTCTACTACTATTGTACTTTAGCACAATTTCCTGTAATGAATACTACAGAGAAATTTTATATCACAACACCTACATACAGTATCACAGCTCGTATGCTCCGTACACATACTCCGGCGGGGTCTAGGGTGTCCTATGTTACACTGACTGCCCCCCCCCCCTCTTTTCGTAATCTAAACAATAAGTGACTTAGAGGCCACCTAGACCCTCTGCCTTAAAGCTATACATGGCATGGAAGGTCTGTCTAGAGCTACTGAAAGGTATCGAGTCAAAAACGTATGATTAGAGGACCATAGGTGCGTGGACGCTATGTCCTCAACAGAAAAATTCTTAAGGAAACGCAAAGAGGCCGCCCATTTGCGTAAATCGTGGGCTCTTCCCACGACGCCGGGATTACTCTCTTGAATGACTTCGACTAGGAGAGAAGTCAGTTTATGTTTCATTAAGCGTTTGCCCGTACTTGCTACCCATAAAGCACCCTGCTGATTCAGAGGTGCTACTCTTAAATATTTGGTTAGAGCTTGCACTGGACATAAATTATGGTGCACTTTTCCCCTTTTCAACGCCGGCACCGTGAACTCTGAAAACACGTGTTCACTGTGTTCATTTTTGGCGATGAACCCTGGGGAAGGTGCAATGTGAATACACTCATTGAGCCTACCAAACCTTATGCAATTAGGTGTGTTGCTCATCGCCGCCAGCTCAGATACCCTGTTCCCGGTAGCCAAAGCCATAAGGAATACTGCCCTTTTTAACACCTAAAGAGCGGCCTAGGCGGTATAAAATATGTAGCCACCAGCGGGGTGTTTTTAGCCAAAATAGGGCTGTTTACGTGATCATTTTCATGCCTAAATAAGACCCAGAGCGTAAAACAAGTATCTATCCCTGAAAGGGCATAAACAGAGCTTTCCAATGACACCATAACGATCCTTTTATGACGGATAGTTTTCTTGCAACAACCGCGCAACACGAGTGCAAAAAGCATGTAATTCGGTACTTTCCCCATACAATTCAGTATGTAGCGAGTGAGAGAGGGAAGGAGGAGGAGGTGGGATTCGTGTCAGTAGGTTCGCCGCGGTAGTCTGGAGCAGTCATACGCTCGCTACTCTCCTGCCACCACTTGTCTCTCTCTCTCAGCAACATTACGTGCTGAAATTGCCACACGACCTATGTTGCGCGCCGCCAGATAGTCCAGATTTATTTTACTCGACTTATGTTGCGCGCCGACAGTTAGGGGTTAAAAGTAAGTCAAAATCCGCAGTATTTTGGTACAGACGGGAATGAAGTAAAGACAACGCTTTGTCCGGAGACCAGGTAGGCATGAGCTGACGGGGAGGTGGGCGGAGTTTAAAACATGCTCTCATGAAATCTGTTTCCTCCGCTAGTGGTATGGTTAGACCTGTAAGGTCAAAGAATGGCACCCTAATCGCTGTTAAGTGATTTTTTAACGTTACTACAGATAGACGTTTCTGCTCGAACAGATAGTTTAAATAATGAAAAATCAAAGCCACCGAAGGTACGGTTTGTTCTGTTCTAAGTATCCAAGACGTAAAGGACTGCCAGTGCGATTGATACTGTCTCTTTGTAGATTGGGTATATTGATTCATGAATTTATCGGTCACGTTTCTACCATACGGTGTTAGCCACTTGGCCTCCTGAATGTCCATAATGCAAAAGTCAGCGAGGTCTCTAGGTTGCCAATCGTGTCTAAGTGGAAATACCCGACCGGGAGCGACACCGGGTTCGGGCACCACGTTTTCAATTGCTGGTACCACAACTGCGCCGGCCACAGGGGCGCGATTAACGAGACTATGCCCCGATAATCCTGTAGTTTGTTTACTACATGGCACATTAGAGAAGCGTCTGGTGGCGGAAACAGATAAACGGAACTCCACCTGTTCCAAGCCATCACCAGTGCGTCGGGTCCTCCCGCCGGCATTATTGTCCGGTGGGTGAGGTACAGCGGGAGTTTGTGAGTCTCCTCGGACGCAAACAGATCCACTTGTGGACGGTAAGGCTCCGCAATCATTTGGTCGAAAATGTTTTGCTTGAGCGCCCATTCTACTGTTGTGCTCTGTCTCCGAGACAGAGCGTCTGCCCAGATGTTTGCTACGCCTGGGAGATAAGATGCGTGAAGATGAATGTTCAGCTTGTCGGCTAGAACAAAAATCTTTTCTGACACGTTTAGCAACTTCCGAGATCTCGTTGACCCTTGTTTCTGAATGCAGTGAACCGCATTCAGATTGTCCATCCTGAAGGCCACCGATTTGTCCCGTAAAGTAGAGCCGTGAGCCTGAAGGAAATACAAGGGGACTAGTAACTCTTTGACATTGATGTTGGAGGTTTCTGAATGGGACCAAAGCCCTTGACCCTGATGCCCGTGGTTTGACTGAAAGCCCCAACCTATCGTTCCTGACGCATCCGTGTCTACCCATACCGTCGGCGGAGGAGAGGTCCATGACATGACCGAGTGCAATGTTTCCCTCTTCGCCCAGACCGCTAGTAAGCTGTGTATTAATTTTGGGATGGTCCATAATGTTTCTGCCGGCAATAGTGGAAAAAATGTGTTGCCCTCCAATATTAAACATTTGACTTTCAACCGGCCCAACTTTACAGTTAGTTGAATCCAGTTGAGAGAGCCGACCAGAGATTCCCAGACTCTCCGTGTCGTAGTCAGACTGTGGAGAAACATAAACAGTTTCCTGCGAAACCTGTTCCGATTATCCACACTCTGACTCAGAGTGAGAGCAGCTGTGTCCCAGACCAGCCCTATCCACTGGACCACTCGTGAGGGAACAAGGTTTGACTTTACCGGGTTTACCTTGAATCCTAGAGTTTTTACATGATTTAATGTTATGTTGACCTGATTGATGCATAACTGTTCCGTCTCTGCCACCACCAGCCAGTCGTCTAGATACCATAAAATCCTGATCCCTTGTTCTAACAAGGGCATCAGGGCTTGCCGGACTAATTTCGTGAATAAGCGAGGTGCTAGGTTCAATCCGAACGGCATCCTCTGAAAGACATAAGTCTGATGCATTATTCGTAAGGCCAGAAATCGTTGAAACCGTTTGTTTACCGGGACGTGCCAATATGCATCTGTCAGGTCTAAAGAACACATCCACCCTCCCGGCGGAAGTGTTAGCCTGATTTGATTCACTGTCAGCATCCGGAAGGAAACGTTGTGAATGTGGAGGTTCAGATAAGACCGGCCTCATCTGAACACTGTCCCTTTTGGGCACTAGAAAAAGTTTGGACGTAAATACTGGGTAATTTTGAGGGACCGGGATGATGACATTCTTGGCGATCATCTCTTGGACCAGTGACTCCACCTCTAATGAAACAAAAGTTGCCTTTGTCGGCTGACGTAAGCGAGGTCGCCGGAGCCACTTCCAGGTGATGCCTTTGCGTGCTACCATCCTCGCCCATGTGTTTAATGGCCATGCGCGATGACACGCCCGGAACGACCCAGTTAGCAGACAAGGGTTCGCCGGCTGGACTACCCTCTGATCCACCCGCCGTAAGACTGGCCCTGGGAGTGAGAGAGACCCTAGTTTTTTGGTGGTGGTGGTGGTGTATGTTTAGATGACTGGCCGGGTTTGGCAGGAGACGGGCCCTGGCCCGGTCGTTGATACTTCTGTCCTTTATGATTACCTGAAAACTTTCCTTGCTTGTATCTGTACTGAGCCTGACCTTGGGTGGAAGAGGATTTAGGCAGATGAAAAGGCATTGCCCCACCAGGCTGAGCTTTTGCGACTGGTTTGGGCTTGGAAAAATTGAAATCAGGTTTCTTAGATGGGGCGGGACTGTGCTTAAAGGCCTGAGCCATGTTGAACACTGTTCTCCACACATCCGGGGACATTAAAGAGGCAGTTAGAACAGGGGACATTACCACTTGATTTGCAATCCTATCCGGGAGCTTTCTCACGAGAGTCATCCTTAGATCTTGTCTTGCCCGCACCGCCTCTAGCAAGGCTGTACGGATATCTCCCAGCGACTGTATAGAAGTCTGGAGTAGCAAGCATCTAGACAGTTCGATAGCCTTTCGGACTTCCGCGTCCGCGATTGCCTGAGCAGATCTTAGCATTGACTTCGCTACCTGGTGTGTGACAATATACTGGGAAAACAGTCTATATGCCTTCCCCCGTAGCCTAAACTCCCGGTCTAGGTGAGCTGTGGAAGGTGTAGAAAAGGGATCTTTAAGCTCGCATAGATTAATTTTAGGGGCAGCTAAAAATGCAAATATATATATGGATGGAGTCATGAAAGAAATATTATCAAGAGCAGTGGATGTTGGTGTATCGCTGAAAAGGGAGGGAATTGAGTGGAAGCTACCTATACTGCTGTTTGCGGATGATACAGTTCTGATGAGTGATAATGAATGGGAGTTGCAGGGTCTGGTAAATGAGTTTGGAACAGTGTGCGAAAAACGGAATTTGAAGGTAAATACGGGGAAGAGCAAGGTTATGGTCTTCGAAAGGGGTGAAGTCACAGAGTGTGAGGTGAAGCTGAACGGTCAGGCTATGGAGATCGTCAACTCTTTTAAGTATCTGGGCAGTGTGTTGAGTAAAGATGGGACTATGGATGAAGAGGTGCGGGAGAGGGTACAACAGGGGAAGAGGGTTGTAGGAACGCTAAAAGCAGTAACAAGAAATAGGGTGGTCAGTATGGAAGTGAAGAAGTCCTTGCATGACAGTGTGGTAATCCCGACACTGACTTACGGAAGCGAAGCATGGACGTTGGTTGAGAGACTCAGACCAAGAGTGAGAGCAGTGGAAATGAATTACTTAAGGAGTGCGTGCGGAGTTACATGGAGGGATAGACAGACTAATGAGGAAGTAAGAAGGAGGTGTGGTGTGGAGGTAGATGTGCTGGAAAGTGTGAAAAGGAACAACTTGAGATGGTTCGGCCATATGGAACGTATGGAAAGCGAGAGAATGACTAAGAGGGTGTACGAGAGCGAGGTGGAGGGACAGAGGGGGAGAGGTAGACCGAATATGAGGTGGAAGGATGGAGTGAGGAACTACATGAACGAAGGCGGTGCTGGTTGGGGGGAGGGGCGTCGACTGACTGGGGACAGAGGTGCATGGGGGCGGTTCGTTCGTGGCCACCCCTTCGGGGATCACGGCGTCGGGCAATAGATAGATAGATAAAAATGCAAATTCTCCGCCGGCAGAGAATACCGGCAGAGAGAACCAAGAATGGCTTTCTTGTGGAATTTGGTGCGAAGATTTAGAGGTAAAAGTTGTTGCAAAGTTCTGAGCCTCCACTTCCCATTCCACCCAAGGTCCCAGACCCAACTGCTCCACCTTCAAAACTGGATTTGCGGCTGTCTCTGTGAACGTCTTTAAACCTAACTCTGGTGTTAGAGCTGACAGTGTTACATACAGTGTTACAGTGTTACATACAGGCCTCCAGACTCATCCCGAGAAGAATTCAAAACCCAGCTCAACAAAATAAAATCAGAAGTGGAAACCCTGGGGAACCCAACACCAAATATTATATGGCTAGGAGACTTTAACCTACCAAACATTAAATGGAGACAACTAGAAAACCAATTAGTGGCAAACAACATCGGAGAAGCAAATACGAGAGAGCTTTTTGAACTTTGCAATTTTTTTAGTCTTACCCAACATATTGCTGAACCCACACGGGAAAACAATATCTTAGACCTGGTCTTCACTAACAACGACTCTCTAGTACACAGCATTAACATATCGGACACAACATACTCAGATCATAAATTAATTGAGATCAAAACAACCTTAGAAAGTGTACAGACAACCTCAGAATCGAGAACAAAAACCGGCCCCTTCAGTAAATTTAACTTCAATAACAAAACATTAGGTGGGAAGAGGTAAATCAAGAAATGGAGGAAATAGACTGGTTAGATTTAATGAATAACCTGACACCAGCAGAATGTCTAGTCTTAATAACAGAAACCATGACCCAAATCTGTAGCCACCATATACCTGCAAGACAAACAAAACGAAGAAGCAAACAAGATCGGGAAAGGAGGAGGCTGTACAGAAGAAAATTACTCACACAAAGACGCACACATCAAAATCTACAGGATAGGCAAAAGGCCGAAATTGATAGAGAAATTGTGGAAATTGAACAAAGGCTAAGAATATCATATGAACTACAACACATGGAAGAGGAGAGGAAAGCTATTGCAGGTATAAAGGAAAATTCCAAATACTTCTTTTCATACGCCAAACAAAAGGCTAAAACAACATCAAACATCGGCCCACTGAGCAAAGGGGATGGCTCTTTCACAGGGGACAAAAAGGAAATGAGCGAACTCTTAAGCAGGCAGTATGAAAGGGCATTCAGTGAGCCTGATGAAACAAAAGTCATCAGAGACCAAAATATATTTTTCATGGAAACCTCCCCCACGGAAACCCCTCAGATGCTGGATATTGATTTCGGTCCAAAAGACATAGAAGAGGCCATTTCCAACATGCCATCCCACTCGGCACCAGGCCCGGACTCATGGAATTCGATCCTAATGAAGAAATGTAAGGAAAACCTCTCAAAACCCCTGGCTATAATGTGGAGAAGGAGTCTAGACACTGGTGACATACCAGATAGCTTGAAAAACGCAATAATTGCCCCACTGCATAAAGGAGGGAGTAAAGCACTACCAAAAAACTACCGCCCGGTAGCTCTAACCTCTCACATCATTAAAGTTTTCGAACGAGTCCTGCGAAGAAAAATTTCAACATTCATGGAGACAAATGAACTACACAACACCGGTCAACATGGGTTCAGAGCGGGAAGATCATGTCTCTCACAACTTTTGGAACACTATGACAAAATTCTTAAAGCGCTAGAAGAAAAGAAAAACGTGGATGTCATTTACACCGATTTTGCTAAGGTATTTGATAAATGTGACCATGGTATAATAGCCCACAAACTGAAAGCAAAAGGTATAACTGGGAAAATCGAACGGTGGATATACAATTTCCTCGTAAACCGAAAACAATCAGTAGCAGTAAACCAAGTCACATCTGAGCCTTCGGATGTCAAAAGCTCAGTGCCCCAAGGAACAGTGCTAGCGCCCCTTCTGTTCCTCATACTAATTTGCGACATAGATACCAACACCAGACACAGTACGGTGTCGTCTTTTGCTGATGACACAAAATTAAGCAAGATAGTAAACACACAAGAAGACACGGGCCGACTGCAGGAAGACATGAATGTAGTGTTCCAGTGGACCAGGGAAAACAACATGCAATTCAATGAGGAAAAATTCCAATTAATACGGTACGGAGATAATAATGGTGTTAAAGAAATTACAAATTACTTAACAGAATCTAACCACATAATAGAACGGAAAGACAGTGTGAAAGATCTTGGGGTATTAATGTCTGAAAATATGGGTTTCAAAGTACATAACCAGGTCAAAGCGGCGGCTGCGAAACGTCTAACAGGTTGGATTCTGCGTACTTTTAAAACACGCGGTGAAGTACCTATGATAACGATCTTCAAATCTCTAGTGCTACCGCAGCTTGAATATTGTAGCGTATTAACATCCCCATACAAAGCAGGTGAAATAAATGACGTAGAGAGTGTACAAAGAAATTTCACTTCGCATATAAGTTCGATAAAACAGCTACACTATTGGGAGCGTTTAAGAGCACTGAATCTGTACTCACTGGAACGTAGAAGAGAACGTTACCTAATAATATACACGTGGAAAATCGCAGAGGGTTTAGTACCAAACCTACATACTCCGATAGTCATGAAATTCAGTGATAGGAGAGGCTGGGAATGCAAAATCCCCCGGATGAATAACAGGGGTGCTATGGGCTCTCTGCGAGAGGGCTGGTTATCACACAGAGGCCCACGTCTCTTCAACAAACTCCCACGGCGAGTAAGAGACATGAGGGACGTCTCGTTAGACAGCTTCAAGAGAGCCCTGGATGTCGAACTGCAAAAGGTGCCAGACGAGCCCATCCTCGCAAGGGAGCGAGCTGTCGCTTCAAACAGTCTACTGCACCAAATCACCACCCAAAACGAGGGGAGTCGCGCTCCTTGGTGCCGCTAGAAGAGTGGCGAACACATCAAAAGGTATCAAAAGGTAAGGTAAGTGCTTTTATATCATTGAAACCGTCATGCTTGGTCCAGTCCGAAAACAGTTTTGAAGCTGACACAGGGGGTAGGGCAGGTGTAGAAGTATACACAAAATAATCATGGTGATAATAGTTAGGAATGGCCTTAATATTAACATCAAGTACATTTCCTAGAATATCTAAAGCACATAACTTCCTAGATTTATTCCCTTGGATTACCCACTCACGTGGTACCGGAAGCTCCCCTGACATAGTAGACTGTGCTACCTCTGGCTTTGCTGGTAACAATGTTACCCATGACTCATCCGGCCCATATAAGAGGGGCATAGCTCCCTTTCTGATCGGGGCTTTGTCTAAAGGGGGAGGATTTACATCTGCTACTACTCTCACATTGGAAGTAGTCAGTGCCGCCGAAGTTGGCCTAGTAACAATAGTAGGTGATACAAGGGGAGGGAGCGGAATTTGTGTCAAAGCAATGGAAGTAGCCAGAGGTCGTACATTCGATGCTGTCGTGGAAGCTCCCAAACCAACTGTAGGAGTCTCCGGCTGCTGGCCAAAAAACTTAGTTAGTGCATTCGCTAGTAACCCATTAATTTCATCAGCTGTGACAAATTGAGCAGAGGATGAACTATGTTGCGAATCATTCCTACTCTGAGAGTCGTCTATCAATGAACCTGACTCTTGACCCTCCATCTCAGAAATTATAGAACCCTCATCCCTTTCCTCCGGCCCCTCATGACAGGATTCCGCCGAAGCCGGGACCCCCTCATGCTGCCATGTTAAGTCCGGGATGGACGATGGGATCTCAGCGTCCCGGTGGACGTCTGCCACCACCTGTGTTGCCTGAGAAGGATGTGAGCCATCACTCCATGGCTGGGAGTACCTCCAAACTCCCCAGTCTTGGCCGGAACTCACTTGTGAGCTAGGTACAACACCAATTACTGAGCCCTCACTCGAGCCCTCTAGAGGGTTATCACTTCTGGGTGAACTCTCTAAACCTAAAGCTGGTACATGTGAACTGGGAATAATATTTGGTGACAACCTGTCCGCCGGTATATCCTCCACCACAGTCTCTGACTCCACTCCCGACCTGTCGGATTGGACATGAGACATGTCGGGAGTAGAGGCAGAAAGCGAGGTACGAGGCTCCGGCGAACGCCGGGAGGCCTTTCGTACATGAGTATCCTTTTTTGAAGACTTGTGACTTCGCCGTGACTTTGATTTCACACTAGGACTGTCCTTGGTCTTCTCCTCCTTACTCTTCTTCCTCGCAGGTGAAGTAGAGTGACTATGTGTCTGCTGTCGGAGGGGAGACCTTGACCTGGACCTCGATCTTGACTTGGAAGCTGTCGCCGGGGGTGTTGGCTCTCGAGATCTCTTAGATGTGCCGGGGGAGGGAAGAAGCACTTTACCCTGCCCAGTTTCTGCCGACTTACGCACATTTACTCTACTTTTAGAAGGGGGACGTTTAAGTGGGGGATGCTGAACAATCAATCGTTCCCACAAAACTACGTTATCACACTGAAGAGCTTTATGAGCCACTGAAGCAGCATAAGTAGTTAGGAGTTGTTTGACCTCGCGCAATGCAACCGCCGCGGCCGGATTATCGTGCTGTAATACTTTGACACTTAATTGACTACAAAAGGTACAATTCTTAGTCACCCACAAACCCCTTGACCGGTCCAAGCATTTGACGCATCGGATGCACAGTATATGCGCAAAAATAGGGATTCCTGAACAGGAGGGTGTTAAGCACAGAGCAAAAACAGGGTCTAGTGTAGCCATGACAGATACTGGAGAAAAACTAACCCACCCCCGGGCCTCTCCTGGTCCTCTGTTGACCCGCTGGAACTCCGCCCTGGAAAAAAGAAAATTCCAGGAATTAATGCTGATAAGGTTACCCCAAAATGTTCTAACACAAGTGTTACTGAACCGCCGGGCAACAAGACGTAATACACCACTATTACCTTTCGTTAACCTGTAGGTTCATATGTAAAGATTTTAGAATATCTTTACTTGTCCAAAGATTTAAGAATATCCTCAGACATGATATAAAGATGAGCATATCTTTATAAATGACGCAGTCTTCCCAGTGATATTTTGTTCACCGGAAACCCATATTTAAGACGCCGGCCTCCTTATAATATCGCAGTTAAAAAGGGTAAGCCTATCTTAATCTTTTAGATCTGACTTCTCTCGAAGCCTTCATAGATCGCCGTAATTTGAAGGCCCCGATACCCAATTGTATCCCTCAATTGTCTGGCCAACTCCACCGAATTGCAAATTCGTTAATCCCACCCTCCCAAGGTTCAACCGCCGGGTGTGGAATTAATTTAATGTTAACCCCAATTGTTCCTATCCCCACTTCTTTGCAAAAGATCGCCGGGGTGGAAAGACCAATCAAACAAAACAGCCCAGTTTTTCAATGGCTTTGCAAAAACCGGGAAAAACCATAGTCAACAGGTGTCCGCATGAAAACTTAGTTAAACGGGTATAGCCATCCCGCCGGGAAACACACAGTAAGCCTGAACACAGGCTCCACTACAGAGACGCAGATCCTGGAGGGCCCTCAAGCCACCACTCGCCGGGGGAAACTAGCCTATTTTAACCACGCGTGATTAAAACTCGGCAACCAGCCGGATTTTCTCGGTGCAATCGAGAAAACCCGCCGGAAAAGGCAACCCACACAAACCAGACGCAATCTGGTAAACACAAATAGTCCCTGGATTAAGCCAAAACACAACTAATCCAGGACACACATGACACAGTAGTACATATTTAAACAATAAATCAATAACACTTGTACATGTAAAAAGCTACGAAAGGCTGGCTAGGCCTAAGCAGACGGTAATAACACTTAAACACGTCGTAATATAAACAAAAAGCACTGTATCATATCACAACAGGAACAGCCGCCATCACCACATCGTAGAAAAAATCCCGGAGAGGGATGCACTGACTCGGGACCTAGAAAAAACTTCACTAAGTGAAGAAAAATACGCTAGGAACGTCAGTAAACAAACAAATAAGGCAACTTCATCAGAAAGATAAAAAGAAGCCTGATAACGCGTAGTTAAAGCCAACTAAATAACTAGGCTAGCTATCCGCGAAAAACGTTTCACGCGTCCACCACGGGACCACGAGGGTACACCCGAAATAGGCGTCCCAAACACACGACCCAAATACACTGAACTGCGGGATATCCGCCCATGACACTCCTGCTACGCATATCCTAACCTTACTCGATACATCCCAGAGTAAACAAATGAGAAAGAACTCACTAGGGACGCAGCAAATGCGGAATCAGCGGAGTGTGGGGAGACACGTCAGGGCAGGTTGAGCGCAGAGCAGAGAAGGAAGGAAGTATGACGCCTGAAGTCAGCGTCTGGTCAAATATCCACACAAGTACATCCACGAGTATATGGAAAGCTTATGAATAGTTATTCTTATTTTCTTTTTATTTATTATTTGTTACGAAGTTTTTTCGTAGTGAGAACCCAATTTCATAATGACAGAACCATGAGTGAGGTTGCGTGCGCTCATGATGAAGGCTCCTCAATTTTGTATGCTCTGCGCGGTAGATTCAAACTACGGTAAATGAGCGTTTGAAGAGGAGGCCTTATGTAATAGGCATAATCGTCAATGATGGAGGGGCCACTAATAAATATACAGTTGTTAAATATCGGGGAAAACAAAGATAGGTGTTTTTCCCTTCTTATGAGTTTTATTTAGTTAGGTTAAACAGAACACAACGTGAGGTTATGGAGATACATATATGCTGCATTTTGTGTTACCACCACTGATAAGCCATTGGGCTTTTGGCAGAAAATGCCAAATTATCAGTGATATCCGAGACATGTTTACATACAGTGTTCTCATCGTCCAGCATATTACTGCTTCATATTCATCAGCCAACTTAAAATAGCCCTATATAATATTTAATTATCACTAGAACAATACACTATACCATGTAGGAAGTCTTCTGGAGAAATAGGGCAAATTTAGACAAAAATGCAAGATAAACTAAATCACAAATGTATGCTAGAATAGCATTGACAAATCGCTAGATAGTCACCAGACACTGAAAACTTGTATGTCACTAGAAAACATATGTTGAAGTATCTAGAATAATCTTTAACAATCGAAACATCTCTCCAATTCCTTAAAATAGGGAAACTAACTTGAATATCGCTAGAATTCATCACATCTTGATGTCGCTAGATGGAAGTGATGGAAGTGATTCGCTGGATCTAGCTTTAGCAGCTACATTGGCAACATCGTACCAAGAACCTTCATTCCGTTATAATGATCAAGGTCAGATTTCGAAACTATTACAATTGATTCAAAGTTCAGAGATCATCAGATCGGTTTGGAAGTCGATGTACACAATTTCAGTTCCATTAGTTTAAGAAATATTCACATAATATGCTACTTAGAGGGTTTAATAAAGAAGCATTCCTCTCCTGGCATCGTATAAGCGAACGCAAGCTGTTGTTCTTTTTTTTGTTTTAAGAACGTCAACAAACGCTTCGTATATTTGTTTTGGTGAACCTTTTGGGGTGCCTAGTTATACATTAGAACATATTTATATTTTGCACACTCTTATAAGTATAAACACTTACACAAAAGCCCAATTTCGAATGATCGTGAATATCTTTCTTTACTTTGGCGTATGTTTGGGCTAATTTAAGACTACATTTAGATAGATTGGGAGGTTTGACGACCTCCCTTATAACCAAATAAGGAAAACCTCTTATTTGGTAGCAGTCTCGGAGTATCCAACGTAGGGCTTATGATCTCAGCCGCTACCACAGCGGGCCGATTTATCGGTAGGCTACCCACGCGAAGTACCAAATAATCCATAGAGTTGCACCTCAATTCACTACTAGGCACGTTGTACACACTCCGAGACGACTAAAGAAGGAAGAGAAAGCGAAGGAGAGAAAGAATTGTTATAGTTACCCATTTAATCTAGCTGCTCTCCTCATAGCCATGCTCCATTTTCTATGAGCCTACCCCAGTACATGAAACAGTATCTAGGTATCAAGTAATCAGTTTAGATTGGATGGGCAGGGGATCGGCATGAGGGCGGGATACTGTGACGTTGGATACTCCGAGACTGCTACCAAATTATAGGTTTGACTCCTGTAAGGAGATAAAGAAAACCTAATATTTAGTAGTGGCCCTGTAATCATTGACGAACATGCCTATTACATAAGGCATCCTCTTCAAACACTAATCCGCCGTAGTTTGTATCTACCACGCAGAGCATTTAAAATCTGAGGAGCCTTCATCATGAGCGCACGCGACCTCACTCATGGCTTCAGTCATTATGAATTGGGTTCTCACTACGAAAAAACTTCGTAAAAAATAAAAACAAAAAGAAAATAAGAATAACTATCCAATAAGTTTTCCATCATATCGTGGATGTACTTGTGTGGATCTTTGACCAGACGCTGATTCAGGCGTCATTCTTCCTTCACTGACATATCAAGTAAACCAAAATCCTTAATACATCAACGAATGGGAAGGGGACGGTCGGGAGGGCCCCAGTCGTCAATGATTACGGGGCCACTACTAAATATTAGGTTTTCTTTATCTCCTTACAGGAGTCAAACCTATAATTTATTAGTGGCCCCTCCATCATTGACGAACATGCCTGATTTCTAAGACTGGAGGGGGACATTCGTAATCATATCATAACTCTAGCAAAGCAGATAATCAAACAACCACATAGTATTCTTACTTTGAAAAAATATTTAATTACGGCGCAGACCATATAAATACAAAAAAAGAGGGTTCAAGCAGGTGCGTGCTTCAAAGAAGCCTGCTTGACAAAAAGGGGGTAACTCTGGAGATTCTGTGAACAGATCTGTAGTTACCAAGGCACCCCACTCAACGAGTGGTGACAAAAAATAACAAGTTATAAGTTTACATGTGCACATAATAAACCCCATAATATTCGTGAAAAATAATTTGCAAAAAATCTCCACTGTTTAATACTAAATTGCTTTCACAGCTAAAACTACTATAACAACTCCATTGTTTTGTACTAACATTGTACTAGCACAATTTCTCGCAGAGAAATTTTCATATCACATTAACCCTAATTGTATCACAGCTCTTATACTCTGGCGGGGTCTAGGGTGTCCTATGTTACACTGACTGCACCCCCCCCCCCTTTTCCTTGAAAGTAAACAAAAGTGACAGTAGGGCCACCTAGACCCTCTGCCTTAAAGCTATACATGGTAAGGAAGGTTTGTCCAGAGCAACTGACAAGTATCTAGTCAAAAACGTATGATTAGACGCCCACAACTGTGTGGACGCAATATCTTCTACTGAAAAATTCTTCAGGAAACGTAAAGAGGTCGCCCATTTGCGTAAATCGTGGGCCCTACCTACAACGCCGGGATTACTCTCTTTAATGACTTCGACCAGAAGAGAAGCTAATCTCCGTTTCAGTAAGCGTTTACCCGTACTCGCTACCCATAAAGTACCTTGGGGGTTGAGAGGAGCCACTCTCAAATATTTGGTTAGAGCCTGCACTGGACATAGATTATGGTGCACCTTTCCCCTTTTTAACGCCGGCACCGTGAACTCAGAAAACACGTGTGCACTGTGCTCATTCTTGGCTACAAATCCCGGGGAAGGTGCAATGTGAATACATTCATTAAGTCTACCAAACCTAAGGCAATTAGGTGTGTTGCTCATCGCCGCCAGCTCAGACACTCTGTTCCCGGTGGCCAAAGCCAAAAGGAATACAGCCTTTTTTAAGAGTAATGCAAAATCTGCAGTATTTTGGTACAGACGAGAGTGAAGTAAAGACAATGCCTTGTCCAGAGACCAAGTAGGCATGAGCTGACGGGGAGGTGGGCGGAGTTTAAAACATGCCCTCATAAAACCTGTTTCCTCCGCTACCGGTATGGAGAGACCTGTAAGGTCTAAAAAGGGCACTCTAATCGCAGTTAAGTGATTTTTTAACGTTACCACAGATAAACGTTTCTGCTCAAACAGATAATTTAAATAATTGAAAACTAAAGCTACCGATGGCACAGTCTGTTCTGTTCTAATGATCCAAGAAGTAAAGGTTTGCCAATGTGATTGATACTGTCGTTTCGTAGACTGAGTATATTGATTTAATAATTTATTGGTCACCTCTCTACCGTATGGTGCTAGCCACTTGGCCTCCTGAATGTCCATAATGCAAAAGTCAGCGAGGTCGCTAGGTTGCCAATCGTGTCTAAGTGGAAATACCCGACCGGGAGCGACGCCGGGTGCGGGCACCACGTCTTTAATTGCTGGTACCACAACTGCGCCGGCCACAGGGGTGCGACTAGCGAGACTAAGCCTCGATAATCTCGTAGTTTGTTCACTACGTGGCACATTAGTGACGCATCTGGCGGCGGAAACAGATAGATGGAGCTCCATCTGTTCCAGTCTGTCACCAGAGCGTCCGGCCCCCCTGCCGGCGTTTTCGTCCGGCGGGTGAGGTATAGAGGGAGCTTGTGAGTCTCCTCGGACGCAAACAGATCCACTTGTGGATGGTAGAGCTCTGCAATCATTTGGTTGAAAATGGGTTGTTTGAGCTCCCATTCTACTGTCGTGCTCTGTCTCCGGGACAGAGTGTCTGCCCAGACGTTTGCTACGCCTGGGAGATAAGATGCGTGAAGATAAATGTCTAGTCTGTTGGCTAGAGTAAAAATCTCTTCCGACACGTTTAGCAACTTCCTTGACCTCGTTGACCCTTGTTTCTGAATACAGTGAACTGCGTTCAGATTGTCCATTCTGAAGGCCACCGACTTGCCCCTTAAAGCAGGGCCGTGAGCCTGAAGGAAATACAAGGGGACTAGTAATTCTTTGACATTGATGTGGGAGATTTCTAAGTGGGACCAAAGCCCCTGACCCTGGTGCCCCTGATTTGACTGAAATCCCCAACCTATTGTGCCTGACGCATCCGTGTCTACCCATACTGTTGGTGGAGGAGAGGTCCATGACATTATTGAGTGCAACGTTTCCCTCTTCGCCCAGACCGCTAGTAAGGTGCGGATTAATTTTGGGATGGGCCATAACTTTCCCGCCGGTAAGAGTGGGAAATATTTGTTGCCTTCCAATATTAAACGTTTTACTTTCAACCGGCCCAACATTACAGTTAGTTGAATCCAGTTGAGAGAGCCGACCAGAGACTCCCAGACCCTTCGTGTCGTAGTCAGACTGTGAAAAAACATGAACAGTTTCCTGCGAAACCTGTTGCGATTGTCCACACTCTTACTCAGAGTGAGAGCAGCTGTGTCCCAGACCAGCCCTATCCACTGAATTACTCGTGAGGGAACAAGGTTTGACTTTACCAGATTTACCTTGAACCCTAGAGTTTTGACATGATTTAAAATTATGTTGACATGTTTGATGCATAATTGCTCTGTCTCTGCCACCACCAGCCAGTCGTCTAGGTACCACAACACTCTGATTCCTTGCTTTAATAACGGCATCAGGGCTTGCCGGACTAATTTCGTGAATAATCGAGGTGCCAGGTTCAAACCGAATGGCATCCTTTGAAAAACAAAATTTTGGTGCCTGATCCGTAAGGCCAGAAACCTTTGAAACCTTTTGTTTACCGATACGTGCCAATAAGCGTCTGTCAGGTCTAGGGAACACATCCAACCTCCCGGCGGAAGTGTTAGCCTGATTTGGTGTACTGTTAACATACGGAATGACTCGTTGTGAATGTGAAGGTTCAGATAAGACAGGTCTACGACTGGTCTTATCTGAACACTGTCCCTTTTGGGAACCAAAAATAGCTTGGACGTGAATACAGGGTAATTTGGGGGGACCGGGATGATGACATTCTTGGCAATCATTTCCTGGACCAGTGACTCCACCTCTAATGAAACAAAATTCGCCGTTGTCGGCTGACGTAAGCGAGGTCGCCGGAGCCACTGCCAAGTGATGCCTTTGCGTGCCACCATCCGTGCCCAAGTGTTTAACGGCCATGCTTGGTGACACGTTCGGAACGACCCAGTTAGCAGACAAGGGTTCGCCGGCTGTACTACCCTCGGATCCGCCGGCCTTAAGACTGGCACCGGGAGTGAGAGAGACTTTAGTTTTTTGATGGTGGTGGAGTTGGTGGTGGTGGACGCTTCGCCGGCTGGCTGGCGTTGGCCGAAGACGGGCCCTGACCTGGCTTATTATGGCCGCGTCCTCTCTGACCTGAAAACCTACTCTGTCTATGCCTGTACTGACCTTGAGGGGAGGAGGAGGACTTAGGTGGAAGAAAGGGCTTAGATCCCCCCGGCTGAGCCTTAGCGACTGGCCTGGGTTTGGGGAAGTTAAAGGCAGGTTTCTTAGAAGGGGTGGGACTGTGTTTAAAGGCCTGAGCCATATTAAACACCGTTCGCCACACGTCAGGGGACATTAAAGAGGGAGTGAGCACTGGTGACATGACCACCTGACTCGCAATGCGATCAGGCAGTTTTCGGACTAAGGACATTCTGAGGTCTTGTCTCGCTCGTACCGCCTCAAGCAAGGCGGTGCGGATGTCACCCAAAGATTGGATTGACGACTGAAGAAGCAGTCGCCGGGACAATTCAACCGATCGTCTGGCGTCCACGTCTGCGATTGCCTGAGTGGACCGGAGCAAAGACTTTGCTATCTGTTGAGACACTATGTATTGAGAGAACAGGCGAAAAGCTTTCCCCCTTAGCCTAAATTCTCGTTCTAGGTGAGTTGAGGTAGGGGTAGTGAAAGGTTCTTTTAGCTCACAGAGATTAATTTTAGGGGCAGCTAAGAAAGCAAACAAAGCTGAAGGGAGTCCGCCGGCAGAACACACTGGCATGGAGAACCAAGAATGAGTATCTTGAGGAATCTGGTGGGAAGTTTTGGAAGTAAATGTGGTCGCAAAGTTTTGAGCCTCTGCCTCCCATTCCACCCAAGGTCCTGGACCCAACTGCCCCACCTTCAAGACTGGATTAGCTGCTGTGTCTGTGACGGTTAGCAAATCGAGTTCTGGAGTGAGAGCTGACAGAGTCTTAATGTCATTAAATCCGTCATGCTTAGACCAGTCTGAAAAAAGTTTTGAAGCTGAGGCAGAGGGTAAAGCCGGCTTAGCAGCATAAACAAAATAATCTTGGTGATAATAACTAGGTATAGCCTTGATGTTGACATCTAGTACATTGCCCAAAGTATCCAAGGCCCTTAATTTCCTAGATTTATTGCCCTGGATGACCCACTCACGTGGTACTGGGAGTTCCCCTGACAAGGTAGGTTGGGCGATCTCTGGTTTAGTGGGGGTCAAAAGGACCCATGACTCTCTCTGGTCCGTAAAGCAAGGGCATAGCTACCTTTCTGAGAGGCGCTCTGTCTAGAGGGGGCGGATTGACATCCGTTATAACCCTTACATTCGAAGTGGTCAATGCCGCCGTAGCAGGCCTAGTAACCACTGATGGTGACAGAGGGGGAGGGTGAGGGATCTGAGTTAAAGCAATAGAAGTCATCAGAGGCCGTACCGTAGAGCTTGTCGTGGGAGCTCCCAAGTCCACTGTGGGAGTTTCCTGCTGTTGGCTAAAAATTTTAGATAAAGCATTACTGAGTAGCCCATCAATTTCCTGTGCAGTGACAAATTGACTTGATGATGTACTAACTAGTGAATCATTAAGATCTTGTGCGGCGTCTAAGCCTGAACCTGACTCTTGCCCTTCCATATCTGAGATAATTGAAACCTCGTCTTTTTGATCCTGTTCCTCCTGAGAAGATCCCGCCGAAGCTGAGGTATCACCTTGTTGCCAAGATAAGTCAGGGATAGAGGATGGGATCGCTGCGTCCCGGTGGACGTCAGCCACTGTGTGAATAGTTTGAGCCGGAAGTGGGTGGTCAGGTCCTGGCTGAGAATAACGCCAAACACCTAGGCCTTGGCCTACACTCCCTTGGGAGTCCGCAACACTCTCAACCCCTGAGCCCCCTGAATTCTCCAATTCCAGGGTTAAAATGTTAATGGGTAAATCATCTTTAGGTACAGGCACTATACTGGACCCCTGAGCCCGAACACAAACTCTGTCTGGGGTAGAGGTACGATGAGAAGCACTAGAAACTGGTGAATGTCGTGAGGCCTTTTTATCATGGGAATCCCTCTTTGAAGATTTATGGCTGCGGTGTGACCGTGAACTACTCTTCGATTTATAGGATTTATCGCCGTGACCACTGGTGGAACTTTCTGTCTTACTCTTCTTACTCGATGGTGAAGAGGCAAGACTAGATGGCTGGTGTCTGAGAGGTGACCTAGACCGAGATCTCTCCCGGGACGAGGAGGCTGCCGCCGGGGGTGTAGGCTCTCGTTGACGTTTCGCAGTAGCAGTAGAAGACACAGAAACCTGACCAGTCTCTGCCGGCTTACGACTAGTTACTCGAGAGGGACGTTTAGGGGGAGGGTGCTCAACAAGAAGCCTATCCCAAAGAGGGACGTTGTCACATTGAAGTGATTTATGAGCCACAATCGTAGTATACGCTGCCATCTGTTGCCTAACCTCTCGTAAGGCGACCGTTGCGGTCTTATCATTATCGCGGAGGACTTTGACACTTAATTGGGAGCAAAAGGAACATTTGTGCATCACCCACAGACCCCTTGAACGGTCTAGACATTTAACACACTTGATGCAAAGAGTGTGCGCAAAAATAGGGATACCGGCGCAGGTAGGGGTAATGCATAAAGCAAAAACTGGGGCAAAGGTAGCCATGACAGAGACTGGTGGGAAACTACTGCAGGGTCTGTATTGGTCCGCCGGGGCCCAGCTCTGGAAAAAAAGAAAATTTCCAGGAATTAATGCTCATAAGGTTAACCCAACATGATCGCATACACACACACACATGTGTCAATAACCCGCCGGGTAACGAGACGTAATGTCACAACGATCACAGCTCGCTACGTGGCGGGATCCTATAAAGATTTCCGAATATCTAAACATGTCCTAAGAAAGTTAAGAATACCCTCTGACATAATATAAAGGACCAGTATGGCGTTTATAACATAGTCTTTCTGGTGGTGACTGTCTCAAGATTCAATTTTGGAAAAACAACCCCCCACAAAGACGCCGGCACCAGAATTATTTAGCAGAATAACACAGGGCAGGCTGATACGAGATCTGATTTCTAACGAATTGTCACAAAGGATCGCCGTAAGTTTGAAGGCGGCGATACATTAACGTATCTCTCAATTAACTGGTTAACTATATGGAATTGTAAATTCCTTATTTCCTCCTCCCAGGAGCACCCGCCGGGTGTGAAAAATTTGTGAAAAGATGTTAACCCTAATTGAGCCTTCGATCGCCGTAAGTCTGAAGGCGGTGATACCTAAAGTACCACTAAAATGGATCGGTTAACTAAATTGAATGACCAAGACGTTCATCCCACCCTACCAAGGTGCACCCGCCGGGTGAGATGTAAACAACGTTAACCCCATAAGTTCCTGTCCCCACTTCTTTGTAAAAGATCGCCGGGGAGGAAAGCCCTCAATCAACAGCTAGGTTTGTTCTATTTGGTTTGTAAAACCGGGTAGAAAAACTTCATAACATCTGTCCGTATGAACAATGTTAGATGGGTACAGCCAGACCGCCGGGGATCATAGGGAGCCTGAAACAGGCACCAACACAGAGACGCAGTTCTGGAGAGCCACAGACACCTTCTCGCCGGGGACACAAGCCTGTGTTGAAACCACGCGTGGCCCAACACGGCTCTCGGCCGGGTTTTTCATGGTGAAACCGAGAAAAACCCGCCGGAAAGTAACCCACCCCGTTCAGAAACCAACTGAACGCACAACAGACCTGGGAGCAAACCAAGCACGACTAGCCCAGGGCCCACACAATAATCCGTGGAATTAGCCAATACACAACTAAACCAGGAAACATACATAGTCCGTGGAATTAGCCAATACACAACTAAACCAGGATACACATGACACAGTAGGACATATTTATAAAATAAACAATAACACTTGTACATGTGGCAAAGCTACGAGCGGCAGGCTAGGCCTAAGCAGACGGCATAAGAAATGTTGAAATATAAACAAAAACACTGGAAATATAACAACAGGAACCACCGCCAACACACCACTGTAGTAAAGACTTCCGACAAAGGGAAGACTGACTCGGGACCCAGAAAAACTTCACTAAGTGAAGAAAAATACGCTGGGAACGTCAGAAGCAAAGCTTACCTCATCAGAAAGATAAAAGGCAGCATAAAATAACGCGTAATGAAAGCTGCCTGCATCACAAGCTAACTCAACTGTGAAAAGATCACATGTCCACAACAGGACCACGAGGGTACATCCGAAATAGATGCCCCAAACACACGACCCAAAATACACTGCACTGCGGGCAACCAGCCCAGGACACTCCTGCTACACATATCCTAACCTTACTCGATACATCCTGGAGTAAACAAATGAGAAAAAACTCACTAGGGACGCAGCAAATGCGGAACCATCGGAGCGTGGGGAGACACGTCCGGGCAGGTTGAGCGCAGAGCAGAGAAGGAAGAATGACGCCTGAATCAGCGTCTGGTCAAAGATCCACACAAGTACAACCACGATATGATGGAAAGCTTATTGGATAGTTATTCTTATTTTCTTTTTATTTTTATTTTTTACGAAGTTTTTTCGTAGTGAGAACCCAATTCATAATGACTGAAGCCATGAGTGAGGTCGCGTGCGCTCATGATGAAGGCTCCTCAGATTTTAAATGCTCTGCGCGGTAGATTCAAACTACGGCGGATTAGTGTTTGAAGAGGATGCCTTATGTAATAGGCATGTTCGTCAATGATGGAGGGGCCACTAATAAATAAGAGGTTTTCCTTATTTGGTTATAAGGGAGGTCATCAAACCTCCCAATTTAGTAGCAGTCTCTACGTTTCCAACGTAGGGCTTGAATCCCACATTGGAGGCGGACATCCAATAAACCACAAAAACCCAAGCCTTAGCAAAGTAGAGGACCAAGAAAAGACACAAATAAACAGTTTAGTTTATCGGGAAAAAAGAGCGTAACAGTATGGTGCATATTAAGAAAATACAGTTACTAGCGTATCAGTCTAGGGTCTAAAATGCACAGGCAGGTAAAGGAATAGGCCATGTCGACCATGGAATGGCACACCAACATGGGAAAGGTGAAGTCAATTGTAAAGTATTACAATAACAAACAGCACGGCACAGCAAGTGGATGACCTCCGAAGACTCTCTTAAGGACAAGACATGGGTATGAGGCATAGGCATACCAATACAAAAACCGCTAGACAGTATAGTCCAAATGTAATAAACCGTAAAAGTTACATCCTTAACACGAAACAGACAGTACTGTTCATACAAGTAATGAAAGAGAAAGTCTTTGTACACGCATACAAAAAGAACTCCCCCCCCCCTGTTTTAGGGAAAGGAAGAAAATACAGTATGGGACGAAGAGACACAGGAGACGGTGGACGTCACCATATGACACTCTGTAGTTACACAACATGGGTAGGAGGCAGAAGCATACCAACACAAAACCCGGAGACAGTGGAGTCAGAATGTAAAAACTGTAAGAGCGAAATCCTAAAGTGAAGCCAAGTGTAAAGTATTCACAAAAACACAAGGCATGGCATAGCTGGCGGACGTCATCATAGGACACTCCGTAGTTACATGACATGGGTAGGAGGTATAAGCATACCAACACAAGACCCGAAGACAGTGGAGTCAGAATGTAAATACCGTAGGAGCTACATCCTCAATACTAAACAGACAGTACATACATGTATTGAAAGAAAGGCTTTGTACAAGCATACAAAAATACCTCCCCCCCCCCCCTTTCAGGGAAAGGAAGAAAATACAGTATGGGACGAATACAGCATGAAGAGAATCAGGATGGATGACGACGCAGGTGACACGTTGGTTGAACGCAATCCAAGGTATACCCAGCCCGGCCGAGGACATGGAGAGGTACGAAGAGACAAATGCACGGCGGGGAGACCATAACCCTGTGTCGGTTATGCCAGTGTAGAAGCGGAAGAGCCCTGACCACTTGCCGTGGTGGCGACGACCCATATGAGATTGGGAGCCCCACCCCACCTCACATGACGCATCGGTGTCTATCCAGATGGCCGCCGGGGGAGCAGTCCAGGGCACTGCCGCAGTGAGCGAGCCCCGAGCGACCCAGTGGGACAGTCTCATATGTAGCAAGCGCGGTACCGGCCACAGCCAGTAAGGGGGGGGGGGGGGGGGGGGCGATACAGGGAAGTGGTAGGGGACCAGCAGAACAAGGTGGTCGAGTCTGAGCAGGCCTACAGGCACGGTCAGTGCCACCCAAGGTAATGATCCCAGAACACATTCGTGAACGAGAAACGGGCAGAACACGACACGCGAAGTGTTGACACATACACCCGACTCCGGGGAACAGGAGCACTGTGTAGGTCCCATGGCCTTCAGTGTGAAGGTGGGAGGCCTGCCTTGGTAAATAGCGATTGCGAACCCCAGGCACGCGACACGGACGACAACAGCGAGTGTGTCCAGGATACAATATGTGGAGATGTTATCGCGATGGCACCTCCCCCATACAAGGACCGGATTACCTGGGCCACCTCCTGAGACACTGCGTCGATGACAGGGAAGGCGCCCGAGAGGAGGTTGATACCTCCACCTCCAGGCCAGACCATTCTATACCACCGTCGTGCCCACGACCGGCGTGGCTAGTGCCGAAAGTGGGGGTGGGAGAAGCCGGTGCGGGTGCTTTGCGGCAGGCCCACCACCAAATCAATGATACGGCCGGGTGAGTGGAGAGGGTATTTAAAATGCCCCAGAACGAGAAGCCCACCACGGAAGCCACGAGCGAGAACAACAAAGAAACGGGAACAGAAACACCCGAAAGAAAGGCCCACAGAACGAAAGGACCAGGTGACCAAGCCAACCAGTTCAGACAGGCCGAAGCCCACAGGGCTAAGCAGCTCCAAACCACACCTGCCTATCGCTTCTAACCACCGACCCTTCCCCTACCTCGCGTATCCACTACCCCTCGTGTCCTACACCTCTTACCCGCCAGACTCTACCTACATGATGAACATGAATACACCTTAATTTAATACACCCATGCCCTGTCCCTAAGTTAAGATATCAATATCAACATACACTAAAATACCTTGTCTTGCCAGACTAAGTTTCTGAAGACCAACCACCCCCATAAATCTATGTATGTTCTTCCATCCGAGAAGTAATATGTTAACCCCCTAAAATACCTTGTCTTGCCAGACTAAGTTTCTGAAGACCAACCGCCCCCATAAATCTATGTATGTTCTTCCATCCAAGAAGTAATATGTTAACCCCCATGTCATAATTAATAAGAAACCATGATACCCACGGGTACACCATTGTATATAACCATTATTCCTGTAAAACCTAGACAGAGCTAATGACTGAAGATGTTAGCAACCATGCATTAACTCTAATTCTTACCCCAACCAGAGATTGTATAGATAACCCTCTTTTACCATTGTCTCGACGCATATCTACCACGAAACAATAACGAAGCTACCCCTACGAACTGCCGCTTTCTTTGGTATATATTTCATAGAAAATGCAGTTCCCAGGGACAACTAGATCAGCAAGAAATCGTGTCAACTAATAGTGTCCATAACCCCTCGTATTGACGAGTAATAGTACACTATGTTTTTCTCTACTTTTATCCACAGTCAAGCACACACCTACAGCTAACCTCATCTTCCTCACAGTCCACATGATTCTATAATTTCCAGACTCATATACCACCACCTATTGCTCATCCCCCGGTAGCGTTTGATTACCCTACCTTCCCTGTCGGTAACCCCCAGTCTAAGATACCAACTGTAGCCTAATGCCACCCCTACGCCCAGAGACCTTAGGGTCAAACTTCCACGTAGCCCCCCCTTAACCCTCTCCCTCTCGTTAACCCCCCACGCTCCTCGACTCCCTCCTAACCTAGCCTCTCCACCATACCCCCTGAATATCCTTAACTTTTCCGTTACTAACATTCTCATACCTTTGGTATATATACTCCTATCCAGCCTACCTTCCGCCAGTAGGAAGGAACACCATTAGAACTTTACTAACCCTTTGCATGCCATCTATTCCCTCACAACCCATTCACAACCCTGTACCAAATGATACGTCAGTGCGAGGCTAGCCGCCTCGCCAGTGACTAACTTCTATTGCCAGACCTCCAGATAAATGTGGCAGAGTTAGCAACCCAGTCTCCACCACATCCAACAAACCATGCAATTAACAACCCAACCAATTAAACCAGCTGACCAAGGCACCTTCGGTTTTGGTATTGCGAACACCCACATCTGTCTCATAAACAGAGGGTTATTACAAACACTTGTAATATGGCAAGCTCCCAGCCACAGCCGCCCAGACGACCATCACAGAGAGAGGACGCGCACCTACCCCTTTCACCCACCCGAGGAGGGAGACCCCTACCCCTGTTTTGACTTCCGGGTCATTGCCAGGTAGCACAGGAATTCTTCCTATCAATGAACTAACCATGTATGACTAACACCCTTACTAACCTCTATTAACCCACAATAACCCATTAACCTTTCTTGCATACTCCGATAACCAAATTAGCACCTCAGCTATACCATAGAATGAAGACTGAACAATCTAAGAGAGACGCTCCTATCACAGATGTCCCAATCCTCCTCGCAAAGTAGATCTAGTCTCTCTCCCCTAAATACTCCCAGTATAGCCAAAATAGTACCTCTTACTAAGGCTCAGTTATATCACATTATGAAGGCTCCATACAGCCATGTGCCACATCAGTAATCACCACCTTACCTAGTTCCCGTATCAATTGAGAGCTCAAATAAGTCCATCAAAACTCGAGATCCCTATGGCCTACAGGGTCCAAAACCGAACCTATAAACCAAGCTCCAGCCCCCAGTAAAATCAGTTGAAAGATAGACACCAACCAGTGGCTGGTCCCTAGAGTTGACCTCGAGCTCTATCATTGTTTGTTCCTGAGAATTGAGTTCCAGAGCCGGCAGACTCCGTGGCAGATTTAGATAGAAGGATCTGTCCAAGTAAAAGAAATCTACGTGCACCTTATAACCTTCATACAGACCGGGAAGCTGAGCGATCGACGTAAGATGCGCTTGGCATTAATTCCGATCCAGATTGCGGGAAGATCCTAATATCTGTGATTCAGGTCCAGAAACCAGAGGGTTTATAAGAGTGTAACCAGCAACGATCGCCAAGAGATCCGTCTTGAGAACTTTCTACATATGGACCATCTGGACGGCCGCGGAACCAGTCGTTAGCCCCCAACATCACGGACGCAAGATAACCAGGACCAGACCAATCAAATACTACCCAAGATTCACTCTATCAGTGCTACAGTGTTACAGTGCTATTTAGAGACTCACTTATTAATATTTCTACGAAGTAGCTATATCTTTGCCCCAGTATAATTCATATATAACCATTCCATTAGGAAGTGCTAAGCGTATCAGTGTTTATTAATTAACAGGCGATATTAACTCTCGTAATTACTCATATATCCAGATATTATTACATAACAGTGAAACCCTAGTGATATCTGATGTTCGCACACTGATTTGCATTGTATGTGTTTCTGATACAAGAATATAAAACTTAGATCAGTACCCCCCTGAGGTTACTAGAATTCCCGTGCTCTAAAATACGCGTGTCTAATCTAGTCTGTGAACTACTACTTGTGCACCAGAGCTACCAGTGATAAATCTAACAGTGAATATGAATCTATAAGTAACATTTATGGTCTCCAGTATATAAACTTGTGAATAAAGCCAGTGATCAGAAGATTAATACCTGAACGTTGGAAGTGGGAGACTAGGCTCCATCCAGATCCACTTAATGCTAGTGTTGTTCAATTCTATCATTTGTCTTGTACGAGTATTCATATCTTCTTATGCTTCATATTAATCATCATCACGAAAACTATAGAAGTGTGTACATCAATAAAAGTGATCGTGTGTCTTGTTACCGTGTGCTTATTTTGTGTTCTCTATTCCTCATACCTTGTTTTGTGCATGCAGCCTTCTATACCCAGTCAGTTAGAACTCACATTACCCAAGTTAATCCTGTAGAAAAGCAGGGCATAACATTGGCGGCAGCGGTGGTTCTTGATTCGGATAAAAGGTTGCATTACATTGCAAGTTTGGAACAGCCAGAACACGATAACATCATGGCGCACCGTTCTCACATCCCCATCCCACATTATGATGGGGAGACTTACGAGATCGAAACATTCATGAAAATAGTGAAACCCGTACTTGACCTAGTTTATACCACGGACGCAGAAAAGATAGCTGTGACATTAACGCACCTGGGAAAAGCCGTTTCCCTGGTTGCCTACCAAGTGCACCCTGCTCTCACATGGGACGAATTTTGCCCAATAGTGATAGAGGCCATTAAGCCTTCGTTGGGCGTTTTCGTGGCCCACACCCGTCTCCAAGACACTAAATTCGAAGGCGATCTAGATGCCACAGTGAATAAGATTGCCCAACATATCAAAGTGTCTTTCCCCACATTGACCAGAATCCAGCAAGAACAGCAGATTCTGGTCAACCTTGTATCAATATTGCCCTCAGCAGTAAAGGATCATTTCCGTGTGCACGATTTCGCCGGATATCAAAAAAATCTCATCATGATCCGACGTATTTTGGCCGTGCACACAGAAACACCCACCCAAATCGCTGTAATCAAGAGGTTCCCCACACACCCGCAGCACCTCGACAACCAAAACCCCAAGGCTCATACCTTCAACTCCAAGAATGCCTACCCATCCTCATCCTTCCACAACAAACCTACCTACCCTTCCGGCAAGCCCCAACCCAGTAGGCCCCGGTTCCAACCTACCCAGCCACGCAGAATCTTCAACCGGAACAAAACCTACAACCCCTACCAAAGTAAGAACCCTACATTAGTGATTATCAACCCCTATGATTTCCCTGCCTGTAGTGCTAAGTGTGCCCTCCATCAAATTCGTGACTCTGCCAAACCTCGCCCCTTTACTCCTCGCATTTCTGTAAATGAAGAGGAGTGGGGACAAGAGGAAGAAATGGAGGAAATGCACACCGAAGATATAGCCCATATCATGACCTCAGACGATACCGAGGAAACCCTGGAGGAGGTAGATACCGACCCCCTGGATTTTTAAAGTATCCCCCGCCCACGATGGCCTCGGCGGGGGACGCCATAACTGATCGCACTGCCCCCATTTACTACATGGCCAAAATCAAGGACATTCCTGTCCGCTTGTTAATCGACACGGGAACTGCTAAGTCATGTTTGTTCAAGTCTTATTATGATCAACACCACTGACTATTTGGCCCCTTGTTACCTACCAAAGCAGAACTAATCTCAGCTGCTGATACCTACTTAAATCTCCTAGGAGACACTTTGCCCCTGTCAGTAACTACTCCTGCCCCCCATGCTCGTTGTTATCACACGTTCACAGTATTTTCCTCCCACTGTAAACATTACGATGGTTTCCTTGGACTTGACCTCCTTCAAAAACTCCAGGCCCAGGTTGACTGCGGCCAGAGGCTGATCTCATTCAAAAAAATATCCAACCCAAAGCCTCTGACAAACCCATCACACAGAAACCAGTTCACAAAAAGAAAAAACACCTCCACCCTCAACAAACTCTGAGTCAAGATTACCAAGTTGCAGCTAGCACTAAGGTAACTCCTAAACCCCCCCTTGCCCCGAGTTCTCTCAAAATATCACTCATTCCGTTAAAAAAATGCCTCGGCAAACGAAAGAAGACAAGTCCAAGCAACTCAATGATGTAAACCCCCCCATTTCTCCTAACTCTGTCCAGGATCAATCCTCCCATGTTTCCAGGACAGACTCTTATGTATGTAAAAACCATTCTACCAAATATTTATGTACACATGTTTCCAGGGAAAATGCCGACCTATGTACCCAACCATGTTTTCGCCATGCCCCCAGAAATGCTCAGCTATTCCACAACCAACAAAATTTCCCTTGTGACAGCTTTCCGTCAGTAGCTCCCTTCCACCCCCACACAATTCACACCCCTAAAAAACTTCAAAACCCCACACTTGACTCACCCCCTCATGACAGACAAACCCACCAATCCCATATAACCTCTAAACAAACCGTCACTGCCACCGACAAAACTCCCCAAATTCGTCCTTTTAACCACAAATCAGTACATCAGTCCTCCACCAATAACCCATGTTCTATACCTAACTCTTCCCCCACCAACCCTCCGCAGTCCCACCAACAAATTCCGTTTTCTAAATCACTCACACCTCACCACTCTGATCCTCCCACACGCGCCGTTAATCCCCCCCTCACGCGTGACCCCCACCAAAGTGATTCCCCCCCCCTCATGCGTACCGAGCACCTGCTCACCAGTCGGTCCCCCACCATCATTAGCCCAGCTGTAGTTCAAGATAAATGTCAAATTCCCCCCCGCCATCAAAAATGGGTTAACCTTCGACCCATACCCCAAACTCACATGATATTTTCCCCCACTACCACGTCCACCAGACCCCAATCGTTGCCTCCTACAACCCGCCATCATTTCCGCTCGCATAAACCACAATCTAGTGGCCAATATCTCTGAAGAATCCCTGACATTACCAAAAGGCCTCATCATAGGAGACCTCGAAACATTTGATGACCTCCCCATAGATTCCAATGAAACCCCTACCAGTCTCAAATTACCCCCTCTCCCTGACACATTATCCGACCACCAAAAACACAGCATGTACGAACTATTGCTAGAGTTCAGTGACGTATTTGCCCAACAACCCACTGAAATAGGACAGACCGATGTTGAACAACACATCATTAACACCACAGGCCCCCCCATAAGACAACCATCCCGTAGAAAAAATCCCATACAACGCCAAGAAGAGGAACGCCAAGTCCAAGAGATGTTAGAGGCCGGAATTGCTACCCCATCCATCAGCCCCTGGTCTTCCCCTGTTGTCCTAGTAAAAAGAAAGATGGGTCAACCCGTTTTTGCGTAGATTACAGGAGATTGAATGACGTAACCATTAAGGACGCTACGCCATTACCCAGGATAGACAATTCCCTTGACTCCCTATACGGATCCAGATGGTTCACTACCCTCGACTTGCAAGCAGGGTATTGGCAAGTGCCCATCAAGGCAGAGGACCAAGAAAAAACAGCATTCTCCACTAGTGGTGGCCACCACTACGAATTTAACGTCCTACCTTTTGGCCTCTGCAACGGACCCGCCACTTTCTCCCGTTTGATGGAAGCGGTATTACATGGCCTTACCTGGGAAACCTGCCTAGCTTATCTAGACGATATCATTGTGTACTCACAAACCTGGGAAGAACACCTCCTCAGGTTGAAACAAGTTCTTCAAAGAATCCGAGCCGCCGGGCTGAAATTGAAACCCTCAAAATGCGAGATTGCACGAAATAAGGTAGATTTCCTCGGCCACGTAATATCTGAACATGGCATTGCACCAGACCCCAAGAAACTTCAAGCCATACAAAACCAACCCCCACCCACCACCGTTAAAGGAGTACGTTCTTTTCTAGGTTTAGCCACATACTACAGACGTTTCGTCCCACACTTTGCCGCCATAGCCAGACCCCTCCACCAACTCACCCACAAGGACACCACATTCACCTGGACACCTGAAAGAGACCTCGCTTTTAACACTTTGAAACAAAAGCTGATCCAAGCCCCTATTGTCGCTTTCCCTGATTACCATAAACCTTTCCGTCTTTATACCGACGTATCTCTGTACGCCATTGGTGCAGTTTTAGCTCAAGTAAGAGACGAAGAGGAACATGTGATAGCGTATGCCAGCTCCACACTCAACCAAGCCCAACAGAATTATGCAGCCACCAAGAGAGAGTGCCTAGGGATCATTTGGACACTTCAGGTCATTTGTGTTGGGCGCGAAACTAGATATAATAACCGACCATCAATCTTTGCAATGGTTGCGTAGGTGCGAAACCAACTCAGCCATCTTGGTACGCTGGAGAGAGTCACTAGAGGACTACGATTTTACAATACAGTATCGTCCAGGTAAACTTCACAGCAATGCAGACGCCCTGTCACGTTTGCCAGTACCGAAAGACCCCCCCACCAACCTAGCCGCCTTACAAAACACTGAGCTCTTACATATCCCCATCAACCAACATGATTCCCCCCCAGCCCCCTCACTAATTCAATCTTGGGAAACAAGGATCAGACCACCCTGGATACCGTTAAATATCTTCAAGAAACTGACTCGCTGGGGAGATCAACTTGCCACAGACTCCGGTCACATAATCCTAGACCCAACCATTGCCCACGACTACATGATTGCCATCCACGAGGGAAACGGCATACACCTTGGACAAAAGAAAATGTTAAAAATCTTTGCGGATCAGTACTGGACCCCCAACCCCTCGAAGATTGCACAACGTGTGACAGAATCCTGCAAACCTTGTTTATTGGGGAAGGATAGGTCACGCACCCCAGGCCCAGCTGGTACCATTTCTGCCAACAAACCGTTCCAAGTCCTATCCCTCGACATCATGGGCCCGTTTCCTTCTTGCGCTGGCAACCGCTATATCGTCACATTTGTTGACGTATATTCAAAATTTTTAATAGCCTGCCCAGTTAAAGACCACACAGCCACCACCGTCGCCGCACTACTTGCCACAGAAGTGTTCCCTATATTCGGCCTTCCCCTTGCTCTTCTATCCGACAATGCCCCCGAATTTAGTGGACACGTTTGGCACCAGTTCACCCAACAATGCGGTATTAAGATCAAACACTCATCCCCATACTGGCCTCAAGGAAATGCTATATGCAAAACGTAGCCATCGCACCATCAACAACCAGTTACGTACCAAAATGATTGCTCTTAACACCTCAGACTGGCCATCACAGATAAAAATGATACAATGGGGCATGAACACCTGTCCCCGAGAAGACGGTATTTCACGTCATGAATGTGTTTACGGCGTACCCCCCGTTACTGCCGTTCCACCATCACGCTCACCTCCCCTCCAACACCTCCACAATTGACCCATTGCAACATCTGCAAAACACCCTCCATACCGCCCAAACCTGTCAAGACACCAAAAATGATAACCCCGATGATAAAAACCCTTTCGCCATCCATGACACCGTAATGGTAGCCAACCTCCCTGTCACCAACAAATTAGGCCCTCGCTATGTCGCATCCTACACCATCATCAAAGTCCCAAATGCCTATCAAGTCATCATTGATTATCACGGCGTGACTCGCACGTTCAGAAATAGATTCGTCCGAGCATTTAAACCTCTAAAACCACAAGACATTACCCCACCCCACACGTCCGACCCTGAATTGAACACCCCTACTACCCCTCCCACTCAGGCTATGAATGTTCCCCTACAAACCCCTAAAGGCCTAAACCCTCCAGCACAGAACCTGCCGATCATTCCTCAACCTACCCCCCAAACTAACCTCCACAAACCCCAAGCCCCCACTATCACACCTTCCTCCACCATGACCAATTCCTTCACTTCTGATAGTCAAGTACCTCCCAAAAATATCAAAGTACGAAAACCTCCACCCACAACCCCGACCACAATAGAAACCCTCCCGTCTAGCCCTGAAGTACCTCCACCAGGCACCACAGTAAGAAAACCACCACCCCCACCTAAAACTGAGTACACACCCAACCGCACCACACAATCTACCCCAGTCACCTCACGCTACAACTTACGCCCACGACTGAAATCCTTTAAACCCTCCAGAAAACACACCCTGATAACAAAGTTCCGTAGAGCTGCCAGACCACTATCCTCCTCCTCCTCTTCTTCGTCGAATTCTCCTCCACAAAGGGAAAGAAGACGAATAATCACAAGCAAACACCATCACCCCTCTAACTATATTCCAAAAATAACCACCCCACCCTCCCACGAGAGCAAATACCTTCCCCTTCAACCTCATCCCCTCTCAACCCCCACCTCATCACCCCGAATGACCTTCTAGATCTGCCCCCCCCACCAAACTCCCACAAAACCACCTATTTCCACCACCATCAAATCACCAACCCCACCAAAGAACGCACCCAACACACTTTCCTACCCCCAACCCTCCTAAAATACCACAGGAACGAAAAACCTGAGAGCGAAACTACCAACCCTAACGAGCCACAGGAACGAAAATCCTGAGAGCGAAACTCCCATCCCCAACGAGATCCCAGCCCTTTTCCATTCCCGATTTGGTCTCTCTCTCTCTCTCTCTCTCTCAATTCATTCCACATATTATACGTCTCTCAATCACAGTCTTCTAATATACAAACCACAATACTTTACTCACTGATATTCTTGATGTACCACCTAAGTATGTATTTAATTATGTAACCACCATACAGGCTATAATACTTTCATTGTGTAGGTTCGAGGCGATCTAAGACACCTTAGCTTCCATTTCACACCAAATCAGATCGTGATTACGTCAGCCCTGTATTTAGTTATATAACAATCAGAGTCCCCCCCAATTCTAGCAATTCTATGTCTCTAATCTCCCGTTGTTTTATCCACTAACTATAGATTCCCAACCTTTAACCACGACTCTATACACCCGATAACCCTATGCCAGTTATTGTATTGATTTAGGCCTGTTAATTCGGATAAACTCACTATGACCAATCTGCAGACGATTTATCAGGAGAGATGCAGGAAAGCTACCTCGTATCTCCCTTTCCATGACGAGTATAGATATATGTACCCCCGTGCTCAGTCGCCCCCCCCTTGCCTTGTTCTTCTAGTAACTAAGTGTATATATAATATTAACCGGAGTATGCCACCAGTATTGATACGACATAGCGGCACTGTCCTTGTGTCGTATTGTGCCACGTGCATACCAACCAGGTTTCATCATCTTATTAGGACGACGGCTATAATGTCGTCATTCATGCATGTATTCCATCCTTAGGTTAATTATCTTTTATCCGCCATTGTGTTCATCTCTTCCATTTACTTTTCCATAATGTTATATTTCTTCCAATCACCTCCTTCGCATCCACAATCCACACTACTCTATTTTGCTTCGTGACCCTATGCTCAGTGGCACCCTCTTTGGGGTCATCCTGTCCGCTTATCCTTCACGCCCCGCTGCACACACCACCCTACCTGTTCGATCGTAGGGAAATGCCACCCCTATGTCCAGCGCATTAAGGGTCACTATCCTAGGTCACGAGCGGTGCGGCGCCTAGCCTCAAACCACCCCCTTTCCAATTCACAACCGTCCCCCACCTCGCGTATCCACTACCCCTCGTGTCCTACACCTCTTACCCGCCAGACTCTACCTACATGATGATGAACATGAATACACCTTAATTTAATACACCCATGCCCTGTCCCTAGGTTGAGCCAATGCCAACCAGTTCAGACAGGCATAAATCTATGTATGTTCTTCCATCCGAGAAGTAATATGTTAACCCCCATGTCATAATTGATAAGAAACTATGATACCCACGGGTATACCATTGTATATATAACCATTATTCCTGTAAGATCTAGACAGAGATAATGACTGAAGATGTTAGCCACCATGCAGTAACTCTATTTCTTACCCCAACCAGAGATTGTATAGATAACCCTTTTTTACCATTGTCTCGACACATATCTACCACGAAACAATAACGAAGTACCCCTACGAACTGCCGCTTTCTTTGGTCTATATTTCATAGAAAACGCAGTTCCCAGGGACAACTAGATCAGCAAGAAATCGTGTCAAATAATAGTGTCCATAACCCCTCGTATTGACGAGTAATAATACACCATGTTTTTCTCTACTTTTATCCACAGTCAAGCACACACTTACAGTTAACCTCCTCTTCCCCACAGCCCCACAGTCCACATGATTCTATCCTTTCCAGACTCATATACCACCACATATTGCTCATCCCCCGGTAGCGTTTGGCTAACATACCTTGCCTGTCATTAACCCCCAGGCTACGATACCAACTGTAGTCTAATGCCACCCCTACGCCCAGAGACCTTAGGGTCAAACTTCCACGTAGCCCTCCTTAACCCTCTCCCTCTCGTGGCGAAAAAACGCGTGTAAACACGAATGTCGAGTCAACTTGTCAAGGGAATGTGTGCCGACACAGGTCGTCCATGATGCGACCATTCCCCCCCCCCCCTCCCCCTTCCCGAACCATCTCCAGGACATCAGTGAGACCGAACGGGGAATGGAGAGGAGATGGCTGGACACAGGGCAGAGGCAAGGCGTACGTAATTGGAGATGAGATCCCATGATAGACGGAGAGACCCCTTGGCCTGACGGCCTTCCACCGAAGCAGGGAGCGATTCCAGGAGTTGAAGGGCGGAGAGGCAAACTTCACATTGGCGGGGGTCGTAGATATCCTCGCCGTAGCAGGCCGTGTGGAGGCAACACCCCCGACGGTCCAGCATGGTCGACCGATTGCATGTCAGGCGGAAGCAGAGAGGAGCCGGCATTACGGCACCGAAAAATGGTGGGGGGAGCGTTACACACCAGTGAAGGTGAGACAGGGT
Organism: Paralithodes platypus; assembly: GCA_032716605.1. Classification (NCBI taxonomy): domain Eukaryota; kingdom Metazoa; phylum Arthropoda; class Malacostraca; order Decapoda; family Lithodidae; genus Paralithodes; species Paralithodes platypus. The sequence goes on along the minus strand of CM064514.1, from coordinate 9,373,025 downwards.
AAAAGTATGAGGCAGTATAGCCAAAAGAGCATTGGAAACCCAAGTACGACAATATCCAGGAAGACGCCAAGTAGCAAAGAACAAGGAAAGTCAAGTAACAAACACCCACACAGTAGACCATAAACACCAGAGCTGGGACAAGCCCATGCGGCAAGACCCAACCCTGGGAAACAAGTCCAATTCCTCTGGGGAAAAAAGACCCCATCCAAAATACCTGAGAACCTTCTGGGAGAGCGGAGGGAGGAGGGGGCGAAGCGGCGGCGGTGTAGGTTTGGCCGGCAGTAGAGCGGGCACCAGCTGGAAGGAAAAAGGTCAAGTGTGAGCAACCCAACAGTACCCTATTAGTGGAAATAGGGGAGGGGTGGGAATCCAATACACACAGGACAATCGCCACTTAGGGTCGAGTCCTAGGACTTTTCAGGAGGTCCTTGGGTCCACCTAGTAAACTAGGAGGCCGCCTGTAGGGCGGAAACTAGGTACAGAAGGAGGACACAAGGAACAGGACACAAGGGAGAGGAAACAGCCAAGCAGCTGTTGTCCAAGGAGCCCTGTCCAGGTACAATTTAAAAGGGGTATAATAGGGCGCCAATACAAAAATCAAGGCAAAAGGCTATGTGGCCGAGTCCTTGACAAGGCACAGGGCACATCAAAAGTAGAATTTCGCTTGTATAGCGGAACACTAAAAAGATGAAGGAGCCGAGGACACCGGAAGACCCCCGCCTGTGTGGCGAAAAAACGTGTGTAAACACGAAAGTCGAGTCAACTTGTCCAAGCTTACCCTCCCTGTGAGCGCGGTCCGTACACAGTTTCCAGACATCCCCCCCCTATGAACAAGTAAACACAAGCAGGGGAAGAACGGAAACAGGTAAAACTTAAGAAAAGCGAGAATTTTAACAAGAGCGACGAGACCGAGACCTCCAAGTCAGTTGAGACAAGAGGAATATAGAAGGAAAGGACCTGTGTGGACCATTCTGACGGCGGTCTGCTCAAGGCAAAAAAACGATTAGCTTCCAACACAAAAATTAAGGCAAAAGGCTATGTGGCCGATTCCTTGACAAGGCACAGGGCACATAAAAAGTAGAAATTCGCTTGTATAGCGGAAAACTAAAAAGATGAAGGAGCTGAGGACATCTGAAGACCCCCGCCTGTGTGGCGAAAAAACGTGTGTAAACACGAAAGTAGAGTCAACTTGTCCAAGCTTATCCTCCCTGTGAGTGGGGCCCTTACAGTTTCCAGACATTCCCCCCCCCCCCCTTTATGCTCAAGTAAACACAGGCAGGGGAAGAACAGAAACAGGTAAAATGTAAGAAAAACAAGAATTTTAACGAGAGCAACGAGACCGAGACCTCCCAGTCAGTTGAGACAAAAGGAAGTCAGAAGGAAAGGACCTGTGTGGACAATTCCAACGGCGGGCAGCTCAAGGCAAAAAACCGATTAGCTTAAACACACAAAAACAAAGGTGAGAATTTTAACAAGAGCGTAGAAGACCATAACCATCAAGTCAGTAGAGACAAGAGGAAAACAGAAGGAAAGGACCTGTGTGGCCCAATCTGACGGCGGTCTGCTCAAGGTAAAAAACAGGCTTAGCCTAGTTACACAAAACACAGAAAAAGAGAAAACACTAGGGCAGCGTCAATCCAGCGTCAATCCATGAGTGAAAGAACCTAGTAACAAAGCTAAATACTGCCCGAGCATCCCCACAATTACGTTAAAGGAATAAAATAAAAGTTAGGATAGCCTAGGGGTTGACCGACACTGTTACCAGAACCACGTATCCTCGAGCCAAGTAGGCCCGGGGAAACGAAAAGGAACTGACAAAAGCGTGAACCATGCGACGAAATACAAGACCACCAACTATGGACATGTTGAATAAACAAGTCAGAAAGGCTATAGGTCAGTTGAGACCAAAGCAGCATGTCTGAGAGAGAATAAAGGCTGTGTGCCCTATGCTCTCACAAAAGCAGAATACATAGAAACCTCATGCTCAAGTCTTGTAAAACATCGACACGTAGTCATACGAAAAACAAAATAAAACAAAATGCACGCAAAAAGGGAAAAGAAACACAATGCATCACACAGGAAGCATATATCCCCCCCAAAGTTACGTTAAGGACAGTTAAAGTGAACATGAACCCGAAAAGCGAGGGTAGAATAGACACACAACGACCGCTACGCGGCGTTGAGGACCAACCACCCTCGAAGAAAACAATAAAAATAAACACGTCTCCGGCACTACGCGCACACCCATAAACACACCATAAATCCGTAGTAAAGTGCTGCCTACATCACTGAAACATCCTTCTAAAACCTCAACAGCCTGAAAAGGCTCACACTCAATTAGTCGAAGCGAAGGGGTAGGCAAAGCAGGCACTCGCGAAGCACAGACAAAAAAGGCGTGTGACATCGACGGTGGGCGCGAAGTGACTGATACTGTTTCATGTACTGGGGTAGGCTCATAGAAAATGGAGCATGGCTATGAGGAGAGGAGCTAGATTAAATGGGTAACTATAACAATTCTTTCTCTCCTTCGCTTTCTCTTCCTTCTTTAGTCGTCTCGGAGTGTGTACAACGTGCCTAGTAGTGAATTGAGGTGCAACTCTAGAGATTATTTGGTACTTAGCGTGAGTACCGATAAATCGGCCCGCTGTGGTAGCGGCTGAGATCATAAGCCCTACGTTCGAAACGTAGAGACTGCTACTAAATAGAATTTTTTAACACTCGCCAATGAAATATGATGACTTGCTTACAGATACCCCCCAGGGGGTAAGGGGGCCTTCATCTAATGGTGGAGGAAAAAAAGAATATGCCTCACGCATCCTACTGCATGTCGTACAAGGCGACTAATAGGGGGGATGGTGATAGACTTGCGGACCAAGTAGCCATCACTATACAATGAAGCCTTGTTATTGGCGCTGGCATTGTCTCTATATGATAGTGCTGTGACAGGGCTTCATTGTACTTGCTCCAAGTTGCCTAATGGCGGCACACTGGCAGTGGGTGTCGCTCCCTCTGGACCCGGCCCTGGCGCCCTGGGCCCAACCTGGACGAAATGGATCCAGAGGGTACAGTACGTAGTGTTTCCCCGGACTGGCACTTTCCGCCCAATAGTATAGGGGCCCGAACCTGGTGGTAGCGCTCCAGGAGGCTGCCCTGTCATTTGGCGAAAAATATCAGGCCAGTCGTAGTGCCGTGTACGCGCACGGGGTGCGTCCCTGCGGCTGGTTCTGGTGGGGCGTACCGAGGCCACTGGATCCTACCCCCTTGTAATCACTTGGGGGATGGTGCTGGGAATGGTCCCGGGGTAGACTGGAGCCGGAGTTCTGGGGGGGGGGTGATGCTCATCTGCCAGCCAAACCTACCTAACTATGACTAAAATCAAAGAAAATAAACGTAAGTCCGATGAAACAAAACCGCACAGGACAATGACAAATGCCCCCCACAAACTCAGACTTGCTAGTGTGAATGTTGGTAGTTTGAATCTGCGTGCGAATGAAGTGGTTGAGATGTGTGAGAGGAGGCGAGTGGACATCTGCTGTACCCAGGAAACACTCTGGAAGAGGCATGGGGTACAGTGGATTGTCGGAAGGAGGAAAAGATATAGGATATACTGGATGGGTGTGGAGACTGATAAAGCGAAAGGAGGAGTGGGTGTTCTGGTGGCTGAAGAGCTGGCGGAAAGTGTGCTTCAGATTACGAGAGTTAGTGAAAGGCTGATTGTTTTGAAGTTGAAAGTTGGTGAAAGAATTCTGAATGTGATATCTGCATATGCCCCACAGGCTGGTTTACAGAAAGAGATAAAAGAGGACTTCTGGAATGACACCGTCAGTGTCATTTCAGGCCTCTCGGAGAACGAAATAACTATCGTGGGGGGGGACCTCAATGGTCACGTGGGAGCATCTGCAGATGGATACGAGGGGGTACATGGAGGAATTGGTTACGGAAGGAGAAATCTAGAAGGCGAATATATATTGGAGTCCTGCGTTGCACTCAACATGGTTGTGTGTAACACAAAGTTCAAGAAAAGACAGAGCCACCTGATCACATATAACTCTGGGGTCTCCAGTAGCCAGATAGATTACTTCTTGGTTAACAGGAAAGACTGGAAACTAGTTCGAGATGTAAAGGTCATCCCGAGCGAAGAATGTATCCCCCAGCATAAGCTACTTGTGTGCGACATGAGCTTATACAGAGATCCTAAGCGCAAGAAGGTTTACATACCCAAAAGGAAAGTGTGGCTGCTGAAGGACAAGGAAGTTAGGGATAGGTTTCATAATGAACTGGAGGAAATGAATAGAAATAAGGAAGCTAGGCCTAACGATGTAAATAGCCAATGGAACTTTCTTAAGCATAGCCTTATCGCTGCCACTGACAAAGTCTGTGGGAAAACAAAGGGTCACCCCAGGAATAAGACCTCTTGGTGGTGGAACGATGAGGTAGAACATGCTGTGAAAGAGAAAAGGAGATGCTTCAAAGCATGGAAGAAAGGAGGCAGCAGGGAGGAATACCAGGCAGCTAAACGAACTGCCAAAAGAGTTATTTACAATGCTAAAAATCGCATTAAGGACCTGGTCCTCGAACAAGTGTGTAACACTGACAATCCCAATGGGATCTTCAACCTAGCTAGGCGAGTTAAAAATGACAGTAGGGATATTATAGGTGAACAGTGTGTTAGAGATGATAATGGGAAGATTGTGTATGCAGAAAATGAAATCAGAGAAGCATGGAAGGTACACTATGAACGATTGCTAAATGTAGAGTTTGAATGGGATAAGGAACAGCTTAGTATCGAAAAACCAATATCTGGGCCCCCTCCTTTGATAGCACCAGCTGTAGTGAGCGACGCAATCAATAAAATGAAGGACGGTAAAGCTCCAGGTTGCTCCGACATTGTCGCTGAGATGATAAAAGCCTCAGGGGAGATTGGTGTAAACTTAGTCACTGAGTTGATAAACACCATTATTAAAGATGAGAAAATCCCAGAGGATTGGCTCAAAAGTGTAATAGTAAATATATACAAAGGAAAAGGGGATGCGCTAGATAGAGGAAATTATAGGGGCCTGAAAATGCTTGACCAAATCATGAAGGTCTGTGAGAGAGTCCTTGAGGGTTTGATCAGGCAAAGCATCTCTATTGATGATATGCAGTTTGGTTTTATGCCAGGACGTGGTACAACCGATGCTATCTTCATAGTCAGGCAGATACAGGAAAGATACCTACTAAAAGGCAGGGATCTTTACTTTGTGTTTGTGGACCTGGAGAAGGCCTTTGATAGGGTACCTAGAGATGTTGTACAGTGGGCTATGAGGAAACTTGGTGTGGAAGAGTGGCTGGTGCGTGTGATAATGAAGATGTATGAGGATTCGCGAAGTTCGGTGAGGGTGAAACGTGTACTGAGTGATGAATTCGCAGTCCGTGTTGGAGTCCATCAGGGTTCAGTGTTAAGCCCCCTCCTCTTTATTATGGTCTTGGAGGCGCTGTCTAGAGTTTTTAGAGGCGGACTCCCGTTGGAACTGTTTTATGCAGACGATTTAGTCCTAATAGCTGACAGTATGCAGGATGCTGAGGCCAAATTCAGAAAGTGGAGAGAGGGCATGGCGAGCAAGGGTTTAAGAGTCAATATTAACAAAACCAAGGTTATGCATTGTAGTTTGAGACGAGGCAATGTGGAAAAGAGCGGTGCATACCCATGTGCAGTGTGTGGAAAGGGAGTGGGCGTTAACTCAATTCAATGTAGCATCTGTCGATGTTGGGTACACCATGGGAGTAAGCGCTGTAGTAGAATAAAGGGGCCCCTGCCGAAGGATAAGTCAGAAATAGAGAAATTTGAGTGCGTAGTGTGCAAAGGCGAGCTTGTGTTAAGTGATGATCCTGTGGCTGTGAATTTTGGAAATGAGTCTTTGGAGCTGGTGAACAAGTTTTGTTACCTAGGAGATACCATCTCTGCCGGTGGTGGGGCCGAGGCTGCCACTGTTGCTAGAATTAGGTGTGGCTGGGGGAAGTTCAGAGAATTGATGCCAATCCTGACCATGAAAAGAATGCCTCTCCCCCTGAAGGGAAAGGTGTATGCCTCATGTGTTAGAAGTGCAATGACGTATGCCTCAGAAACATGGGCCGTTAAAGTAGAGGATGTCAACAGAATGGAGCGTAATGAGATGAGAATGGTGAGATGGATGTGTGGGGCCAGGCTACAGGATAGAATAACAAATGTTGAGCTGAGGAGACGTTTAGGTATAAAGAGTATTAGCGAGGTGATGCGTACAAGTAGACTGGGATGGTATGGACATGTGGAGAGAATGGATGAACAAAATTGGGTGACAAAATGCAGGTCTGTGATTGTGGAGGGAGCTGTACCAAGGGGTGGACCGAGGAAGACCTGGGATCGGACTATACGCGCCGATCTCAAATCCAAGAACTTGACAAGTGAAGCAGCCCTTAACAGGGTTGCCTGGAACGCCGCCATTAGGACAAGAGACTGAAACTGCACTTATGTGTGGAACACTCAGTCTTAAAATGTTATGTATGTATGTATGTATATACTTAACCCGGCAAGTGAGGGAAGACTCTTAAGAGTTTCCCCGGGCGACTGCGGGAAGACTCATAAGATCCTGGGCTAAAAAAAATCCATTTAAAATAGTAGGGTCATTTGCTTGGAATCCGTGACCATTTTGTTCCTACCTTTTTCTCTCGATGGATTTGACAACCTGAACCATTTTAAAGGAAAATTAGCTCCTCTGAAAAATTACGGCTAACTCTGCTAGAGCCCAATATTCAAAATGGCCACCAACGCCATCTTGAAAAACATGAAATGTAATATCTCTGGCATCAGATGAGCTACAAGGACGAATGAGGTGTCCTTTTTCACTAATTCTGGCATTACAAATCCACTGGAATAGTTATTGTATTGTATTGTATATTGTATTGTATTTTACTAATTGTACATACTAATCTGCCACTTCACTGTCACATACATGATTCACTGTATGAGCCACTATCATAATCACTGTCCTCACTTTCGCTGCTATCATCACTGTTGTTCTCTGCCTGCGGATTTGTAGGTAATGGTATGGATGGGGGAAGTGGGGGCTGGGTTATTCACATTCCGAGTGTTTGAAAGGAGCTGCTTTTCATTGTTCAGAATGGCCAACCAACCAGACTTCAGCTTAGAGCCCTTATTCATTGTTGACTCTATCCATACATCGAGGGCGACACACGAATATGGTTTTCCTGTCATTGACTGTGCAAACATACCACTCTCCATGAATGCAGCCTGATCGACAGGAAGGGTATCAAGCACTGCGGTGAAATCGGGGAGATGCCGACTATACTTGTCATTATCATAGATTTGCATCAAAGGAAGCATGAGCTTGAGTGAGGACTTGAACTCAGTCCAGTTGCTTGTTCTGATTGCATGGATAGTTTGAGTTTTCTTTATTGATATTCCCTTGACCTCTTTCTTTTCTAATGATGCACACTCCACCTTGAGCCACATACAAGATTTTGTAAAAATTGGAATGGAAGCTTTTATTCCTCATCAAAAGTACTGTAAAAGATCTAATTCACCTAAATGGTTTGACCATAATTGTGCTAGAGTAACTGAACAAAAAAACAATAGCCTACAATGCATACACAAGATCAAAAACACATGAAGCCTTTACTTACTTTAGAAACATCAGAAATCATGCCGAAACTGTATTAAACCTAACTAAATCAAACTTTCTCCACAAGCAGGCAAATAAACTTCTAAATAATCCAAATGATAACAAAATATTTTGGTCTACTCTAAACTCATTCAAATCCAACTTCACTACTGCTTCATCCATTCCACCATTAAAATCTCCGACTGGCAATCTTGTAAGTGACCCACGAGGTAAAGCTAACCTTCTTGCAGATATTTTCTCCACCAACTCAACCTTAGATGAAATAAATCAAGATGTCCCTGTACTTAATTTTAATTCGCCTGAAATTCCCTCACTTAAGATCCACACCAGACATGTCAAAACTATTTTGAAGAATCTTTCAGTAGATAAGGCTCCTGGTCCAGATGAAATTCCTCCAATAGTACTTAAGAATTGCTCCTTGGTGCTCGCTCCTGTATTGGCAAAAAGTTTCCGTCTGTGTACTCATACCTCATGCTTCCCAGTACCCTGGAAAGAAGCAAACATCCATCCAGTTCCTAAAAAAGGTGCCTCTTCAGATCCATCAAACTACATGCCAATAGCTATAACTTCCACTCTTGGTAAAGTCTTTGAAATTATATTAAATAATCACATAATTAAGCATCTTGAGAATAATAAATTAATCAGTGATAGGCAATATGATTTTAGACGATGTCGATCAACTGCAGACATTCTTTGCCTTCTTACGCATCAGACCAACATGGTGAAACACATACAATAGCACTGGATATATCAAAGGCATTTGATAAGAGTCTGGCATCAATCCTTATTGTCGAAGATGTCACACTACGGCCTTGCATCATTAGTTCCACTAATTTCTTCTTATCTTCATAACAGAAAAGTACGTGTAATGGTAGATGGCCTTTATTCTCAATTTCACTCAATAAATGCTGGTGTTCCCCAGGGATCAGTTTTGGCCCCAACTCTGTTCCTCATTCATATCAATGATCTCATATCTACCACTCATAATCCAATACATTCCTACGCAGATGACTCAACACTCCACAGTTCCTTCACATTTACCAATTCTTTCACCCAACCCGATCTTATAAATTCAAAAAGAAACACTGCAATTTCTCTGAACCAGGACCTTTCTTGAATTACTGAATGGGGACAAAAGAATCTAGTTTCCTTTAATGCACAGAAAACCAAGTACATTCAATTTTCTAACCGACAGAATCTCACTGACTCCCATATATTTTTTAATGATGTAAATATTCCCACTTCCCCTAGTATTGACATTCTCGGTGTAACATTAACTACTAACTTGAGCTGGACACATTATATTAGAAGCATTGCTAAGAATGCCTCTAAAAAACTGGGACTCCTGTACAGAGTTCGAGAATTCTTCACTGACGAGCAGTTGGCCGTAATATATAAAAGTCATGTGCATTCTCAGATGGATTACTGTTCACCTCTGTGGAGTGGAAGTGGAGTGGTTGCATTGAGGCAGTTGGACAAAATTCAAAATAAAGCTATTAGATTAATCAATAACCCTGCAATCACACAGGACCTTCCTACATTATCCATACGAAGAAATGTTGCATCCCTTGCATTATTCTACAGATATTTTCACAGCAATTGTTCCGAGGAACTTGCTTCAATTGTGCCGCCTCTCCACATCTTTCCCCATAGAACTAGGGCAGCTGAGAGCGCCCATGAATTTACACTTTCTCCTCCACAATGCAGAACTTCTGCTTATCAAAATTCATTTATCCCTAGAACTCTTTGGAATTCACTTCCTTCGAATTGCTCTCCACAAACTTACAATCTACAAATGTTTAAATCCAGTTGTTACAAACATTTTATGAATGGAGGATGCCTTTAGGCACATGGACCTTTTTGTTTTGGCTGTGTTTTTCCTTCCTCCGTTCATTGTCTCAAAAAAAGAAAAAAGAAAAAAAAGAACCTCAACCATTTCCATGAATGACATCCTGTATTCTGCTTGTGGGGCACCCTCAAAGTCCTTGAAGAGGGCATCAACGAGGTCCTTCAGCTCAGCATTTCTCTCTAGCTCTGCATGTTCATCTGCAAGTTTCTGTGCATCAATCGGATGTCGAAGCTTGGCAAGGGATGCCTTTACTTCTTCAGATAGAGGGGAATCTTCCAAACGTTTGTCTATGACATGGTGGACCAGAGTCTCGTAGAATAGTCGCAAGCAGCGAACCCCACGCTTAACATGTTTCCACGAAGGGCCTGATCAACAGACCTGTCTGCTATAACACCAGCTGCCACCAACATATTTGAGATGCCAGATCCCTTAAACCTCTTGTATATAGTATAGATGAACGACATTTGGATGTGGAAGGGTGCCATGAATGGTAAGATTTTGCTGAACAGCTCAGCATTCTCACTTTTCAACTCTAGCATGAGCACGTAGACAGGATGATCACCAACAATTATTGCAAAAGGCATCTTTTTTTCTTCGATTGATTTTGCAAGCTTACACATCACATCATTGAGAATTGTCTTACTGGGTGGGTTGTTGTTGTTGTTGTTCCCCAGGCTGTCTGGCCGAACAGCCCCAAGGTCTCGAGCAAGGCCAAGGCCATAAATGAGCGCCCCCACAAAATCCTCCCTGCTTACCACTAACAAAGCCCGGGTGACCGAAGCCACTCCAAGGCAGGGAGCTGAGGAGGGTGCGGAAACGCCCGGGAAACCAAAGCCCCACCCAAGGCCCTGTGCCCCTCAGCAATTATGAAGGGAAAGTTGAGGGGTAAGGGAAAAATGTGACACTTTGGCTCCCAATCTGCCAACTTCTAGGTTGGCAGTAGGGAGGTCAATCCACGGAAAAGACGCCGCCACTTGAGATCTAGAAGATATATAAGTAAAAGGAACAGTCAGAGTAAGCTATGGGTATGGCAGAGATCGCTCAGTTCTCACTCGGATAGACCAGCCCATCACCACATGACTAGAACCCAATCCTCTCAGCATCAGCTAGGAAAGGCCCTAGAAAGCCGCCTTTGGCGGGCAGATAGCTCCCCTATTTCAACTCCTTTCGGGGTTGGGCACCCGCCCTTACTGGGTGGGTTGGGATAGGTCATGTGGTATATTGCTCGACTCTTCTCATCTGCATTTGACATGCTGGCGTGAAACCCTGAAAACCCAGGCACAGTCTGTTCTTCTGGCTTAGGTCTCGTTCGGTCATCTTGCGCCCTGGCCAATGCATGGATCACACCACGAATTCTTTGCACCGATGTGTCAGGAGGAGGAGTACTTTGATCAGCTGGTGGTTTCCTGAGAGGTGGTTCCCCACGCTTCACTGTCTTATATGGGTTGACTTTTTGCATTTCACTTCCGAGCTCTTTGAGAGTTGTCGAGAGGTTTGATGCAAAGTTGGCACCGGGAACTGGTCTATCCTCGTGATTCTCGGAAGGAAGTTCTGTATCAAATGATTCTGGCTGCACAAACATGACATTAGTGCAGTGTGACTGGCCAGCACCGGTCAGTGTGTCGCTCTTGAAGTCATCGTTGTCGACTATAGCGATAGCAGGCTTACCCTCAGCTAGTTCGAAGGGGCAATCAGATGAGCACTTGAGGTCATTGACCACCCAAAAATCTCGCAGCATAAGTACGTCATTGTAACTGATGCCCAGTCCATCTTTGTGCATTATGTCGACTATCTCCCTACTCTTGGTCAGTCCATGTAGCAAGACAGAGATTTATCTCAAATGCAGTGCGTTTTCCAGTGATGTAGCTTGTGAGGATAGATGCAATCGATCGGACGGATGGACTGTCATCAATTGCAGACTTATTTGAGTGTTTCAGCCATGTGAGCAGCTTCAGCAGGAGCTCACTGAGGTCTTCTTCTCTCTCCAACTCGTGTATATATGGGAGCCAGGGAATAGTATATGTCCTGATGACTTGCTCTTTGAGTCGTGCCGCAACATTCATCACCAACTGATCATTGCTGACACCCAATGAAGATATTGCCGCCTCGATGTATGTACCTGCTGCTGTTGTATCATATACCAGTTCACTCACATTCTTTTGAATGCGTTCATGAAATCCGATGTCTTCCCCAAATTCATTGACGAAAATTTCCTTTAAGTAGCTGGATTTTACTACTGAGTTATGTCCGTGATTTGAGATAATGCGCTTATAGTCCTGCAGCAGGCCTTGCAGTGTGCGAATTTCATGGTCTTTGAAGATGACTTGATGAATATGATGAAAGAAGAGAGCTTGGGCCTCTCGGAGGTTTACACGCTGCAGATGTTGAGTGCTTTCATCTGAAAGGGGCTTGTGGTCGCTTACATATTTGCGCCAGCACGCACGATGGTAGCGGATTTCCAACCCAAATGCTGTTTGACTATCTGGGATGGATGCAATCAGAGTGTCAAGTCTCAATCTCATGACCTCATCTTCCAGACGGACAGTATGTAACTTGAATTTAGTCCAGGCATCTACTGTTGATAGGAGTAAAATCTGCTTGTCACGATCACTACTCTTGTATGCCCCTTTCATGCACCACACACATAGAGTCTTATCGTGAAGGACACCCATACTGGAGCGGAGTCTTTTAGGTGCACTGGCCTCTGGGGAAGGGTCTTGTTGATCTGATGCTTCATCTCTTTCAAGACGTTCCTCGGATTTGTGTTTGCGTTTTTCGGCTTGAGAGAGCTTGCGCTTGCTGGATAATGATGCGTAACAAGTGCTATGCATGTGGTGACCCTTTGGTCCCTTCTCCCAATCCACATTTTCATGTATATGTTGAAACTTATCAAGTTCTTTCCATTGTAAAGACTTTTCCCGGATAGATTCCACTTCTCAGGTGTAATGTTTTCCAAACGATCATCTGCGGTACATCGCTTACCACAGAGTAAAATGCACTCATATTCATTTAATGTCTTGTCTGGTAACTCTTCACTCTCTTCTATTATCCATTATTTCGGTCACTTCACAAGTCGGCGATTTTCATCAGATGGGCATGCGATCCATCTGAAACAGTAAAAAAGTAATATTAGATATACACCGCAGGCAGAGAACAACAGTGATGATAGCAGCGAAAGTGAGGACAGTGATTCTGATAGTGGCTCATACAGTGAATCATGTAGTGACAGTGAAGTGGCAGATTAGTATGTACAATTAGTATAATACAATACAATAACAATACAATATACAATACAATACAATACAATAACCATTCCAGTGGATTTGTAATGCCAGAATTAGTGAAAAAGGACACCTCATTCGTCCTTGTAGCTCATCTGATGCCAGAGATATTACATTTCATGTTTTTCAAGATGGCATTGGCAGCCATTTTGAATAATGGGCTCTAGCAGAGTTAGCCGTAATTTTTCAGGAGCTAATTTTCCTTTAAAATGGTTCAGGTTGTCAAATACATCGAGAAAAAAAGGTAGGAACAAAATGGTCACGGATTCCAAGCAAATGACCCTACTAAAACACCCCAAAAAAACTTGAACCCTTTTTTTTTTTGCCCCTGGGCCATGCCAAATATCACTCCTTCACATCCCCTCCTTTTCCACTTCCCCCCCCCCCCCCCCCCTCCTTCAGTTATCACCTATTTTCCCTGTTATTCCCTTATTCTGTGGTCTATTTTCGTGCTAACATTAGCGAGTTGCAAGCAGAGCATTGTCATCACTGTTACCAAGCGAGTGCAAGAGAGAGAGAGAGAGTATCGATCGACAATCTCTCTCCAGACTTGGGGAAGAGTGGAGGGGAGGGAGGTTGCCTCAGCCATACATTATGTAACTCCCGGCCTGTATCGCCGATTTTGACCATCCAAACGCTGTTTCCACTTGTTTTATTGCTGTAACAGGTTAATATCTTTATAATCAACGTAAAATAGGCGCATATGGATAAGTATTAATGCTATTTATGGTAAAATAATTATATTAGTGATGGGAACAGCTCAAATACGTGCGCACAGGCGTGTGGTGTCTCATACCCCCCATGCGCACGTCTTAGGTTAAAGCCCGAATCGGCTTGACTTTAACCCAGTTGTTCACTTCCTCAAGCCTGTGGAGGAGCAGGGTTGAGTTGGCTTGATATTGGACACCCTTTTATGGCATTTGGGTGTGAAATACGACACCATTTCCAGTCTATTCGGAGATAATGATGGTAAAGGAAAATGCGGCTATAGTTGTTAACATCGGAGACAACAAAGATAGGTGTTTTCCCTGGCATCTCCCTTGAGAGTTGATGCCTGTATATTTAATGTATAGAATCCTGTATCCGAATTATTGGTGGTATTCTGGTATAGTGTAAAGATATAATGAATGTATAGAAATCAAACATAAGAATTACTCTAGCTATTTAGAAGGGTTGTGAATATACAATTCTGGAGGTGGAATTAGAAGGGTTGTGAATATACAATTCTCGGGGGGGTCATAGTTCGTCGATTGGGGTCGGCCATTTTGGGGTTGGTTGTCCCCGTGTGTTGATGAGGTGGTAATCCTCCCGGGCTGGAAGCTGTGGCCTTGGCTCGGGGATTATCGTGGCATTTTCCTTTCTGCGTCTTTCCCTGCCTTTCATCCCTTTTCTCTCGCTTTTGTTTGTCTTTGTCTATGGGGGCGATGCGACAACTTTCGCTCTTGATCGTGACTTCTGGCCTTAGCTCTGAGGTTGTTGTGGTGGGCGGGGCCGTTTCCTCTTTTGCTGTCTCAGGTGAGTGTCTGTCTGTCTCTTTCGATCGTGTTTCTCTTGGTTTCTTTCTTGTTGGTTGGTGAGGGTTTTTGGTGTCTGTTTCTCGTGTCTGTCTGTCTCTCTTGATCGTGTTTCTCTTGGTTTCTTTCTTGTTGGTTGGTGGGTGTTCTTGGTGTCTATCTGTTTCTCCTGTATTTCACTTCCTTCTCCTTCGTGGTAGGCACGTCCTCAAGGGTGAAGGTAAAAGAGTTGTTGTGGTGGTTGGTGATGGGCAGGGTATGCAGGAAGGTCCACCATTCGGTGGATCGTTTGTCTGTTTCTCCTGTATTTCACATACAAAGCTGCATTTTGTGTTACCACCACTGATAAGCCATTGGGATTTTGGTAGAAAATGCCCAAAATTATCAGTGATATCCGAGAGATGTTTACAAACAGTATTCTCATCGTCCAGCATAATACTGCTTCATATTCATCAGCCAACTTAAAATAGCCCTATATAATATTTAATTATCACTAGAACAATACACTATACCATGTAGGAAGTCTTCTGGAGAAATAGGGCAAATTTAGAAAACAATGCAAGATAAACTAAATCACAAATGTATGCTAGAATAGCATTGACAAATCGCTAGATAGTCACCAGACACTAAAAACTTGTATGTCACTAGAAAACATATGTTGAAGTATCTAGAATAATCCTTAACAATCGAAACATCTCTACAATTCCTTAAAATAGGGAAACTAACTTGAATATCGCTAGAATTCATCACATCTTGATGTCGCTAGATGGAAGTGATGGAAGTGATTCGCTGAATTTAGCGGTAGCTGCTACATCGGCAACATCGTTCCATGAACCTTCATTCCGTTATAATGAACAAGGTCAGATTTCGAAACTATTACAATTATTTAAAAGTTCAGAGATCATCAGATTGGTTTGGAAGTCGATGTACACAATTTCAGTTCCATTAGTTTAACACCTTACGAGCGGCCTATGCGGTTTATTTATATGTACCGCACAGCGGGGTGTTTTTAGCCAAAATAGGGCTGTTTACGTGATCATTTTCATGCCTAAATAAGACCCAGAACGTAAAACAAGTACCTATCCCTGAAAGGGCATAAACAGAGCTTTCGAATGACACCATAACGATCCTTTTATGATGGCTAGTTTTCTTGCAATAACCGTGCAACGCGAGTGCAAAAAGCATGTAATTCGGTACTTTCCCCATATAATTCAGTATGTAGCGAGTGAGAGAGGGAGGAGGGAGCTGAGATTCGTGTCAGTAGGTTCGCCGCGGTGGTCTGGAGCAGTCATACGCTCGCTAGTCTCCTGCCACCACTTGTCTCTCTCTCTCAGCAACATTACGTGCTGAAATTGCCACTCGAGTTATGTCGAGCGCCGCCACATAGTCCAGCTTTATTTAACTCGACTTATGTGGTGAGCCGCTAATTAAGGGTTAAAAAACATTCACATAATATGCTTGAAATACAGGAGAAAGGAAAGCTCCCAAGGACAAAAACAAACGAACAGGAGAGAAACAAGACGAAACAAAGAGGAAGGAGACAGAAAAGTACACCACGAAAATGTCAGGGTCAAGGCCAGAAACCCAGACCAGGAAGGACGGCTGTCGCATCGCAACAGTAGACGAACGCAAGCGAAAACGAGAGAAACGGGACGAAAGACAGAAGAAAACGAAGCAAGCACACCATGATAATGACAGGGTCAAGGCCAAAGACTCAAGCCAGGAGGGACGGCGGCCGCATCACAGCAGGGGGACAACGAACCCCAAAATGGCCGAAAAGGGACCGCGACAGCCCCCCCCCCCCCGAAAGTGGTATATTCGCAACCTTTCTAGAACACCCAAATCACCCCATGTAAAATAACTGTTATACATGTAAAACAAATACATAAGCATACCAGTGTAAACACAGACACCAGCTAGAAACAGTAAAAACAACTAAAACATCATCCCCCATGCCAATAAACTTTATAGAAAGGAAGACACCTATGATTTCTCCACTTTATAAGTAGATATGCATGTAGCCCCAGGCCCAATTATTCCCTCCTAATAGCTGCGTGTATGTAGCCAGGCAAGAGTTATGCCCCACAGTCCAAACTAAGCAAGTGGGTATGCCTGACAATATTATTGTATTAATTTATATATATTTAACTATGATCAAATCTGAGCACAACCATCTCAGAGAGAGAGATAAAGGAAAGACACCTATTATCTCTCTACATTACGGGTGTATATGCATGTAGCCCCATGCCCAGTTATTTCCTTCTAGTAACTAGGTGTGTATGTAGTTAAGCAAGAGTTATGTTCCACAATTCAGGTTAAAGAAGTTAGGATACACGGCAAATGGTTGAGTCGTGAGGTATACATTTGACGATGACTGTGTACACCTTTTTGAACCCCCCTGTACCTCCTAAAATTAAACTCGCCCAACCTCGCTTCTGGCATTTCCGGCTGGGATACAATATTCACCTCTATACTCACGACCAAAATAGCAGGAGGTCAGTTTGCCTGACAACCCGGGACAATTCTTAGGAAAATAGAGCCACTCACGGGACTCTGTTTATTTCACACCAGTGCGACCAGGTGTATTGTGTTCTTTCCCTGTGATATGATAAAATATATGATAAATCCTGAATACGCCAAGAAAGCTAAGTATATCTCTCACAAATAAAAAAATATGTGAAAATAAAACAGAGTCCAGTGAGTGGCTCTATTTTCCTAAGTATTTCACCTGGTTGCAATGGTGTGAAAATAAAACAAGAGTCCAGTGAGGGGCTCTATTTTCCTAAGTATTTCACCTGGTCGCACTGGTGTAAGAATAAAACAGAGTCGTACAGTCGCTCTATTTTCCTAAGTTATTACACCAGAGTAGCACTGGTGTATGAGTTAAAATGGTTTAAGTTTCACTCCTAATATAACACTTTGCAGGTCTGGAGTGATGAGCACAGTCTAGGTAGAGATGAGAGTTATCAGGTCCGGCTGTCTAGTTTCCGTCGAGCCGCTTAGGTGGTCCTGCCGTGTGGATGGTGTGCATAGGGATACAGATGGATTAGTAGGTTTTGGGTCTTGAATGATAGCTCCTTAATTAATGTCATGACATAGGGTACTTTCATCGGACTAACGCGAGCGTGAGCGAGGACATGTCCTAGGCTATTATTGCTCGTCTATCCTGACCTTTATAGGCCTACTAATTGGTGGTGAAGTTCCGTTTCGGTACTCTTGACTTAGGGCCTTTAATACAGCGTCTCTAGTGTCATGACACAGCGACAAGGTATCGGGCTAATGCGAGGAAATAATAATATCATGAACTTACTAGTTTCACTCGATCTGCCACTGACCGTTATAAGAGGTTCAAAGAACTCAGGTTCGGTGTTTAGACCTTTTTACTGTAGCCTACTGTACATGTCCTTGACCATGGTGTTGGACAGATACAGTATGGACTTTTATAAGTAGAGTACCGTTATTTAGACGGTGTCTCACAAAGCCCGAACTATGAGAATGACCTTTACCATGGCAAGTGTCTTTCTATAGTTTTATGAGTGTGGTTTTGGCAAAAGAAGTAAGGTGGGGACATGTCCTTGCGGTTATGCTTCCAATACCAAAGGTGCAGCATAATAAAGATCTTAATATTAAGAACTATACCATGGCATGTGATAATATTAATTCCTTAATAGGGAAAAGAACTTCTCAGACCTTGAATGATATTCATCATGGCTTCAATCTTTACTTGAATGGGAGGGTTAATTTTAGGACTTGATAGCTTAGGCTACATGTAAGTAAACCAAGCCCTAGAATTGCTTGCTTTACCTTGGTTTTCGTCGGGGTAGTGACGACTTTGGCTGCTATGTCCCAGGTCAAGTATACGGAGGTCAGAAGCTCATAAGTACAGGGGGGCGTATTCTGGGGGGATTGAGAAGGCCCCCTAGAAGTTCGCGGGCTGGTAGGTCGGCCTTTGCGCGGAAGAACGGCGCAGCTGCTCCTTTGTTGAGTGTCTGTGTTGGTCTTTCTGTTTCTGACTGTACACTATCTTCTTCTTTGGAGCCTCGTGGTTATTGATGATGGTCTGAATGGTCTTGCCTGGTGTGGTTGGTAGAGGAGGATTTATGGAGGCAATTCTGGCGTCTCGTTTCTTCTGATGTAAGGGTGTGAAGGCAGAATTGGGGCGGCCATGTAATGTTTTTTTTTTTTGTGGTTTTAGTTGCCTTCTATGGTTTTGGTGCTGCGTTTGGTTTCTTTGATGGTGGTGAATTTTCCTTCTCCGTGGTTGTTCGCTGGTCATTGTTCCTGTTTTTATCTTTGTCTGTTGAGTGATGGTGGTGTGCTGGTATTCCTGGGCTCTTTGTTCTTTTTATCATCGTGTCTCCTTCTTTCGTCTTTGTTGGTTTTATCTGAGTCTCTCCTTGGTTGGTCTTTCTCCGTTGTCCCTGCTGTGTGTGTGTCTCTTTGGTTCTGCTGTTTGAGTCTCCCCTCCTTCTGCTCCTTTTCTTTTTCCTTGTTTAACTTGTATGGTGGTGATTATTAATTCGTGCATTTTATTTCCCTCTTGGGAGTAAAAGTCACGGCCCCGAGACTCAAGCTGGAAGCAAAATGAGTTCCCGTGTCGAGTGAAGGTTGAGAGGGAGTTTAGGTATGTCCACCAGTCTATGGAGTGTTGGTCAAGTACTCTGTGCGGGTTTGTGAACACAGACAAGAATGATGGTTTTTCAGCTATTATGGCTGCTGTCTGGGCCTCGTCCACAAAACTGAATTTGTGGAAGGTGTTCTGGTCAGGACTCCATTTCACCTTCGTGATGTAGGGCATGGTCGGAGTCATGGTGTTTAAAACGTGGTGCGGGCAGGTGCAGGCAGAGGTGGTGGTTGTTACTGGGTCGGTGGTGTGAGGGCAAGTGATGACCTGGGTGGTAACCTGAGGGGTTTTATCATCATCCGCGGACGCGAAAGTACTGGAGGTAGGGTGATGTGTCAAACTTTGTTGTTTTGGGGTGGCATTTGTGTGTGATGCGGATGATATTCTGGGTGTTGGAAGCGTTTGTGTAGGTAATGTGTGGGTTGATAGGTCGGCTAGGTTTGTGGACTAAAATTGGAGAGAAACGGTTTGGGGGTTGGGATAAACGTCCCGATCTTGTGTAAAAATTGGCCCTAAGAGGTGGAATTGGGCTGGTTTCTGAAGGGGTGGAGGGAGTAGAGGGTGTGGGTGAGTGTGTAGGTTGAGGTCGAGGGTTGGGGGTGGTGGGTTGAGTGTTTTGGGGAGGTTGTAGGGTGATAGGTTGAGAAATGGAAGATTTTCATGG
The DNA here is from genome assembly GCA_032716605.1 of Paralithodes platypus. Lineage (NCBI taxonomy): Eukaryota > Metazoa > Arthropoda > Malacostraca > Decapoda > Lithodidae > Paralithodes > Paralithodes platypus. Next base: position 9,353,435 of record CM064514.1, on the reverse strand, counting down.
TGGGTTAATGGTGGAAGGAGGAATAGTAGAGGGGTAAGGTTGGTGGTGGTGGTGGGGGGGGGGGGGGCTAGGCGAGGGGGACAGGGTTGAAGGGTTGTGGGTTGCGGAAGTGGGGATGCTTGAGAGGTTAAAGGAAATGGTTGTGGAAGTTAGGAAATGGAAGGTTGGGGTAGTGGGGAGGGTGAGGGTAGGGTCATTGATTGGGGTTTAGGTAGGTGAGGGTGTTGAGTTAGGAGAGGTCGAGGGAGAGTGTGAAGGTGTGGGGTTGGAGGTGAGGAGGATGAGTTCGGTGATGTATGCGTGACTGGGGTTGATTTAGGGGGAGATGGTGAGGGTGAGGAATGTGTTTGTCATTTAGGTGAAGGTGGTGTGGAGGATGAGGGTGAGATTGTTGATCGTTTTGGATGTTTTCTTGATTTGGTGGTTATGGCATGGGGACTAGGGGTGGTGTGGGGTATTTTTTTTGTTTTGTAAAGTTGTTTCGGCGGGTGGAGGTGGCGGAAGCATAGTTGGTAGCGAGGAAGAAGGGTGGGGTTGGTAGTGGGTTGATGAGAAGCTGAGGTTTTAGTTTTTGGTTTTGAAATGGTAGGGGTCGGGTGTGGTGATGGAGAGGGGGGAGAGGGAGAGAGAGAGAGGGTTGTGAGGTTTGTGTTTGCTTACGGTGAGTGATGGTAGGCAAGGGTGTGGGTTGAGGGGTAGGCTAGTGGCAGGCATTTTTGGCTGTGCCTGTATAGGTAGAGTTGGTGGCGGTTGTAGGTGGTTATCTGGTGCAGGAGAATGCGTGTGGCGTTCCCCATCAATATCCAAAGGACGGTAGATCCTCACGACGCGATTGCAGTATGTCCTAGTCTCTCTGTGATGATCTACGATGATTTGGTAGGGATTGGGGACCTTCAACACCTTGTATGGGCCTACGTAACGGGGGCTTACTTTGTTGATGATGGGTAGTTTCGCCACCATGACTGAGTCTCCTATAGCGTAGGGGTTTTGTGGGGATGTTGCGTCGCGTTGTATGTCCTGGCATACCTGGGCTGTATGTAAGGTATTCTTTAGATGTTGGAGTGGGTCGATGTTTATTTGTGAGGCGGAGGGTTGGGCGAGGTGGTGGAATGAGAATAATAGAGGGGCGACGCCATAGAGGCGTTCGTGGGGTGTGATGCCGTCTTCATGAGGGTATGAATTGATACCCCATTGTATCATTTTGATTTGGGCAGGGCCAGTCTGTTGTTTGTAGGGCTATGAGACGAGTTCGCAGCTGATTGTTGATTGTTTTATGGCTGCGTTCGCATATTGCGTTGCCTTTGGGCCAGTATGAAGAGGAGGGGGCTATATTGATGCCGCATTTTTCCGTGAATGCTTTCTATGCCTGTCTTGAGAATTCTGGGGAGTTGTCAGATAGCAATGTGACTGGTAGGCCGAAGATAGCGAATATTTCTGTGGCTAGGACTTCGGCTACAGTTAGGGCGTTATGGTCTTTAACAGGGCAAGCTACCAGACAGCGTGAGTAGATGTCCACGAAGGTGACGATGAAACGTTTGCCATTGCTTGCTGGAAATGGGCCCATCACGTTGAGGGAGAGAGTTTGCCAGGGTCTAATGGCGGTTATTTTACCCGCGGGTCCTGGTGTTTTTCCTCGAACTTTGCCCATGGTGCAGGGCTTGCAGGACTCCGTTACATTCTTTATGATCGTAGAGAGGTTGGTGGTCCAGTATACCTGTTGGAATGTTTGCAACCTTTTTTTTTTGTCCCAAGTGCCCTCATCCCGTTGCCCGTTGTCCCGTTGTCCCGTTGCCCTCATGAATGACGATCATTAGGTCCTGGGCAGTGCTTGGATTGACGGCGATGTGTCCTGATTCAGTGTACATTTGATAAACCGACTTGATGCAGGTGGTAAAATACATCTTTCGTGATCCATTTAGGTTTAATTTTTGTACGCCAGGCTTGTAATAGTGGAATGTCGCCGCCTCGCTGGGGCTTGGGTGGGTTGGTAGCTGGCATTGAGGTCGCTAGAGCCGCGAGGGTGGGGGGTTGTGCATTTGGTACAGGTAGGCGGGAGAGGGCGTCTGCGTTAGTGTGCAACTTCCCTGGCCTGTAATGGTTCTCAAAGGCAAAACTCTTCGAGGGTTTCCCGCCATCTGACTAGTAGGGTGGAGCTGGTTTCAGAACGACGTAGCCATTGTAGAGATTGGTGGTCGGTGATAATGCCTACTTTTGTGCCTATAAGATATGACCGGAAGTGATTTAAGGCCCAGATAACGCCTAGGCATTCCCTTTTTCGTCGCTGCATAGTTCTGTTGTGCGTTGTTGAGGGTTGAACCGGCGCAGGCTATGATGTGTTCCTTGCCATCTTCCACTTGGGCAAGAACTGCGCCTATTGCATAGAGTGACACGTCTGTGTACAGTCTAAATAGTTGTCAATAATCAGGGAAGGCGACTAGGTGGTCTTTCAGGGTGTTAAAGGCTTGGTCTCATTCTGATGTCCATTTTAATTCAGTCTCTTCCCCGGTGAGTTCGTGGAGGGGTTTTGCTATTGTTGCAAAATTTTGGAAGAAACGTCTATAATAGGTGGCTAGGCCTAAGAACGATCATACCCCTTTGACGGTAGTTGGGGGTCTCTGTGCTGCGATGGCAGAGAGTTTACGAGGATCTGGTGAGATGCCTTGGGCGGAGATGATGTGGCCTAAGAAATATACTGTCGTCCTTGCAATTTCACATTTGGAGAGTTTTAGTTTGAGTCCTGCTTGTCTGATGCGTTGGAGAACCTGGCGAAGTCGTTGAAGGTGTTCAGACCAAGTTTTCGCATATACTATGACATCGTCGAGATACACCAAGCAAGTTTCCTAAGTTAGTCCTTTCACTACTGACTCCATGAGGCGGGAGAAAGTTGCAGGGCCATTACATAGGCCGTAAGGAAGATCGTTGAATTCATACAGGTGTCCTCCACTTGTTGAAAAAAGATGTTGGTGTTCGGGTTTGATGGGGACCTGCCAGTAGTCAGCTTGGAGGTCGAGTCATAAACCATTTCGAGCCGTGGAGGGAATCTAGGCAGTCGTTTATTCGTGGTAACGGGGTGGCGTCCTTTATTGTGGCTTCGTTCAGGCATCTATAGTCGACGCAAAATCGTGTTGATCCGTCCTTCTTTTTTTACCAGCACTACGGGTGATGACTAGGGGCTGATTGAAGGTGTAGCGATGCCGGCATTCAACATTTCTTTGACCTGGCGGTCTTCTTCTTGTCTCTGTAGTGGATTTTTTTGGTGTGACGGTTGACGAATTGGAGGTCCGGTGGTGTGGATGAGGTGTTCCTCTACATGGGTTTTATCGATTTCGGTGGGGGTTTGTGCGAACATGTCGGCAAAATCTTGTAACACTTGATTCATCTGGTGTTTCTGTAGTGATGTTAAAGTTTTTGGGAAGGGGTGGGGGGGCGGGGGGGGGGGGGGGGGGGGGGGGGGGGGGAGAATGGTGGGTAGGGGTTGATTGACTGGTGTGGGAGTTATGTCGTCAAAAGTTTCTAAGTCTCCTATAATGTGACCTTTTGGTAATGTTAAAACTTCTTCTGAAATAATAGCAATTAATGCGGCATTGATGTTAGAGGATAAAAGGGCGGGTTGGATTCGGCAGCGGTTCATGTACGTATTGTCGTTTTGTGGGGTGAAAATCATGTTTTATTGGGGAATGGGGCAGATTGGTACCCATTGTTGGTGTTGGGGGGGTATGGAGATACGTTGGTTGGTTACTGCGGGGCTTATTACGGTGGTTTTGTGACACAATTTGTTTATTTTGTCTTGGTTGGTGTCGTTGTGCAGCAGCTTGGAGGGGTTGTTGGCTGGCATATAGGTCGAAGGGTGGAGGGGGGCGTGGCGGTGGTTTGTGGGGGTAGAGGTGAGAGGGAGGCGTTGATCGGAGTATGGGTGGATTTACTTTTATGGTGTTTGTTTTTCTTTGCTATTTGATTTCTTCCGATATTTTTGGGGAAGGTAGTGGGGGTTTGGGGTAGTTATTTTTTATTATTATTATTTTTTTTTGAAGGTGAGGAGCCATCTGCCGCAGTCTAGTTGGGCTTGGAGTCGTTGAAGGACGTCCAGGCCCATATAGCCGTCGTATTGTTTGCAGTCTGACTGGAATACGACGAATGGATGTCTGCATGAGGCGTCAGGTTTGGGGCTGGTGATGTTCAAGGGTGGCGTTTCTCCTCTGATGAGTAAAGGAGTATCTCCGCCACTTATGAGGTTGGTGGTGGGTAGCTTTAAGTGTTCCTAACTTCTTGAGTTTTTGGTAAAAAGAATGGAATAAACATGATCATGCAGCGCCAGTATCGATGAGGAGTCTGACGGCAATTCCCTGGATTTTCGCCAGGTGATAGATGGGTGGTGGTTTGTTGAGTACGGACTCCCCTGCCGAACCCATGACAGGCGAGGGAGGTGTTAAAAACCCTGGGATGCGTCTCCAGTGTCCTCCAGGATTTCTTCTTCCTCCTCGGTAATAGGTGCGATTTCTTCGGAACCGTATTCTTCCTCGAGGGTTTCTTCTTCTAGGTCCCTTGACTCTTCCTCCACGGCTGAGACGTGGGGTGTAGGATTCCTGGTTTTGGCCTGATCCCGGATAAAGTGAAGGGGACAGGTGGAGTTGCAGGCACGGAAATTGAAAGGGTTAGTGGATACGAGTGGGTGGTCTCTACGGGCGTATCAATGTGTTGGTTTTGGCGAGAAATGTCCGGTTTGTTTCTGCGCGGGGTATATTCCTGGAGGGGCGGTCTGTGAAGGGTTGTTCCGGAAGTGTTGGGGGCGCCCAGGGGCGTAAGGTTGAGGGAGACCCTGCATTGTTCTCGGGTTATAGGGTTGTTGGAAGTTTCCCGGCCTCTTGTTGGGTTGTGAGTGAGTGGGGAACCTTTTCATGGCGCCCACCGTTGAAGTTTTTGGGCGGGCGGCGAGAAGTTTGCGTATTGTTATCACATCTCTTTGGAACCCGGTGGGATCATGGATTGTGAAGTGCTCCTTTACAAAAGCGGGTAGTAGGCCTATACGCAGTAGATGATTAATAAATACTTGCTGTTTTTGTTGTTCTGCGGTTTGTAGGGGATAGGCGGATTTGACGTGCTGGTTAATCGAGGCCGGGGTCATGTCGATGTCTCCGTCATACCTGACCTCATCGATTTTGGCTTGGTCAACCACTGAGCCCAATGATGGCTGAACGGCATCAATGACTATGGGTCGGAATTGATCCCAGGTAAGTATGTGTGTTACCTGTGTTGCTACCAGGGAAACAGCCTTTCTGAGGGGAGTGAGGAGTACAGCAATCTTTTCACGATCGTTGTTGTATGCCAGGTCGAGTACTGGCTTAACCATGTCCAGATAAGTTTGGATGTCGTACGTGTCCCCATCATACTTGGGAATGGGGATATGTGAGCGATTAGTTGCCATGATGACTAATGTTATACAACGCTCTACCTCTTCTGATTTGTGTGCTGAAATGACTTTTCTTCCCGAATCAAGATCCACCATTTGCCGCCAATGTTATGCCAGGTTTTTACCGGTTTTATATTGGTCTTTCGTAGGTTCTACTCGACTGGAGAAGTCAAAATCATACAACACATGCACAGAAGCAGTAAAGGGTAAAATATAACACTGAGTACATCTTATTAACAACTTTAATTAATAGTTCAAATAGGTAGGACAACAATGCTTATTTATACTACAACAATGGTTATATACTGTACATATATGTGCCTAACACAGCGAGAACCCACGAGAGAATTAGGAATATACTGGATGCTCTCTCTCTTTTGATCACATACTATACACCTTAAGTCACTGGTGTAGGGTAGAATTTACACTGATACTCTTCTATACTTTAACTCATCTCTTATATTAACTGTGAGAGATATACTTAGCTTTCTTGGCATATTCAGGATTTATCATATATCTTATCATATTACAGGGAAAGAACACAATACACCTGGTCGCACTGGTGTGGAAATAAAACAGAGTCCCGTGAGTGGCTCTATTTTCTTAAGTATTTCACCTGGTTGCACTGGTGTGAAAATAAAACAGAGCCCAGTCAGTGGCTCTATTTTCCTAAGTATTTCACCTGGTTGCACTGGTGTGAAAATAAAACAGAGTCCCGTGAGTGGCTCTATTTTCCTAAGTATTTCACCTGGTCGCACTGGTGTGAAAATAAAATAGAGTCCCGTGAGTGGCTCTATTTTCCTAAGTATTTCACCTGGTCGCACTGGTGTAAGAATAAAACAGAGTCATACAGTCGCTCTATTTACCCCCAGTGGGTAAGAAGGCTTTCATCTAATGGTGGCGGAAAAAAATATATGCCTCACGCATCCTACTGCGTGGTGTCGTACAAGGCGACTAATAGGGGGGATGGCGATAGACTTGTGGACCAACAGCCATTACTAGACAATAAAGTCTTTATCTTAGCACCGTCTTTGTATGGCACTGCTGAGGCTGGTGGGGTGCGGATAGGTGCCACAGGGGTCTGAGTCTTACCTGGGCGCTGTTTGGCACCACACCTGTGTCGGCAACAGTGTTTGCATGTTGGGGCAGGACTTTATTGTTCTATAGTCCAATTGCCTAATATACAGTAGAGTCTTGTTATGGTGCTGTCTTTTTGTAACACTGTTAAGGCTGGTGTGGTTGCAGATACTGCAGGTGCAAGTGCTGCAGGGGGACTCTGTTGAGTCTTGCTGAGGCACAGTTAGCACTATACCAACATCAGCTACAGTGATGACTTGGTGGGGCAGTGCTGTGGCAGGACTTTATTGTACTACAGTACACTCCAACTACTGAAAGGCAACCCCGGCTGAGCCGTTACAATGCATGTAATGGAAAAATAACGTTAAACCAATGTATGTATTACACTGGAGTAGCGCTGGTGTAGGAGTTAAAGTGGTTTAAGTTTCACTCCTAATATAACACTTTGCAGGTCTGGAGTGATGAGCACAGTCTAGGTAGAGATGAGAGTTATCAGGTCCGGTCGTCTAGTTTCCGTCGAGCCGCTTAGGTGGTCCTGCCATGTGGATGGTGTGGATTGGGATACAGATGGATTAGTTGGTTTTGGGTCTTGAATGATAGCTCCTTAATGTCATGACATAGGGTACTTTCATCGGACTAACGCGAGCGTGAGCGAGGACATTTCCTAGGCTACTATTGCTCGTCTATCCTGACCTTTATACTAATCGGTGGTGAAGTTCCGTTTCGGTACTCTTGATTTAGGGCCTTTAATACAGCGTCTCTAGTGTCATGACACAGCGACAAGGTATCAGGCTAACGCGAGGAAATAATAATATCATGAACTTACTAGTTTCACTCGATCATGTAGTCATTTATGCGTGACTGAGTTTCGAAATGAACAATAAGTTAAAGTAACTTGAACAAGTCATTGAATTGGAATAACTCAAAGAATAATACTATGAAAGATAAATTCATAAATATGTGATTATAACAATAGTCATCAATACGTGACTGAGGAGCAATACTCTGCGAACGAACTTTCACTATTGGTTCTGTACCCAGATAAGTAGCATGTAAACTCAGGTCTGAATAAGCGTTCACCTTTTACGTGTAAGTGTATGTCTCTATAACCGGACAAACATATATATATTTCCACGTTAAAGAATACAGGATCCTGTACTCGAGGAAGTATATAAATATTTCCCGCACGATATATATGTGTACTGTTCTCCCGAAGCAGAGTAACGAATAATAACAAGGAAGGGAAGAATGGAAAATCTTCTATGATTACGTTAACACTATGAACCTCAACATACCTAAGATCAAACCCTAACGGAAATTTATCGTTACCATTATGAATAAAAGAAAGACTTAAAGGTTTATGAAGAGAAGAGACACTGGTAGATCGTTCATGGAGCATGCTAGTGTTGGCACGGTTGTCTTGGTTCTTGTCTACAGGGATCCTGGAATTTCACACCTTCCAGCTAGGGTCGGGGCCAAACAGCTTTAAGCGTAGCACTACTCTCTCTCGATCTTTCTTGCTCTCCACACGACACAATCGAACACTATCCGCACTGAACCTGGAGGCTGACACTGGGGAATCCCCTACACAAGGCAGTAAGGCATCTAAATGGACCAATGTAAGTAGCGGGGTACCCCAGGGATCAGTACTAAGACCAATTCTCTTTCTAATTTACATCAACGACATAGATGAGGGTCTCACCTGTACAATCTCAAAATTTGCTGACGATACAAAAATTGCAAATAGCGTACTCTCAAAAGAACAAGTTGACGATATGCAACACAATCTAGATAAATTGTCACATTGGGCCCAAATCTGGCAAATGAGTTTCAATGCGGATAAATGTAAAGTACTACATATCGGATACCTAAATGAGAAAGCAAACTATTCGATGAATGGCACTCAGCTTAAGAATGTAAACAGAGAAACCGATCTGGGAGTAACAATATCGAGTAACCTAAAACCGAGTCAACAATGTTCAGAAGTTGTTAAGAAGGCAAACAAAATAATTGGCTTTATAGGCAGGTCATTTGAGCATAAATCCAAAGAAGTTATCCTAACCCTTTACAATTCCTTAGTCCGCCCTCTTCTGGAATACTGCGTTCAATGCTGGTGCCCTTATTACCAAAAAGACATAAACAAGCTAGAACAAGTTCAACGTAGAGTTACCAAAATGATACCTAGCCTAAAGAACAAACCATACGGAGAGCGTCTTAGAGAATTAAATCTATTTCCTTTAACCCAGCGCAGATTAAGAGGTAACTTAATTCAAGTGTTCAAAATCATCAAAGGCATCGACAATATGAACTGTAGTAAGTACTTCACTATTGACCAATCTAATTACACGCGGGGAAACGGTTGCAAAATTATTGGTAAATCTTTTAACTCACACAAATCTAAGAATTTCTTCTTCAATCGAGTTGTCAACTTGTGGAATGGGCTTCCCCGAGACGTTATAGACTGCAGCACCGTTGATTCATTTAAACTCCGCCTAGACAAATATCTCGCATCAAACACGCGACTGACTGCGTTTGTAAATGAATAACTTTATTTTATCCTCCCCTCAGTTACTAACCCATATGTCCCCTACTAACTTCCTAGTCCTGCCACGGACATTAGTTCCAGGGCAGTAGTTCCCTTTCCAATGTTCCCTTACCCACTCTAAACCACTGTTTGGACACTTGATCCTCAGTGTTTTGGAGGACAAGCAGCCTAGAAGGGTCACTGAACCTGTTGTTGCTTGATTTCCTTTGTACTCCTTTGTACAAGGTAAACATAAAGTCTTCCCAGGCGTAGGTGGACAATTAGGTAAGTTTTTGTTCTGAACCTCGGGGTGGTACATTGAGGCTGATTTAGGCTGAGTGGGGTTAACTAAATCAGTATCAAGGCTACCTGTATCATCTATAATGATAGAGTTACCTGCAGATGTACTGCCTAGCCTCCGTTGAACAGGATGTTTAATGCTAGGTAATATTGCAGGAAACTCTTCATTACAGGGTATAACTATGATCTTCCTTTCTTGCCTAGGAAGTCCGAGTTCAGAACCCAAAAATGGAAACAAGCCAGTAGGCTGATTGCTTGATTTAACTTGGTTCAGTGGGGATAGTAACTCCGTGTTTGTCGGCACTTTGGGAGCCCTGTTTCGGGGCGTGATACTCTGGTTTTGTGTTCTGTCAGGGAACCAGTTGCACTAAGGTTTGTTTGCGCTCGTGGATTACTTGAAGATGATGCTCGGGGTGTTTTAACTCTCTTATTTACTACGTGTTGCTAGCCCCAAACGCGCGAGCAACTGTGGCTTTCAACCATCCGACACATCTTTTATTTATGTACATCAAACATGTTAAATACAAATAAAGTTTATTTTTATACCCTACCGTGGAAAGACTACGGATACACCACTCCTGCCCGGGCCTCACACTGGGCATGGTCCAGTCGTACGGAGCTCATGCCGCTGGTGGCATTGCCCCGGAGGATAGCCATCCCTAGTCTTTGCTTGAGCCAGAGGGTTTCCCGGGGTTCTCCTGAAACTTCTCTGATTTTACGGCCTATTTCATTCACCATATTAAGGGTGGTAGGGCCGAAGACTCCTGAAGTTTCAAATGCCAGAGGCTCGAACTGATGACTTCTGGCGATGGCTTGATATTTTTCTCGCTTTCTACTTTCTGCTATCCGGGCAGCTTCACCTGCTTCGTTGGCGTTTCTGGCGATGTTAGTTATGGAGAAAGTGTCAACACATGTGGCATCCCACACGAGGCACCGGCCATTCTTGTAAGGGAAAGTGGTCATCCCATCTGGCCGTTTGCCGTCTTCTCTGAGAAGTCCATGTGGTTCAAGGATTGATGCACGGTTAGCACTCTGCAGGGCCCGTTTTATGACATCATTTAGTGCAGAGTGTCTTGGCATGCGGCCTGCGCTGTGATTACATGACAAGGCATGGTGACCTTGAGCATCCATCCCCCCACCATGGGGATGGCATGTAACCACAAGCCACTCTCCTAACGGGCAGCTGCCTGGAGGCGTGCTTTTGCAACCTGGTCTGCATTGGTAAGATTTTCTTGAGTTTTCTTCGCCGAGATGGTATCCCACGCTTTCTGCACTCTGTCCTGGTGGTTTCTGCATTATTTACATTGGTTGGGGAAGTTATTTCTGGCTTGGAATATTTGTTTAGCATCTTATCATTATCCTCACAGCTGTTATGGTACTCCACAGGGGCACACTGAATGGTTTGATGGTGTATTTGCATAGTTTCGTGGGCGTCCCTGGTTTCCACGGGTGGCTACCATAGTTTCCCCTCTGGATGTCGTTTTCTGTCTTTGGTTCGGGGCGGCTAATATAGTTTGCCATCCGGAGTGCGTTTTCCTTCTTTGACTTCTTCCTCTCGCTGTTGTCCCTTCTCTTTGAGGGTCCGGGTTGATGCTCGTAAGTTCTTATGGAAGCAACGCGGCTGTGTTGACATGTGGTGTTATTGGTAGACGGGAGAAGGTGGATGGTGTTGTTTGAGATAACTTCTTTGGGCCCCGTCATCTCAATTTTCTTTTTTACTGGTGATGAGTTTTCGTGTCCCCATCATGATTGTTCAGCTATTACCAAGATTTTGTAGCAAAATTAATGTGACTAATGAAAAATTGTCATTACTAAAAGGTAGAGACATAGCAGTTCCTTGTTTTTCCATTAAGTTTTCACCTACCCTTCTCTCTCATGTTTATCCCCATAATTTTATCAATTTTAGAAGTTCACCTCATTCGTTTGTCTATTTTAAGACATTTCGCCCCATTTCTTAGTCAATTTTAAGACCTCTCGTGGTCTATTTTAAGACATTTCGCCCCATTTCTTAGTCAATTTTAAGACCTCTCGTGGCATTTAGGTGTCGATTATTTTCCAGCGAGCGATAGCGAGCTTGCAATTTAGGAGGAATGCACAAATCTATCTTGAAGGGGGGTCTTGGGCATATTATTTTAAGCTTAATGGAGGTCTTGGGAGGACAATGAAAAAATCTGCTTAATTATAGAGAAATCAGCTACTGGGGAGATAAATATTCCGTCAGGTGGAAAAAATAGGTTATGGTATACCAGGTTTTTGCTGTGGTTAATTGGATTAATTAGGTAGGTTCTTACTTAACTGGAGAAGTTGAATCCACATAAACACATGCACAAAGGTCATAGAGGGTAAATATAACACAGAGTACACACATGTTATGCCACGTTTTTCAAGCAAACGTGATATATTCTGATTGCGATTCCCAAATTAGGGATCAGCAGTTATATTCAACTTAGGTACCTCTCCACTGGGCGGACCTTATCTCTCTTAATCAACACACAAGCAATAATCATGGACAATTGGACACAAAACACAAGTATATGAAACACAAGTTTTATTTCTTAACCACTAAGGTACAATATCAACAGGTCTCTGGGAAAATAAGAATATTAAATATATAACAATTATAATAATAATACACAGAAATAATAAGTCCCAAAATCAAATGAATAATATCCTCAAATAAACAGAGTAAATACTCAAAGATAGATAACAAGTTACTGAAACAATAAAGCCGTGGCTCTGAATTTATGGACAGGAAGGTCAACATTAAGTTCAAAGTGAACAACTAGTTAATGCAAATGGAAAAATTTAATGGATTAACAAAATAAATGTAAAATGAATCAACAAGTGACAAGGATGGAAATAAACTCCATCAAGGTTAATTAAACAATAAGTAAATTTTAAGTGACTGAAAAGCATTTAACCCAGCAAGTGCTGGAAGACTAATAAGAGTTTTACCGTTGCGCTGCGGGAAGCCTTATATAATCCAGGTTTTTGAGTGCGTACCAAAACCGCGGGCTTACAGCCAGGCGGCTACAAATTGGTGTGGCTGTAGTACAACTTGGCAACTCTCGATACCACCCCGCCACACGCTCGGCCCGCACTACCTCATATACACAAGCACACAAGCACTTGTCATAGAGCCTAGACGTCCCTCACGCTCTCGCCCTGATGACACAACCAGCCCTCCTTCTGGTGGTGTCAGCGGCCGTGGAAGGCAGGGAGTGGCTGCTAAAGACCCGAGCTACCATTACTATGGCACGAGTAGCTCCGAGGACGAGGAACCTGCACGTATAACACGTGCAAGCATGCAGGGGCAGTGCACAGAGGTCATTGTCTTTCGGGGACACTGCCACGACCACCCAGGCAACTGCTACCACCACTACCACCGACGCAGGAGGCCGCCCTGGGGCTGCAGGACCTGCGGGGGCCACTGGGAAGACAGGGAAGGGCATGGGTAAAAAAACTTTTACCTCTGCCACTACCACCGTGCCACCACCACCAGCCGCCTCTGCCCCTGCCGCTGGCCCTGCCCCTGCCCCTGCCAAAGGGAAGAAAGGGACGAAGGGCAAGGCGACAAAGGCGACAGGGACCACCATAATATTGCCATCCAGGACCTCTGCTGGCCTGCCGACGCCGCCCCTGCTGGCCCTTCTGCCCCTGCCCCTGCCCCTGCCAAAGGGAAGAAAGGGACGAAGGGCAATGCGACAAAGGCAACAGGGACAACCATAAAATATTGCCATCCAGGACCTCTGCTGGCCCTGCCGACGCCGCCCTAACATACAGCTGACTGCCGTGGCTGGCCTTTGACAGCGACACACAGACTTCCCTCCCTCCCACTCTCCCTCTCACCCACCCACCCACCCCAACTCTCCCCTAAACACATTCATAAGGCTTATATATTGCATAATTGGTCTATATGCGGTATATTCATTGTTATATGGGTCGCCTACATACATACACATACTTTATATATAGCATGACAGTGCTGAAAATACGATATATACATGATATTACAGCCAACAGACCCTGTACTCCCCTTCAATCCTTCATACCTTCCCGCGTAAACTCTCTCACCTCAGTTCCCGCCTCTAAACTCTCTCATAATTCACTTATATGTCACATATTTGGTCTATATGCGGCATATTCCTTGGTATATGGGTGGCCTACATATGTACACATACATACATATATGTACACATACTCTACATAGAATAAAAGTGCTCAAAATTTACATATGCGACATTACGCCCTAACCCGCCCTCCCCTTTCTCTACTCCTACCCCCTAGGCGCGCGGATATTCACCCGGGAAATCTTGCCGCGCGATGCCATTCGCTCCACTTTTTGCAACTACGGACCGCCCCCCCCCCCCCCCCCCCCTCCCCCGACATTTTTTTTGGGGTCAAGTATACAGTATATGGCTCGATGCGCGCGAACATTCCCTACACGTTGATGTACTTTTCATTGATATTTGCAAGGGGCGCCCAAATCGTCATACCTCCGCACAGGGGTGCCTGTATACTATACGGGGTGCGCAGCGGAGAGGTTAACTATGCGACGAGACTTTCACTATTTGATGTCTACCCAAAAATGTTAAGGAACGAATAAACTCAGGTCCGCGCGAAGTATTCCAAATGTACGTGTAAGGTGCATGTATACAGTATATAACAGGAAATATTATATAGATTTCTTCCGCGAGGAATTCGGGAGCCCGAATTAGAGGAAGTATGTATATATTTTCCTAAGTGATAGCGTGTGGAATGTTTCCCTACGATTGGGATAAAGAGAATTAACAAAGAAGGGAAGAGATGAAAGTTCTACAATATTACAATAAGTTTGAGTAGAATCTTGGCATACCTGGATCTAAACCCTCACGATAATCATTGTTACCATTACAATACTTAGAAAGGAACTTAAAGGAATTAGAAGTTTAGAGAAGCACTGGTAGAATGAGTTTGGGCGTGGAAGGGCAGGTAGTCACAGGGCGGTATCTTTCCAAGCAGTAGGGACGTAACATCGCACTTGGAGTCCTTGCCCTCAGGTAGCTTTCCACACATCAGGGCTAGGTTCAGGCCCAAACAATTCCAATAACCGCTTGGCAAGGTTTCTATGCGGCTTTGACTTAGTGCGACTTTGGTTATACGTATTCACACTGGACCTATGGGATAAATCTAAAGTATCCCCTGCACTTTGTTGGAATAAATCCCTTCCAGGCGTAGGAGGACAATTAATGTAAAAAATATCTTGAGCCTCAACAGAGGTGTTTAGTGCAAAGTCGTGCTTAGAAGATTTGGGCAGACTTGTGTGCACAGCACTAAGTTCACTTGGAGTGCCCAATGGACTGGTAGATCGAGGTCTGTTAGCACCACGACAACTCCTAAACTTATCAACTACTTTCAACTTTGCTATTGACTCAATCTTGGGCCTACATAAGGAAGTGTCACCACTGACTTGTCCGATTCCCGTTGCAACTATGTCGTTGGTAAGGTACGGATGCCGAGATGTAAGTTTTCTCACTAAGCATAGAATCAGAAGTCCTCCTTTCTAACCTAGGAGTATTGAAAACAGATTAAAATGTTTAGTTCAAGCCGGTAGGCTGAATGCTTGACTCTGATTTGGTCAGTGTGGATAGTGTTTCTTTAGTCTGCATTGTCCTGGATAGGGGATTCCAGGGCAACAAGGACACGCTAGGTATTTTGTCTTTTCTTTCAATCAGGGAGCAGGGAGCACTAGTGTTAATTTGTATAATAGGTGCACTTATCAGTTGTGCATTCGGAGGCATTGCTTTGACACTTGAATTGGTGGAAACAGGATAAATATTAATGTTAGAACTTAGGGACGATTTCTCCACTTTTGGCCTGTTCGTTTCACTTGGCTGTTTTGGAACACGAGTGGTTGGAATTGGTCTTAGGTAATTTTATGTTGTGCACTGGTTTGGATCACTATTGGTGTTGAAGTTTGGTGATGCAGAGTGTTGTGGTTGCTGCTGGCTTTCCTTGCGAAGTGTGGGGCTCTTTGCAATGGGCAATGCCACGTGTTTGGTGCTTTTTCGTACTTTTGGTCGTGTTGCAGGTTGCAGATCGAATGCCGGATGGTTGTTACTGGTGCATTGGTTGGAGGCGGTTGTGTGGTGATCAGTTGGTTGTTCAGGCATTAGTGGTTGCTGTGGGAAATCTATTTGAAGTGGCATGGGGGGAAGATCTCTCGGGAGTTTAAAATAGTTCCCCCTCGTAGACACATTTTCTTTGGTGCTGTGCCTTGACTCGGTTCCCATGCTGAAATGCGGCTGAGCAGTATTGCAGGTGCTTATGCTAGCAATCCTAGCTGGTTGTTACTCCTGCTTTCTAGATGCTGGAATTAGTTGGGGAAATCTCGGCTATACATTTTCCTCTCCTCGCATCTTAACACATAAGCTGTATTGTTCAATGTAAATAAATATTACTTTCAGACAAGATATAGGTAAATATGTTTCTAATCTCTCAGTGGGGTTCGAACCGCCGACCGTCAGGACGATAGCCGACGCTTTATTTGTGATATATACTCAATATTTGTAATTCTCATGCTTGGTGGGTTAGAATTAAATTAAATCAACTTCGGCCCGAGTTGCGTCGGGACACTCAGACATCCTTGTATGGTATTCTGGAATATGGATGATACGACTAGGTATGAATTGAAATATATTCGCCTAGTGAGTTTCCCTTCTCCTTAACCCGGCAAGTGCGGGAAGACTCTTAAAAGTTTCCCCGGGCGACTGCGGGAAGACTCTTAAGCTCCTGGGCCTAAAAAAATCCATTTAAAACACCCCAAAAAAACTTGAACCCTTTTTTTTTTTTTTTTTTGCCCCTGGGCCATGCCAAGTATCACTCCTCCACATCCCCTCCTTCCCCACTTCCCCCCCCTCCTTCAGTTATCACCTATTTTCCCTGTTATTCCCTTATTCTGTGGTCTATTTTCGTGCTAACATTAGCGAGTTGCAAGCAGGGCGTTGTCATCACTGTTACCAAGCGAGTGCAAGAGAGAGAGAGAGAGTATCGATCGACAATCTCTCTCCAGACGTGGGGAGGAGTGGAGGGGAGGGAGGTTGCCTCAGCCATACCTTATGTAACTCCCGGCCTGTATCGCCGATTTTGACCATCCAAACGCTGTTTCCACTTGTTGTATTGCTGTAACAGGTTAATATCTTTATAATCAACGTAAAATAGGCGCATATGGATAAGTATTAATGCTATTTATGGTAAAATAACGATGTTAGTGATGGGAACAGCTCAAATACGTGCGCACAGGCGTGTGGTGTCTCATACCCCCCATGTCTTAGGTTAACATAAATATGATAGAGGGTTGAGTGTCTTTTAGACTGCCGTGGTGTAGTTAATTAAAGCATCGGCTATCGTCCTGACGGTCGGCGGTTCGAACCCCACTGAGAGATTAGAAACATTTAGTGGCTCACGTGTATTTGATATATACTCAACAGGTAAATATGTATAGTTTATAACGCACGAACGAGAATCCACAATTAATATCCCAAAGGAATGACACTGCACTATTATGATGTCACACTGAGTACTTCTTTCGATAAGGCACTTCACTAGAACTTCTTCGAGGTCACACTAAGTATTTCTATGATAAAGGCACTTCTGTAGTATTCTGACGAGGGTTTTGGCCGTGGTGGTGATCCTTACGTGGATTGTTGACAGCGGATGGAAGTCGATGGAGAACTCTTGGGTGTTGGGTCTTAAATGACTATGTTCCAATATACCAGTGTATACGTATATACTATACACGTATACATATCATCGAGCTAACGGAAAGAGAAGTTATACCAGTGTTGTACTATCTCTTTAAGACCATTATAAGAGTTTTGATGCAGAACCTTCCAGAACTCTTGGGTGTTGGGTCTTGATTGCTATGTTCCGTTATACCAGTGTATACGTATACATATCATCGGACTAACATAAGAGGGTTGATTTTACGCAACGTCTCTTAAATGTCCTGACCGTTATAAGAGTCTTTCAAGTACTGGTGGATGGGTTTGATGGGCCTTTTACGCATACATGTCTTAATGCCAGCGCCTGGGATCACGTACCGTAAGGACTCTTACGCAAAATGCCGTTATGCTAAAAGCTACGGTATCTCGCAGAGTCCTACCTTTTAAAAGCCAATTGCCAGTGCGTGAACTTTTAAAAGGGTCCATAATGGGGTCGGTTTACTACCAATGAAGCGCATGTCAGCACAGCATTCTTTATTGACAGTAATTCCTAGTAATCGAGGCGGAGGAATTAATATTAGGTTGCCACCAGTGTGATCCAATAATTAATTCCTTTGATGAGCCAAGATCTAAAAATCCTGAATAAACCTTTATATGCCAGTGCTTTAATAGTTTATCCAGTATATGCCCAAATCTTCCAGCTCTTAAACTATCTTCCAGTGAAGTATATTTTAAGAGCTTTCCAACTGTTATAAAGTAGATCTTAACTTTGCCTGTCATAGTCTTACCTCTTCTGGCGTTTCTCCCGGTGTCCCTTCTCCGGGTAAGAAGGGCAGCTGTGCGGGGAGGAGGCCATGGGGTGGCTGGGGTAGCCCCTCCGGATTTCCCTCTCATGGTGATGATGCGTCCTGGAGGAAGAAGGGCGCGTGGAAGTGTAGTGCGTATGCAAGTTTCGGCTTGCCTTGCCTTCCTTGGCACCTTTCCTTTTCCTGTTAGCATCGTGGTTGTGTTGGTCACCATGATGTCCTTGCCGGGTGTTGGAGAGAGCGCGGGTGTAATAGAGGCGACTCTGGCCTATCTTGGCGGTGTGGTGGTTAGAGCTTCCTTTCTCAGGGGTGTGGTGGTATGCGTGGACAAATTGCTTGGTGGTAGTGGCATGGTGTTTGACTTTTCCATTATATTAGGTTATAATAATTGGTTCCCTTGGCAAAAATTGCATACAGTCATGGAAAAAAGTCAATGTACAGATATTCGTAAAAATCTTACACCTTCCTTGCTTTTCTATATATAAATACCCTGAATTTGGCTCTCTATCACTCTTTCAACTTTTGTATTAATGTAATATATTTGTATTATTTTTTGGGGGGGAGGAGGGGCACTTGTTACAGGTAGTCTTGCCTTTTGTCTCCTTCATACACATAGAAAAGAAGTATGCCTTTATAGCAGGAAATGTAAAAGTAATTTCAGTCATTTACTGAATACTCTTTTTAGTTCATCAATTAGGCCTGGTGGTTATTGCTTGCACCATAAAAAACACGGTGTCCACGAATTTGCAAAGATGATTGTATTTATCCCTATCTTTGGCCATATTTGTTCTTATATTTAGTCCATGAGCCAAGACCCGAATTTTGGGATATCGGTACCACCCGGGGTGACTAATTCTCTTAGGTGTTTTTAGCTTGCTACATGTCTCTAGTTTATGTTTTGATATGATAGCCCTTGCACATTGGTAGCTTAATGGTCGTTATCACTTCTTGAATAGACATACCCTACCGAAAATTCCGAAATTTGTTAAAATGTCAAATTTGGGGACAGGAATGCCTAAATGTCAACAAAATGCATATAGTAATTGTCACATTTAATACAAGTCCTGTAAATACACACTAAGCATGCCATGGGCTTGTACATACTATTATGGCAAATTACTACTCCTAAATATCATCTACGTCAGACTCGGAATCTGACTGTTGTGCCACCGGCTCTTCTTCAATAGCCTTGTTCTGACATGTCTGTAACCTGCACATGTCCGTGCATTTTAGACCATTGCTGAGGCAAGTACACTTAGGGAGTTCGCATGACCGCACACACTTGCAAGACAGTAGCTGCATAACAGCATCTGGTGCTGGTGAACCTCGCATCCAGTTGACGGCAAGCTTACCGTCCTCATCTGTCATCCAACCGCAGTCT
Source organism: Paralithodes platypus (assembly GCA_032716605.1). Taxonomy (NCBI): domain Eukaryota; kingdom Metazoa; phylum Arthropoda; class Malacostraca; order Decapoda; family Lithodidae; genus Paralithodes; species Paralithodes platypus. The sequence goes on along the minus strand of CM064514.1, from coordinate 9,334,237 downwards.
GTTGGGTTCGCAACAAATGGCTGGCTCTGAAGACTTCTCCTCCAGATCGCAGCCTGGTAGTTTGCACGCAGTGCATGCATGAAGAGGCAGTCCTCACAAGGAGGGAGTTGACTTGACTCTACCTCTCCACGTCTTGCACAGAACAGCTCATACCGAAGCTTGTTTACCTTAGTTGTGTGGGTAGATGGTAGGTACATGTGGCAGGTGATTTCCTGTAGCTTCTCAAAGAGTTCAGGAGACACTTCCCATGAGCGTCCAAGTTCGTGAAAAGCATGCTGGTATGTCTTGTCCATCTTCACCTGCTTGAGTGTCGTCATCTTCCCTCGGCCAGCGAATGCACTGACGGTATCACAGCCTGTAAAGGCATGCATACCAATCAATGAATCACACACGCTGCCTCCCAGTGTGCGGCTCAGTGTGGTGATATCCAGGAATCTTGTCCGGTTCTTCGTCCCGCACTTCTGGAACAGATGGGATGGGATCTTGTGGCACATGCCAAGACACAACACCATGACGTCTGTATCTTCTGCAGTGATGATGACAGACTTGTTCCCAGATTCTGCTGCATGAAGTGCATGGAGAAGAAGGCGTGTGTCTGCTTCTTCTTGAGTTGACTTAAGCTCAGGAGCCTCTTCCCACTGCTCTTTGGTGATCTTGAAGCAGCGCTGCTCACATGTGACATACAGCTCCTTGTCCTTGAGCTTCTCCCTGTGCTGTGGTGCCTTCCATTCTTCTACCAAGAACTTGATAAGACTTGCCTTGTTGGAGGAACTACCGAGTAACTTTCTCCACTGCTGGATGTTGTGCCCAGGTTGAATGTTCTTGAAATGAATTCCTGTGCCTGCACTTCTTTTGGCTCGTTCTGCATCCTTGATGGATGTCTCGTTGTAGATATCAAACACAACATCAATGCGCCTGCTCTTAGCACCTTCATGAACAGCGTGACTCAGTGCTGTACCTGCAAGCTGTGAAAAAGTTTTGTCGTTTCCCTTCAGTTTGTGGACCAGGCTCATCCCATCAATTATGGTAGCAGAGGGCTCGGGTATCACTTCTGCAGGAGAAACATTCCTCTCTAACTCCTTTGCGAGGGCAGCCTTGTTGGTCTTGCGGAGAGACCCATCACCGCTGGCAAGTGCCCAAGGCAAAGGCCCCAGGGGATGAGCCAAGACATCACTCATTTTGAGCTTTCTGTTCTCGGCAACAAGGATCATCTGGCCAAATAGGTTCCTGTCAGCCTTTAAGATAACCTCCTTGGCATGGTCTTGTGAGCGTGGCTTCATTCTGATGTTAGTGAACGTTCTCAGTTTCGTCTTCGTCATCGTGTCATGAAACTGTATAGTTGGCGTATCGATCTCCAGGCGCTCTTCCTTGAAGGCTTGATATGCATCCTCTCCTATTCTGTAGGCCCCTAGAAGGTCTTTGACAACTTCTGGTGGTGCCATAGTCGCAGTTGACAAACTGACAAGATCTTCTTGCTCTGCGTTGAAGGGGTTCAACCAGCTGGTCTCCATCAGTTGAACTAAAGATTGGACATCGGCCTCATCTCTTCTAATCCTGGGCATCTGTAGGTCTGGGTGGCTGAAGTCAGTATACTTTTGGCCTACTACCATAGTCCTGAGCTGCCTTAAGTACCTGCTGCGATACTCCGATGTCAGGTAGTACCTGGCGACAGCTCCGCCTTTCAGGCTGAAGCCTTTTGTGCCCCCTGGTGTCTGGGTGTCTTTGTTGATCGTCTCTTCGATTGTCTGGTCCACAGGGATCCGTCCAAAGGGATTCTTGCTACCGATCTGGACCGAAAAGCCACCTTGCATGAAGTGTTCATGGACCTCTGGGTGTTCAATGGGCAGTCGAGACATCAAGGCATAGTAGTAGGTTAGGAACCGGGCATAGTTCACTTTGTCATAGGCAAAACACCACGGTATCATCTGTCGGATTGCTCCTAGGTGGAGCATCCAGTTGCCTTCTCTGGAGGCTCGAATTAAGTCCAGCATGATCTCAACCATGTCCAGGTATGACATCCAGAATGCTGAGAGGTTGTGTTCATCTCTGAGGGTCTCAAGATAAACTTGGAAAAGCTTCATGATATGTGTGCATGATTCACTCTCCATCAGCTCTTGAAAGAGTCCCTGAGACACATTGCTGTGAAAGCTGTTGATGTCCTTCAGTGTTTCATCTAGATGGTGTATGTCCCTTGAATGGTTTTCTTCTAGCCATGAAAGGAAGCCTTTCCATGCAAGCCTCATCAGTGCTTCATACACGAGCTTGTGTAGTCTCACTGCTCTGTTGTACCTCTTGCCGTTCATCACTCCTGACACTGATCCTTCTGCGATGATACCTGATTCCACACACAGATCTCTAAGACCTGCATCTTGAAACCTCTTTCCTATGGTGGAGATGAGATTACAGATTGTGTGGAAGACGCCCATCCTGATGATAATGTTCTTGAACTTCTCTTGTTTCCAGATAACTTCGGCAGCTTTGGCATAGAGTGCTTGATCAAACACGCACACAATCTTGTTAAGCTGTAAGGACTGCATGATAGCATGCGTTTGTTCCAAGATTTCATTAACGGTGGACATTTCTGTTGCGGGAGCATTGATAGTGGGCAGGTAGCTTACAGTGTCCTGAACCACTGCAATGTCTCTGCGCATTTTGATGTTGAACCCAGTCCAACTGCTGATGGACTGGTCCTCATGGTCTGACATTCGAGTAAGAAGCCAGATATGGTTCTTTGTCTTTGAATCCTGGACTTCCTTGGTAGTGTCGACATACGCAGTCTCAATCCTAGGTGGCCCTGCCCGCCGCCCAACATTGTATATTGGCAGCATTGATGATGTCTGAGTGATGCTTCTTATCTTGGACTTGGTAATCTCTGGCAGGACTTTCTCTGGCACAGAGCCTGCAACCTTGGACTGGACAGCAATGCCATTGACTCTATGAGAAGTACCTGCTCCACTTAGGGTCTCTTCAAGTCGGTCAATGTTATCCCAGGCCAGGGTTGTGAACACACCAGGGTAGATGTTTGCTGGCAGTGGAATGTCATCCTTTGAGCATTCCAGCTTCTGGATACAAAGGGCTGTATCGATCTCCTCAAACATTGAGTAAGACACACAGTGACCAAGACGATTCAGAGTTCGGATCAGTTCTGTGTTTCCTGTCAAAGACTTTACAGCATTGGTCAGCAGTACGTGCTTGGGTGGTTTTGTCTTGCCACTGGTAACAGCAAAGACCAAGTCACTGCCAAAGGAAGTGGCAAGACGTTGAGCTCTTTCAGAGGGAGTTTCACACTCACACTCTCCTGTCAGCAGGGTGTGCAGGAATTGAGTGACTGCTGCAGGAATGACATTCTGATCTGTATCGGGAGGCCATGGCTGACTCACATCTTGTTTATTGATCTCATTCCTCAGCTGCATTCCTGCTTTGGTTAAGACATCTTCAGAGTTAGCTGCTCTTGCTTCTTGCAGGTCTTTTGCCATTTTGTGTGCTTGCCGGGCAAGGTCGTCCATTGAGAGGCTGCGTGGATAGATTAGAAGCTTTCCTTTTTCATCTGGGACAAAGCGTAGTGATTCTCCAAACTCGGTTTCAATCTTTCGGCGAACATGTTTCTTTGTCGCTGGTTTCAGTTGGATAATACCACGGGACATCATGGATCTCTCAAGCCTAGATGTGAGGTTTGTCATAGGCAGTACCTCTGGGTTGGGGAATAATTTGGTCCTTATATACAAGCAGAGTTCCTCGAGGGCTTCTGTCTCAACCTCTTCGTAGCGTGCTTCCTCGCTTTCTTCCTGATTTTCACCTGCACCCGACCTGGCGGCCGCTGGGAAATCATCTTTTGTGAAGAGTTTGTAGCACGACTTGTGGTAGTGACCCTCTGCAGCAACAAGGTCTCTGCTAACTAAACCAAGGATTCTCTGGTTGAGTTTCCTTATTGCTGCTCTGCGAATCTTCTCATCTGCTCGTAGCTCAACACACTGTATGAGTGGCTCCCTTGTCTTTGTTGTTTTTATGTACTTGCTTGACTTCTCGCAGAAGATACATACTTTGGCATACACCCTGCTAGTACTAGGGGCATCCCTTGATGCCCTCCTCCTGGGGTCGACGCTTGCTGATTCTATCTTGACACCCTTGGCAAGGATAGAATCCAGTGACTTCTTCATTGTAAAGAGACTACGACATTTACGGTGATAATGTATGTGTGGTATTCCTCCTTCTTCAAGGCCCTTGGCTGCTTCCAGGACTGGATCATGCTGCCTGATTTCTGCAGCCCTGAGCAATGTGTTCCAGGAGTCCAAATCCTGTGGTGACACCAGAGCATCGCTGTCATCATCAGAGCAGTGGATGATACAGTCGATCCGTGCTCTCTTCCTCGCAGATGGTTCCATCCTGCCGTCAAACAGTCGACACACACCTGCAAAAAATATCACCATTAAACCATGAACAAACAAACACATTACATGGAAACCACTCTACATATGTTTGCTCCTTCCAATAATAAATTATCCCCAAAATATAACAAAAAATCCCCAAATATGAAATAAACCCCTAAATATGGAGAAACTTGAAATACACATCGGAATAATTCTTGTAGAGAATCAAATAAGCTACAAGAGCTGTTGGAATATATTTTTCAATGTTCCCCATATTTAAGGATTTATTCTAGATTTAGAGGAAAATACCCAAAATATAGAGTATATTCCGAAATATGAGGAAATTTGAAAAATACCTAGGAACAACTCTGGTAGAGAATATAATTCTACATAGGTGTTCAAAGTTTCGCGATGATTGTGTGATGGATTTTAAAGAAAATGAGGAAAACGCCGAGCGTCACGCTAAAAATCTTTATTTTTGGGTAGCGCCCCTATTGCATCAAAAAAATTAGACTAAGCTACCAGTGCGAGAAGGCTATCATATCTTAATGTACTTACAGTCACTCTATAAACATTTTAGTACCATTCGTGTTTAGTCACCCCAGGTGGTACCGATATCTGGCCTGGCTCATGGACTAATTGTATTATAAGTCGAAATCATTCCTCAACACGTCTGAACAAACCTTTATTATTCATACTTTGCCCAGATGTGCTATGGAGATATAATATTTCTAACTATAATAACTGAGAAAACAATAATTGAGTTATGAAAGAACTTAATATTATTTGTCCTCTATTGGTTTAATACAAAAATACTGTACTCCTGAACTGAACCAAACAAAACCTTGGTTATAAAGCCTTTATTTATATATGTAAATAATATAATTTAATGTATAACTAGAGAGAACAAACCTTGATTATAAATGATTTGTTTTATCTGTTAAAGATATAATATATTAAGGGGGTAGGTATTATCTATTTGTTTAATCTGTTAAAGATATAATATATTAAGGGGGTAGGTATTATCTATTTGTTTAATCTGTTAAAGATATAATATATTAAGGGGGTAGGTATTATCTATTTGTTTAATTATCTGTTAAAGATATAATATATTAAGGGGGTAGGTATTATCTATTTGTTTAATTATCTGTTAAAGATATAATATATTAAGGGGGTAGGTATTATCTATTTGTTTAATTATCTGTTAAAGATATAATATATTAAGGGGGTAGGTATTATCTATTTGTTTAATTATCTGTTAAAGATATAATATATTAAGGGGGTAGGTATTATCTATTTGTTTAATTATCTGTTAAAGATATAATATATTAAGGGGGTAGGTATTATCTATTTGTTTAATTATCTGTTAAAGATATAATATATTAAGGGGGTAGGTATTATCTATTTGTTTAATTATCTGTTAAAGATATAATATATTAAGGGGGTAGGTATTATCTATTTGTTTAATTATTTATTATTAATATTTTAGTTTCCTCTCTAGGCCTTCATAAAGCTTAAAAAATACCCTCAAGATCCCCCTTCAATATCAATTTGTACATTTCTCAGTAGAAAAATAATCCGGCCGATGGCCGGTTCCTCCATAATTACAGGCTCGCCAGGAAAACAATTCGACACCTAAATGTCATGAAAGATCTTAATATTGACAAAGAAATGTAGTAAAATATCTTAAAATCGACAAACTAATGAGGCGAACGTCTTAAAATGTCAAAACAAATGGGGCTAAGCATGAGGGAGAAGGGGTCTAGAAATACAAAACGACATACCTCCCTTGAACTTAACACTAGAGAGGAAAGCAGAGTTATAATAATGGCGGAAGGACATTACTTTTGATCGCGACTGTGCTGTATTTTGTATGAGGATATTATTTTGCTTTGTTGCCATCATCCTGTCTGTGGTAGTCGGGGCGTGTGTAGGGCGATCAGATGTGTCTTTAAGAATGTGTGTGTGTGTGTGTGGTTAGTTGCTAAGAGATCCTCCTATGCCATACCCTCTCCTCTACAGCTACCTCAAGAATGGCTCAATTAGAGAGAGCGGACATCATTTGTCATGGATGCCATTTTAGTGCCGTAATTATCAAACAATGAGGTGATATATAATTGTTATCATGTAGATTTGATATCCAAGAACCAAACTACAGTAACAGTAAACAGTAAACCCCGTTACCGGTAACATTATTACCGAATCTTTAGTATGGGTATGAACGCCTCCCCCCCCCCAAAAAAAAAAGGGGGGGGGGGCATGTGGCAGAGTATATAGATAGATAAATAGATGAACGTATATGAGTGTACAGTACAGAGAGGGAAACATAAACAAAATTACAAACTTGAAAAAAGTCCCTGATACGCCGATTGATATGTATAGATATTATTAGACAAGTAGTTTACTTAGATCAGTAGGCACGCCACATACAATTAAAAATCATACATATGTGTAAATGATAATACTTTTCATTTTAATTACCCCAACCTGCCCTACCCTACCAAAAAAAAAAATCACGTGGGAATATATATATAGGTCTACGTGATTTCTTATACATATTTTCGATTAGGAGTGAATGCCAGACTTTCACAAATTCCAGAGTTTAAAAAATGTCGGTACTCATAACTCCTTCAGCACGATGACGTAATTTTCATCATACTCTGGTTACCATTAAACGATTTGCTTTAGCTTATAATCTTCCTCTAGGAGTCAAAGGAGTAAATATGATTTGCTTTAGCTTATAATCTACCTCTAGGAGTCAAAGGAGTAAATATGATTTGCTTTAGTTTATAATCTACCTCTAGGAGTCAAAGGAGTAAATATGATTTGCTTTAGCTTATAATCTACCTCTAGGAGTCAAAGGAGTAAATATGATTTGCTTTAGCTTATAATCTACCTCTAGGAGTCAAAGGAGTAAATATGATTTGCTTTAGTTTATAATCTTCCTCTAGGAGTCAAAGGAGTAAATATGATTTGCTTTAGCTTATAATCTACCTCTAGGAGTCAAAGGAGTAAATATGATTTTAATATACCCACTGAATAACATAGGTCTCTCTTAAGGGGGGTGACCTGCTTTTTGTTATTTCTGTCCTTTTCTCTCTTTCTCTGGCTTGTATCCATTCGGCCCCATTCAGCCAACTATTTTAAGACGTTTATCCCCATCTAGGTGTCGATTTCTTCCTGGCGAGCGATAGCGAGCCAGCATTATATGAAGAAATCCGGCTGCGCCGGAGAAATTTTTCTATCGAAAAATTTACAAATTTAGCCTGCTGTCAAACAAAAAGTAAAAAATATACTGGCTCGCTACCGCTCACCAGTAAAAAATTGACACCTGGATGAGGATAAACGTCTTAAAACAGTAGGCTGAATGGGGCCAAATGGATACAAGCCAGAGAAAGATAGAAAAGGACAGAACAAAAACAGGTCACCCCCCCTTAAACGGCATAAAATTGTCTAATATTATCCACAATAAAAAGGTAAAAGTAGTCATCGTTCTGAAGGGGTTAAACCCTTTAGTATACGATGACTCTATCTATATTGTATTCTGGCTAATATTACACGATTTCATTACGCTTAGAAAGAGTATTTGTAAGTCAAAGGGATAATTAAGATCATATTTCCATTTTGATTCCTAGATCGGCTTCCAAAGCTGAGTGAAATCATCTAGTGTTAGTCAGAATATAGTGAACAAGAGCGTCATAATGCTGAGAGGGTTAACGGAAAAGAACTAAACATACAAGGTGTGAATTATATAATGAACTAAACATACAAGGTGTGAATTATATAAAGAACTAAACATACAAGGTGTGAATTATATAAAGAACTAAACATACAAGGTGTGAATTATATAAAGAACTAAACATACAAGGTGTGAATTATATAAAGAACTAAACATACAAGGTGTGAATTATATAAAGAACTAAACATACAAGGTGTGAATTATATAAAGAACTAAACATACAAGGTGTGAATTATATAATGAACTAAACATACAAGGTGTGAATTATATAAAGAACTAAACATACAAGGTGTGAATTATATAAAGAACTAAACATACAAGGTGTGAATTATATAAAGAACAACATACAAGGTGTGAATTATATAAAGAACTAAACATACAAGGTGTGAATTATATAAAGAACTAAACATACAAGGTGTGAATTATATAAAGAACTAAACATACAAGGTGTGAATTATATAAAGAACTAAACATACAAGGTGTGAATTATATAAAGAACTAAACATACAAGGTGTGAATTATATAAAGAACTAAACATACAAGGTGTGAATTATATAAAGAACTAAACATACAAGGTGTGAATTATATAAAGAACTAAACATACAAGGTGTGAATTATATAAAGAACTAAACATACAAGGTGTGAATTATATAAAGAACTAAACATACAAGGTGTGAATTATATAAAGAACTAAACATACAAGGTGTGAATTATATAAAGAACTAAACATACAAGGTGTGAATTATATACAGAACTAAACATACAAGGTGTGAATTATATAAAGAACTAAACATACAAGGTGTGAATTATATACAGAACTAAACATACAAGGTGTGAATTATATAATGAACTAAACATACAAGGTGTGAATTATATAAAGAAGTAACACTTGTAATTGAGTCAAGTTGCAATAAAAGTCCTTACGAAACACTTGCCTTTTTTTTAAGGTGAGATATCTAAATAATTGTAGCACTTACTTCAGGAATGTTACTTGATCCATTATTAAAAATAAATCAACGATATAAATACATAGCTTAGATAACTGTAAGCTAGATATACTCTTTACATTAGCTTTATTAAATCAGTGGAAGCTATACTGCAAGACGGATTTTGATGCTTTAATGTGGACCCTTCCAATCTGTGTGCAAATTGATTCGGTTGATAGAGCAAACAGATTGAGCTAATGAACTGAATGTGTTTTGGGTATATTTTTAATGCATGGGTATATTCTCATCAATTATCAAACCATTGCCAACAGGGGGTTATATACTATATATTTATATATATTTATATATATATCAGTTAGAGATCTTGAGCGTGGAAAGCGCAGACGTATACGGAAGATAAACACCAGTGTAGGTAACCACATCTTGAATTTATTTGCTAACGTTTCGATACGATACTTGTATCATCATCAGAGCCTAGAATTATGGAACAAAATAACTTCTTTTAAAATTTATTTATACATAGAGATTTAATTCTAGTAAAAATACATAATAAATATTTATGACTGCATAGTAGAAATTAAAAGAAATGTAGAATGGTCAGCCGACAAAAGATTGTAGAATGAATTATATTTTAATGTTGAATGGTCAGCCGACAAAAGATTGTAGAATGAATTATATTTTAATTGAAATTAGAAACTAAGAGGATAAAAAAATACACACAAAGTCAAATGATTACACACCTACTGTGTATTTCAGACCCGATGTCGCATCGCCTTTCGCAATTTGTGGCAAGACTATAGGTTACATAATAATGACATTCGAACACAATGTTATTGATACCCCGCCGTAAATTATGGTGTTATAAAGGTTTGTCAAATTATTATAGTTACGATGCTACCTCTTAGGGTAGCCAAAGGGAACGCAAAAACATGAGCAAGGGATCGAACACCAGACAGACCCCCCTCCCCTACAGTCCTACTGTCCCTCCCCCACCAACCAAGCGCCCCCACCAACCCCCTCCTACACTCATCCTTCTATACCCCCTCCCCACCTACCTCTCTCTCTACCTCTCTCTCTCTCTCTCTACCTCTCTCTCTCCTCTCTCTCTCTCTCTCTACCCCTCTCTCTCTCTCTACCCCTCTCTCTCTCTCTCTCTCTCTCTACCTCTCTCTCTCTCTCTCTCTCTCTCTACCTCTCTCTCTCTACCTCTCTCTCTCTCTCTCTCTCCTCTCTCTCTCTCTCTCTCTCTCTCTCTCTCTCTCTCTCTCTCTCTCTCACACACACACACACACACACACACATAGCATATTGAATAATAATTATAAAGACATTCAGTACTTTGTACATTAATATACCGTGGTAATACGTGACATTTGGTTTACAATAGAACTAAAGTATATACAGCAACAATGAGTTGGGCAGCTTTTTCAAATGAACATGACCCATAAGTTGGTTAATCACATTACAGTATACTGTCTTTGCTAGCAAGTTTGGCGGGTAGTTATAATTATAACCCTATAATTTATGGTTGGGTATGGTCGTTTCAGGCTATATGGACCTGTTGTTCGGTTGGTTATCCGTATGATGTGATGACATGATTGGCCATAATATTCTAAAGAATTGGAAGAGGTTTGTATAATTACAGAATAAATAAATATTAACAAGAGAATTAATGGATAATTAAACAGGCAAATGTACTGTACATATATTTTATTTTAGTCTTCGTCACTGTCAAGGAAGAGCTCATCCTCATCATCGCTGTCAAAGCTTATAACGACAGGTTCCACAATGTCATGAATATTGTCAGATGACCAATTATCCTCTTCAAACGCCATAGCTCTTCTTACGGCACCTGCCCAAATGTCTTTGGTTGCGCGTAACTTTGCTTCCTCTAACCTGGCCTTCAGGCTGGCACGAGTGAATCGTTGTAACGAGGTGCGTACGTATCTCTTCATACACCCCCACACCTGCTCGATGGCGTTCAGCTCAGGATGCGCCGGTGGAAGTTGGACAACTTCGTGACCCCATTCTCGGATTATATTATCCACTTTGTACCGTGGCTTTGGTCGTTTTTCTTTGCATATACGAAGGAGTTCAGTACGAGTAGCGTGAGGTGAGAAGGGGAGTTTCCTTTCCTCCAACCATTTCACAAGGTCAGCTTTTTTGGTGGTAGTAGTGGGACAGCGACTTTCCTTCCTCCGTAAACTGGCTGTGGTAGGGTGCATTGTCCAACACAACTACTGATGGCTCTGCCAATGCTGGTAAAAGTTGTGCTGTGAGCCAGTGAACAAAAAGGCTGCTGTTCATTTCCCCGTGGTAGTCACCTGTTTTGTTCTTTGCAGGGAAACATACAAAGGAGCCATCCACAAAACCCTCGACTGTGCCACCTGCTACCACCACAAATCGCTCTCCTTCACCAGGTGGCACCTGACGGCTGTAGGTGGCACTTGTTTCATGTTGTGTTCTGTCCACCCACTCCCTGATGTGTGACATCCTTGTTGTGAACCACGTTTCATCCCCATACACCACCTGTCTTCCTTCCTGCCGATCATGCTAGAGTGCGCGGAGAGCGTCAATACGACGACATACTATATCATTCGACTCTTTCCGTACATACATTTTTCTCTGTGATACCCTGTAACGGAATCCCATGCTGTGCAAAACACCATATAGTTGCAAAAGTATGCAGTATGTTGTATATGCCGAAGACGTTTTAGAAGTCTTTCCTTTGTAGAAGTATCTACAGGGAAAACAATATTGAGTTATATTTGTGTGATAAATTTTGTTAGTGGTTGTGTGTGTGTGTGTGTGTGTGTGTGTGTGTTATTGATATTGGTGTGAATGTTTGAGTATTGTTACATTTGGCTACGTTTGTTTGAACACATTATATTAATTGGTCTAGTGCTGAATTGTTTGTTGTTTGTTTGTTTATTGGTCATAGTTGATTACTTACATCTGGAAAAACAGAGAACGAAGTAATCACGATTTTGTGAACGAAGGTAGAGGAAGCCATGTTGTTAAATGTATGTATTCTCTATTGTTTATGTCCAATTGAAAGGGAGAAAGGGAAGAGAACAATAATTTGTCCCTTGTAATAAAAACACCAAGTTATTTCGAAAGACACACACATGTAATCAGTGTCCGTGTGTGTGTGTGTGTGTGTGCGTGTGTGTGTGTGAGTGTGCTTAAATTCTACCTTACCTATGTTAAGCTACTCCTTGTCCTTAATGACATGACAAGCCGCCTAATTCCTTATAAAGTAGAAGGAAAAACGTTTGACCCATATAATCCCAAAAGGGGCTTCTTGACCAAACACACACAAACACGTACAATGTATTGTACAAAACTGAGTGTGCGTGTGTGTAAAAATAATAATAACTGTATAGTAACTATCCTCAGTGTGTCTATGCTAGGTTCAGGATGTTTAAAATGCATAATATAATACATCCACTTTGTTTCACCTCGTTTGTTCTTGATCGATTACTCAAAGTGAATGAACTGATTGAACTTCCACTGATCTTAAATTCCATGGACTATAGTTTACAAGGAATAAATAAACAACACACGAAGAGGTACTGGTATTGAGAGAGGGAAGCTGGGTCGAGTGCAGGCTAGTGTGAGGCGCACTCTACACTGTGTGCGGGAGAGAGCTTATTTTGGTCAGCCGTCAGGTAGACCTTAGTATATAGATCTTGGATTCAGCCCACCACATAATACCATAACATATAATAATACAACTATGTTGTCCTTAATATTCGACCATTTCCCAATTCTATGATAATGTCGTTCCACACAGGCCGTATGACCGTGTCGCTCACGTGATGGGTATGACAATCCAGGCAGTGCGGAAGATGGTGTAGCGCAACCTGCGTTCACAGCCAGACACACCACCTGAAACACCGAGCACTCCCACCATTACACCACCTGACTCCCCGACCCCCTCCACTACACCACCTGTCTTTGACAGCTTTACTATTGGTGCCATACGACGTTTTGTGCATGCCAATTTTGCTGCAAAGGAAACATTTACTGTTGTTACCCTGACCGATGATTTGAAGAGGGCCGATATTATTCCAAGTGAGACCTCAGAGACAGCGATATGGCGTGTGTTGCACAGCATGGGATTCCGTTACAGGGTATCACAGAGAAAAATGTATGTACGGAAAGAGTCAGTCGAATGATATAGTATGTCGTCGTATTGACGCTCTCCGCGCACTCCAGCATCATCGGCCGGAAGGAAGACAGGTGGTGTATGTGGATGAAACGTGGTTCACAACAAGGATGTCACACAACAGGGAGTGGGTGGACAGAACACAACCTGAAACAAGTGCCACCTACAGCCGTCAGGTGCCACCTGGTGAAGGAGAGCGATTTGTGGTGGTAGCAGGTGGCACAGTCGAGGGTTTTGTGGATGGCTCCTTTGTATGTTTCCCTGCAAAGAACAAAACAGGTGACTACCACGGGGAAATGAACAGCAGCCATTTTGTTCACTGGCTCACAGCACAACTTTTACCAGCATTGGCAGAGCCATCAGTAGTTGTGTTGGACAATGCACCCTACCACAGCCAGTTTACGGAGGAAAGTCGTTGTCCCACTACTATCACCAAAAAAGCTGACCTTGTGAAATGGTTGGAGGAAAGGAAACTCCCCTTTTCACCTCACGCTACTCGTCCTGAACTCCTACTTATATGCAAAGAAAATCGACCAAAGCCACGGTACAAAGTGGATAATATAATCCGAGAATGGGGTCACGAAGTTGTCCGACTTCCACCGGTGCATCCTGAGCTGAACGCCATCGAGCAGGTATGGGGGTGTATGAAGAGATAAGTACGCACCTCGTTACAACGATTCATTGGTGCCAGCCTGAATGCCAGGTTAGAGGAAGCGAAGTTACGCGCAACCAAAGACATTTGGGCAGGTGCCGTAAGAAGAGCTATGGCGTTTGAAGAGGATTATTGGTCATCTGACAATATTCATGACATTGTGGAACCTGTCGTTATAAGCTTTGACAGCGATGATGAGGATGAGCTCTTCCTTGACAGTGACCAAGACTAAAATAAAATATATGTACAGTACATTTGCCTGTTTAATTATCCATTAATTCTCTTGTTAATATTTATTTATTCTGTAATTATACAAACCTCTTCCAATTCTTTAGAATATTATGGCCAATCATGTCATCACATCATACGGATAACCGAACAACAGGTCCATATAGCCTGAAACGACCATACCCAACCATAAATTATAGGGTTATAATTATAACTACCCGCCAAACTTGCTAGCAAAGACAGTATACTGTAATGTGATTAACCAACTTATGGGTCATGTTCATTTGAAAAAGCTGCCCAACTCATTGTTGCTGTATATACTTTAGTTCTATTGTAAACCCAATGTCACGTATTACCACGGTATATTAATGTACAAAGTACTGAATGTCTTTATAATTATTATTCAATATGCTATGTGTGTGTGTGTGTGTGTGTGTGTGTGAGAGAGAGAGAGAGAGAGAGAGAGAGAGAGAGGTAGAGAGAGAGAGGTAGAGAGAGAGGTAGGTGGGGAGGGGGTATAGAAGGATGAGTGTAGGAGGGGGTTGGTGGGGGCGCTTGGTTGGTGGGGGAGGGACAGTAGGACTGTAGGGGAGGGGGGTCTGTCTGGTGTCCGATCCCTTGCTCATGTTTTTGCGTTCCCTTTGGCTACCCTAAGAGGTAGCATCGTAACTATAATAATTTGACAAACCTTTATAACACCATAATTTACGGCGGGGTATCAATAACATTGTGTTCGAATGTCATTATTATGTAACCTATAGTCTTGCCACAAATTGCGAAAGGCGATGCGACATCGGGTCTGAAATACACAGTAGATATCTAGAAACACAAGAGTTGAGCTGAGTACTCGTGGGTGCCGATCTCAGGTTTGTGAAGGTAAGTCAGCAAGCTCTCCATTATAGAGAGATCTTGCTCCCACGGACTCCTAGCAAAAACTGAAAACATTGAGGCAGAGAAAGGATGATCATTGTCAAGTGAATGATTTATAATGGCAGAGAAAGGTGGTTTGGTGATTCGTAAACCCGTAGCTGAGCGACCACGGTGTTCCGCTATACGACTCTTCAAATGTCTCTTTGTTTTTCCAATGTACGATGCCGTACAGCTATCACACGTAAATTTGTATATAAGAGACGATTGAAGATCTAACGGTATTTGGTCTTTAATTTGTATATAAGAGACGATTGAAGATCTAACGGTATTTGGTCTTTAATTTGTATATAAGAGACGATTGAAGATCTAACGGTATTTGGTCTTTAATTTGTATATAAGAGACGATTGAAGATCTAACGGTATTTGGTCTTTAATTTGTATATAAGAGACGATTGAAGATCTAACGGTATTTGGTCTTTAATTTGTATATAAGAGACGATTGAAGATCTAACGGTATTTGGTCTTTAATTTGTATATAAGAGACGATTGAAGATCTAACGGTATTTGGTCTTTAATTTGTATATAAGAGACGATTGAAGATCTAACGGTATTTGGTCTTTAATTTTAAACGTAACCTAGTAAAAACATTAACTTTTAGAGCGTATCATATTTTAAACGTAACCTAGTAAAAACATTAACTTTTAGAGCGTATCATATTTTAAACGTAACCTAGTAAAAACATTAACTTTTAGAGCGTATCATATTTTAAACGTAACCTAGTAAAAACATTAACTTTTAGAGCGTATCATATTTTAAACGTAACCTAGTAAAAACATTAACTTTTAGAGCGTATCATATTTTAAACGTAACCTAGTAAAAACATTAACTTTTAGAGCGTATCATATTTTAAACGTAACCTAGTAAAAACATTAACTTTTAGAGCGTATCATATTTGTTCCAACTACTTTAAATTTGATGAAGAACTTACATTCATGAAGCAAATGCTATTTAATAATGGATTCCCCTGGAACTTTATTGAAACTTATATTGGCAAAACTATTAATAAATTACTTAGTAATCCTACCCAAGTTCATGAATCAGTTTCTAAAGCAATCATATATTTCCCTATAATGTTCACAGGTTCCTCTAGCTTCACACTCAGAAATAAACTAAGTAAGCTTCTTAATGAATTCTTTCCTCAATTATCTGTACGTGTAATTTTTAAAAATGACAACACAATTCGAAATTTCTTTAAAATTAAAGACCAAATACCGTTAGATCTTCAATCGTCTCTTATATACAAATTAAAGACCAAATACCGTTAGATCTTCAATCGTCTCTTATATACAAATTAAAGACCAAATACCGTTAGATCTTCAATCGTCTCTTATATACAAATTAAAGACCAAATACCGTTAGATCTTCAATCGTCTCTTATATACAAATTAAAGACCAAATACCGTTAGATCTTCAATCGTCTCTTATATACAAATTAAAGACCAAATACCGTTAGATCTTCAATCGTCTCTTATATACAAATTGAAGACCAAATACCGTTAGATCTTCAATCGTCTCTTATATACAAATTAAAGACCAAATACCGTTAGATCTTCAATCGTCTCTTATATACAAATTAAAGACCAAATACCGTTAGATCTTCAATCGTCTCTTATATACAAATTAAAGACCAAATACCGTTAGATCTTCAATCGTCTCTTATATACAAATTAAAGACCAAATACCGTTAGATCTTCAATCGTCTCTTATATACAAATTAAAGACCAAATACCGTTAGATCTTCAATCGTCTCTTATATACAAATTAAAGACCAAATACCGTTAGATCTTCAATCGTCTCTTATTTACAAATTTACGTGTGATAGCTGTAAGGCATCGTACATTGGAAAAACAAAGAGACATTTGAAGAGTCGTATAGCGGAACACCGTGGTCGCTCAGCTCGTACGGGTTTACGAATCACCAAACCACCTTTCTCTGCCATTATAAATCATTCACTTGACAATGATCATCCTTTCTCTGCCTCAATGTTTTCAGTTTTTGCTAGGAGTCCGTGGGAGCAAGATCTCTCTATAATGGAGAGCTTGCTGACTTACCTTCACAAACCTGAGATCGGCACCCACGAGTACTCAGCTCAACTCTTGTGTTTCTAGATATCTAGGTGTGTAATCATTTGACTTTGTGTGTATTTTTTTATCCTCTTAGTTTCTAATTTCAATTAAAATATAATTCATTCTACAATCTTTTGTCGGCTGACCATTCAACATTAAAATATAATTCATTCTACAATCTTTTGTCGGCTGACCATTCAACATTTCTTTTAATTTCTACTATGCAGTCATAAATATTTATTATGTATTTTTACTAGAATTAAATCTCTATGTATAAACAAATTTTAAAAGAAGTTATTTTGTTCCATAATTCTAGGCTCTGATGATGATACAAGTATCGTATCGAAACGTTAGCAAATAAATTCAAGATGTGGTTACCTACACTGGTGTTTATCTTCCTTGTATATATATATATATATATATATTACAGAGATTTGTATATCAAGCAAATCAGCAGTTATAATTTTATGATGCGTGGTGTTTGTACATACTATTTGTAGGTCACGTGACTTGTAATATGCATGTGTGTTACAGTGTTGATGGTAGAGATTAGTCCTGTTGCTCATGCTCGTCCTACTTAGCGGTGATTGACCTCGTACAAAAAACACACTCTTAGATATATATATATATATATATATATATATATATATATATATATATATATATATATATATATATATATATACATATATTGTATATATATATATTATATCCTCCTTAAGATACAGTATGATATCAACATGCTTCATCTGCCTTTAATGAATCATTTTTGTTTTATGTGGATAAGCGAGACTAAAGGTAAAACTGCCTGTGACGAGTGCCTCCCCCAGAGTTGAAAGAGTGACAGAGCCAAAATCAAGGAATGTTGAAGCCTAAATGAATGGACACATGGAGTTTGAAGCAATTACAGTAATTGGATGAGGGAAAGATAGATTCAGGGAGAGAGTTCTAAAGAGAACTTTAGGATGTTGCCCGATGTTCACAATATTCCCTGACTTCTTATCGATATTTAACTTCTGTGTAAGCAAAGTCAAAGGCCAGGACTGCCATCACTGCCTGTAGCTAGTGTTCCTATCAATTGAAAGAGTGACGGATTATTAAGGGGGGATGGTTGCTTTTTCTGGACTCCCGTCTCCCGTATGTTTAGCCCCATTAGTTTTGATATATTAAGACATTTGCTTCATTAGTTTGGTGATTGTAAGACCTTTTGTGCCATTTAGATGTCGATTTTTTCATGGCGAGTGATAGCCTGTAATTTTTATGAGGAACTGGCCTTCGGCCAGGACATTTTTCTACCGAAAAATGTACACATTAATCTTGAAAGTGGGTTTAGGGGGTATTTTTGTTAAGCTTGATGAAGGTCTAGCGAGGAAATAAAAAATATATAAATTAGTAAATAAATAAATAAATAAATAGAGCTAAGAATAACCACAAACCTCGCAAAGGACATAACTCACACGATGCTGGCAAACTAGAAGGTTTATAATCAGTCCTAAATCAAGAGTCTCTTATCTATAGTCACAAAATACATGCAGTTATAGTTGTTATCTATAGTCACAAAATACATGCAGTTATAGTTGTTATCTATAGTCACAAAATACATGCAGTTATAGTTGTTATCTATAGTCACAAAATACATGCAGTTATAGTTGTTATCTATAGTCACAAAATACATGCAGTTATAGTTGTTATCTATAGTCACAAAATACATGCAGTTATAGTTGTTATCTATAGTCACAAAATACATGCAGTTATAGTTGTTATCTATAGTCACAAAATACATGCAGTTATAGTTGTTATCTATAGTCACAAAATACATGCAGTTATAGTTGTTATCTATAGTCACAAAATACATGCAGTTATAGTTGTTATCTATAGTCACAAAATACATGAAGTTATAGTTGTTATCTATAGTCACAAAATACATGCAGTTATCGTTGTTATCTATAGTCACAAAATACATGAAGTTATAGTTGTTTTTATGGCTTTGTATATCATAAAAGGGAACCATGTCATTATAAATGCTAATTTTTATGTTTCCGTCTCATGTTCATCCAGTCTTAACCATTTCAGTACCGGTGTCGTCCTCTTAACTTTATGCGGGCTATTATTGGACAATTTTATTCAGTTTTAAAAAGGCCTCCAGCAATTAACAGGCTTCGAACCATCTCACTTAACCCTTTTTACCACTACAGATCCTTTTTAAACTGCAGAAAATGGTGTAAATATAGCTAAAATGACATTATAAATACGTGGGTGATACGGGTTATTTAATATGTTATTGTCTCTGTTTGTCACCCTGGGTAGAAAAATTTACCGGCCGAAGGTCGGTTCCTCCTAAAATGACAGTCTCGCTGTTGTTCGCCAGGAAGAAATGACAGTCTCGCTGTTGTTCGCCAGGAAGAAATGACAGTCTCGCTGTTGTTCGCCAGGAAGAAATGACAGTCTCGCTGTTGTTCGCCAGGAAGAAATGACAGTCTCGCTGTTGTTCGCCAGGAAGAAAATGACAGTCTCGCTGTTGTTCGCCAGGAAGAAATGACAGTCTCGCTGTTGTTCGCCAGGAAGAAATGACAGTCTCGCTGTTGTTCGCCAGGAAGAAATGACAGTCTCGCTGTTGTTCGCCAGGAAGAAATGACAGTCTCGCTGTTGTTCGCCAGGAAGAAATGACAGTCTCGCTGTTGTTCGCCAGGAAGAAATGACAGTCTCGCTGTTGTTCGCCAGGAAGAAATGACAGTCTCGCTGTTGTTCGCCAGGAAGAAATCGACTCGTAAATGACACGAAAGGTCCTAATATTGACAAAGAAATGGGGTGAAAGGTCTTAAAATCGCCAATCTAATAGGATAAGCGTCTTAAAATATTAAAACTAATGGGGCTAAGCATGAGGTAGAAGGGGGTCTAGAAAAAGGACATACCTCTCCTCAAGGCTAGGTGAGAGGCATAACAAACCGATGAATTAATTATTTCCACTCGGATTTTTTTTCTGGACCCCTTTCTTCCCCATGTTTAGCCCCATTGCTTTTGAGATTTTGACGTTCGCCCCATTAGTTTGGCGACTTTAAGAACTTTCGCCCCATTTCTGTCAATTTTAAGATCTTTCGTGCCATTTAGGTGTCGATTTTTCTCCTGGCGAGCGATAGCGAGCCTGTAATTTAAGAGGAATCGGCTTTCGGCCGGCACATTTTTCTATAGAAAAATGTACAAATTTATCTTGCAAGGGGGTCTAAGGGGTGTCATTTGAATTAAGCTTGATGGAGGTCTAGGGAACAAACTAAAACCTCCCCTAATAGTATATTCCTTGTCCACGACGTCATAAACCTCCCCTAATAGTATATTCCTTGTCCACGACGTCATAATTTCCTCATAATAAGTAAAAGTAGACGATCATATGTTATAATACCTAGTTCTGAATTGCTTTGGAACATTAACCCTTTATGTACCGGTGCCATCCTTTAGAACATTAACCCTTTATGTACCGGTGCCATCCTTTAGAACATTAACCCTTTATGTACCGGTGCCGTCCTTTAGAACATTAACCCTTTATGTACCGGTGCCATCCTTTAGAACATTAACCCTTTATGTACCGGTGCCATCCTTTAGAACATTAACCCTTTATGTACCGGTGCCGTCCTTTAGAACATTAACCCTTTATGTACCGGTGCCATCCTTTAGAACATTAACCCTTTATGTACCGGTGCCGTCCTTTAGAACATTAACCCTTTATGTACCGGTGCCATCCTTTAGAACATTAACCCTTTATGTACCGGTGCCATCCTTTAGAACATTAACCCTTTATGTACCGGTGCCATCCTTTAGAACATTAACCCTTTATGTACCGGTGCCGTCCTTTAGAACATTAACCCTTTATGTACCGGTGCCATCCTTTAGAACATTAACCCTTTATGTACCGGTGCCATCCTTTGGAACATTAACCCTATATGTACCGGTGCCATCCTTTGGAACATTAACCCTTTATGTACCGGTGCCATCCTTTAGAACATTAACCCTCTATGTACCGGTGCCATCCTTTGGAACATTAACCCTCTATGTACCGGTGCCATCCTTTGGAACATTAACCCTTTATGTACCGGTGCCATCCTTTGGAACATTAACCCTTTATGTACCGGTGCCATCCTTTGGAACATTAACCCTCTATGTACCGGTGCCATCCTTTAGAACATTAACCCTTTATGTACCGGTGCCATCCTTTGGAACATTAACCCTTTATGTACCGGTGCCATCCTTTGGAACATTAACCCTTTATGTACCGGTGCCATCCTTTGGAACATTAACCCTCTATGTACCGGTGCCATCCTTTAGAACATTAACCCTTTATGTACCGGTGCCATCCTTTGGAACATTAACCCTCTATGTACCGGTGCCATCCTTTGGAACATTAACCCTTTATGTACCGGTGCCATCCTTTAGAACATTAACCCTTTATGTACCGGTGCCATCCTTTAGAACATTAACCCTTTATGTACCGGTGCCGTCCTTTAGAACATTAACCCTTTATGTACCGGTGCCATCCTTTAGAACATTAACCCTTTATGTACCGGTGCCATCCTTTAGAACATTAACCCATTATGTACCGGTGCCATCCTTTAGAACATTAACCCTTTATGTACCGGTGCCATCCTTTGGAACATTAACCCTCTATGTACCGGTGCCATCCTTTAGAACATTAACCCTCTATGTACCGGTGCCATCCTTTAGAACATTAACCCTTTATGTACCGGTGCCATCCTTTGGAACATTAACTCTTTATGTACCGGTGCCATCCTTTGGAACATTAACCCTTTATGTACCGGTGCCGTCCTTTGGAACATTAACCCTTTATGTACCGGTGCCATCCTTTGGAACATTAACCCTTTATGTACCGGTGCCATCCTTTGGAACATTAACCCTCTATGTACCGGTGCCATCCTTTGGAACATTAACCCTTTATGTACCGGTGCCATCCTTTGGAACATTAACCCTTTATGTACCGGTGCCGTCCTTTTAACTTAATTCTGGTTAGTATTAGACGATTTTATTCAGTTTAAAAAGGGCCTCCAGCAATTAACAGGCTTCAAACTATCTCACTTAACCCTTTTTGACCCCACAGATCCCTCTTAAACTGCACTAAATCGTTTAAATATAGCAAATATGAAATGAATAAGACGTCGCCGGTACAGCAGAGGTTAATAGCGCTTGAATAACAGTCCGCATTTAGGAAATGACTGTCATAGGGAGATAAGACACCATAAGGGTTTTGACATACATACAGTAAAGTGGTGATGATAGTGTGAACCCAATATGAGCGCAGAATTATTATCTCCAAAACTTATGCGCGGAATAACGCTCACTTTAATGACTGTATTTATTGGATACATAGGCTATATATTTATATATATATATATATATATATATATATATATATATATATATATATATATATATATTTCGATAGGTTTTAAGGGAAAGTATTAGTATGTTTTTATAAACCCCCTTCTCCTTCATGCTTACTATTGCTTAGCACCATTAGTTTTATAAACCCCCTTCTCCTTCATGCTTACTATTGCTTAGCACCATTAGTTTTATAAACCCCCTTCTCCTTCATGCTTACTATTGCTTAGCACCATTAGTTTTATAAACCCCCTTCTCCTTCATGCTTACTATTGCTTAGCACCATTAGTTTTATAAACCCCCTTCTCCTTCATGCTTACTATTGCTTAGCACCATTAGTTTTCAAATTATAATACTTGCGGAAATGTATTTATCAATATTTAGACCTTTCATGCCATTTAGGTGCAGATTTTTTCCTGGCGAGCGATAGCGAGCCTGTATTTTAGGAGGAATCGGCCTTCGGCCAGGACACTTTTCTACCGAAATGTGTACACATTTATATCGAAGAGGGTTTTTTGAGCTGGTGGTTTGAAAGGTCTAGGGAGCAAACTAAAATTAATATATATACCGAAAATAATAATAAATAAATAAATAAACATAACGTCCCCTTAACTCAATAAACATAACGTCCCCTTAACTCAATATAAACATAACGTCCCCTTAACTCAATATAAACATAACGTCCCCTTAACTCAATATAAACATAACGTCCCCTTAACTCAATATAAACATAACGTCCCCTTAACTCAATATAAACATAACGTCCCCTTAACTCAATAAACATAACGTCCCCTTAACTCAATATAAACATAACGTCCCCTTAACTCAATATAAACATAACGTCCCCTTAACTCAATAAACATAACGTCCCCTTAACTCAATATAAACATAACGTCCCCTTAACTCAATATAAACATAACGTCCCCTTAACTCAATATAAACATAACGTCCCCTTAACTCAATATAAACATAACGTCCCCTTAACTCAATATAAACATAACGTCCCCTTAACTCAATATAAACATAACGTCCCCTTAACTCAATAAACATAACGTCCCCTTAACTCAATATAAACATAACGTCCCCTTAACTCAATATAAACATAACGTCCCCTTAACTCAATATAAACATAACGTCCCCTTAACTCAATAAACATAACGTCCCCTTAACTCAATATAAACATAACGTCCCCTTAACTCAATATAAACATAACGTCCCCTTAACTCAATATAAACATAACGTCCCCTTAACTCAATATAAACATAACGTCCCCTTAACTCAATATAAACATAACGTCCCCTTAACTCAATATAAACATAACGTCCCCTTAACTCAATAAACATAACGTCCCCTTAACTCAATATAAACATAACGTCCCCTTAACTCAATATAAACATAACGTCCCCTTAACTCAATATAAACATAACGTCCCCTTAACTCAATATAAACATAACGTCCCCTTAACTCAATAAACATAACGTCCCCTTAACTCAATATAAACATAACGTCCCCTTAACTCAATATAAACATAACGTCCCCTTAACTCAATAAACATAACGTCCCCTTAACTCAATATAAACATAACGTCCCCTTAACTCAATATAAACATAACGTCCCCTTAACTCAATATAAACATAACGTCCCCTTAACTCAATATAAACATAACGTCCCCTTAACTCAATAAACATAACGTCCCCTTAACTCAATATAAACATAACGTCCCCTTAACTCAATATAAACATAACGTCCCCTTAACTCAATATAAACATAACGTCCCCTTAACTCAATATAAACATAACGTCCCCTTAACTCAATATAAACATAACGTCCCCTTAACTCAATAAACATAACGTCCCCTTAACTCAATATAAACATAACGTCCCCTTAACTCAATATAAACATAACGTCCCCTTAACTCAATAAACATAACGTCCCCTTAACTCAATATAAACATAACGTCCCCTTAACTCAATATAAACATAACGTCCCCTTAACTCAATAAACATAACGTCCCCTTAACTCAATATAAACATAACGTCCCCTTAACTCAATAAACATAACGTCCCCTTAACTCAATATAAACATAACGTCCCCTTAACTCAATATAAACATAACGTCCCCTTAACTCAATAAACATAACGTCCCCTTAACTCAATATAAACATAACGTCCCCTTAACTCAATATAAACATAACGTCCCCTTAACTCAATATAAACATAACGTCCCCTTAACTCAATATAAACATAACGTCCCCTTAACTCAATAAACATAATGTCCCCTTAACTCAATATAAACATAACGTCCCCTTAACTCAATATAAACATAACGTCCCCTTAACTCAATATAAACATAACGTCCCCTTAACTCAATATAAACATAACGTCCCCTTAACTCAATATAAACATAACGTCCCCTTAACTCAATATAAACATAACGTCCCCTTAACTCAATATAAACATGACGTCCCCTTAACTCAATAAACATAACGTCCCCTTAACTCAATATAAACATAACGTCCCCTTAACTCAATATAAACATAACGTCCCCTTAACTCAATATAAACATAACGTCCCCTTAACTCAATAAACATAACGTCCCCTTAACTCAATATAAACATAACGTCCCCTTAACTCAATATAAACATAACGTCCCCTTAACTCAATAAACATAACGTCCCCTTAACTCAATATAAACATAACGTCCCCTTAACTCAATATAAACATAACGTCCCCTTAACTCAATAAACATAACGTCCCCTTAACTCAATATAAACATAACGTCCCCTTAACTCAATAAACATAACGTCCCCTTAACTCAATATAAACATAACGTCCCCTTAACTCAATATAAACATAACGTCCCCTTAACTCAATATAAACATAACGTCCCCTTAACTCAATATAAACATAACGTCCCCTTAACTCAATAAACATAACGTCCCCTTAACTCAATATAAACATAACGTCCCCTTAACTCAATATAAACATAACGTCCCCTTAACTCAATAAACATAACGTCCCCTTAACTCAATATAAACATAACGTCCCCTTAACTCAATATAAACATAACGTCCCCTTAACTCAATATAAACATAACGTCCCCTTAACTCAATATAAACATAACGTCCCCTTAACTCAATATAAACATAACGTCCCCTTAACTCAATATAAACATAACGTCCCCTTAACTCAATAAACATAACGTCCCCTTAACTCAATATAAACATAACGTCCCTTAACTCAATATAAACATAACGTCCCCTTAACTCAATATAAACATAACGTCCCCTTAACTCAATAAACATAACGTCCCCTTAACTCAATATAAACATAACGTCCCCTTAACTCAATATAAACATAACGTCCCCTTAACTCAATATAAACATAACGTCCCCTTAACTCAATATAAACATAACGTCCCCTTAACTCAATATAAACATAACGTCCCCTTAACTCAATATAAACATAACGTCCCCTTAACTCAATATAAACATAACGTCCCCTTAACTCAATATAAACATAACGTCCCCTTAACTCAATATAAACATAACGTCCCCTTAACTCAATATAAACATAACGTCCCCTTAACTCAATATAAACATAACGTCCCCTTAACTCAATATAAACATAACGTCCCCTTAACTCAATAAACATAACGTCCCCTTAACTCAATATAAACATAACGTCCCCTTAACTCAATATAAACATAACGTCCCCTTAACTCAATAAACATAACGTCCCCTTAACTCAATATAAACATAACGTCCCCTTAACTCAATATAAACATAACGTCCCCTTAACTCAATATAAACATAACGTCCCCTTAACTCAATATAAACATAACGTCCCCTTAACTCAATATAAACATAACGTCCCCTTAACTCAATATAAACATAACGTCCCCTTAACTCAATATAAACATAACGTCCCCTTAACTCAATATAAACATAACGTCCCCTTAACTCAATATAAACATAACGTCCCCTTAACTCAATAAACATAACGTCCCCTTAACTCAATATAAACATAACGTCCCCTTAACTCAATATAAACATAACGTCCCCTTAACTCAATATAAACATAACGTCCCCTTAACTCAATATAAACATAACGTCCCCTTAACTCAATATAAACATAACGTCCCCTTAACTCAATATAAACATAACGTCCCCTTAACTCAATATAAACATAACGTCCCCTTAACTCAATAAACATAACGTCCCCTTAACTCAATATAAACATAACGTCCCCTTAACTCAATATAAACATAACGTCCCCTTAACTCAATATAAACATAACGTCCCCTTAACTCAATATAAACATAACGTCCCCTTAACTCAATAAACATAACGTCCCCTTAACTCAATATAAACATAACGTCCCCTTAACTCAATAAACATAACGTCCCCTTAACTCAATATAAACATAACGTCCCCTTAACTCAATATAAACATAACGTCCCCTTAACTCAATAAACATAACGTCCCCTTAACTCAATATAAACATAACGTCCCCTTAACTCAATATAAATAACGTCCCCTTAACTCAATATAAACATAACGTCCCCTTAACTCAATATAAACATAACGTCCCCTTAACTCAATATAAACATAACGTCCCCTTAACTCAATATAAACATAACGTCCCCTTAACTCAAAAAACATAACGTCCCCTTAACTCAATATAAACATAACGTCCCCTTAACTCAATATAAACATAACGTCCCCTTAACTCAATATAAACATAACGTCCCCTTAACTCAATATAAACATAACGTCCCCTTTACTCAATATAAACATAACGTCCCCTTAACTCAATATAAACATAACGTCCCCTTAACTCAATATAAACATAACGTCCCCTTAACTCAATATAAACATAACGTCCCCTTAACTCAATATAAACATAACGTCCCCTTAACTCAATATAAACATAACGTCCCCTTAACTCAATATAAACATAACGTCCCCTTAACTCAATATAAACATAACGTCCCCTTAACTCAATATAAACATAACGTCCCCTTAACTCAATAATACCATAACGTCCCCTTAACTCAATAAACATAACGTCCCCTTAACTCAATATAAACATAACGTCCCCTTAACTCAATATAAACATAACGTCCCCTTAACTCAATATAAACATAACGTCCCCTTAACTCAATATAAACATAACGTCCCCTTAACTCAATAAACATAACGTCCCCTTAACTCAATATAAACATAACGTCCCCTTAACTCAATATAAACATAACGTCCCCTTAACTCAATAAACATAACGTCCCCTTAACTCAATATAAACATAACGTCCCCTTAACTCAATATAAACATAACGTCCCCTTAACTCAATAAACATAACGTCCCCTTAACTCAATATAAACATAACGTCCCCTTAACTCAATATAAACATAACGTCCCCTTAACTCAATAAACATAACGTCCCCTTAACTCAATATAAACATAACGTCCCCTTAACTCAATAAACATAACGTCCCCTTAACTCAATATAAACATAACGTCCCCTTAACTCAATATAAACATAACGTCCCCTTAACTCAATATAAACATAACGTCCCCTTAACTCAATATAAACATAACGTCCCCTTAACTCAATATAAACATAACGTCCCCTTAACTCAATATAAACATAACGTCCCCTTAACTCAATATAAACATAACGTCCCCTTAACTCAATATAAACATAACGTCCCCTTAACTCAATATAAACATAACGTCCCCTTAACTCAATATAAACATAACGTCCCCTTAACTCAATATAAACATAACGTCCCCTTAACTCAATAAACATAACGTCCCCTTAACTCAATATAAACATAACGTCCCCTTAACTCAATAAACATAACGTCCCCTTAACTCAATATAAACATAACGTCCCCTTAACTCAATATAAACATAACGTCCCCTTAACTCAATATAAACATAACGTCCCCTTAACTCAATATAAACATAACGTCCCCTTAACTCAATAAACATAACGTCCCCTTAACTCAATATAAACATAACGTCCCCTTAACTCAATATAAACATAACGTCCCCTTAACTCAATATAAACATAACGTCCCCTTAACTCAATATAAACATAACGTCCCCTTAACTCAATAAACATAACGTCCCCTTAACTCAATATAAACATAACGTCCCTTAACTTAACAACATAACTCCCCTTAACTCAATATAAACATAACGTCCCCTTAACTCAATATAAACATAACGTCCCCTTAACTCAATATAAACATAACGTCCCCTTAACTCAATACAAACATAACGTCCCCTTAACTCAATATAAACATAACGTCCCCTTAACTCAATATAAACATAACGTCCCCTTAACTCAATATAAACATAACGTCCCCTTAACTCAATATAAACATAACGTCCCCTTAACTCAATAAACATAACGTCCCCTTAACTCAATATGTTCCGGACCCTTTATATTTTGAGCAAGGGGTGGGGGTTGGGACATATGGGGTAATGATGAAGATGATAATGATAACGATGACTATGACGATGATGACGATGACTATGACGATGACGACGATGATGATGACGACGACTATGACGATGATGATGACGACGACTATGACGATGATGACTATGACAACTATGACGATGATGATGACTATGACGATGACTATGACGATGACGACGATGATGATGATGACTATGACGATGATGACTATGATGACTAACGATGATGACTATGACGATGATGATGACTATGACGATGACTATGACGATGACGACGATGATGATGACGACGACGATGACTATGATGACTATGACGATGATGATGACTATGACGATGACTATGACGATGACAACGACTATGACGATGATGACTATGACGATGATGATGACTATGACGATGGCTATGACGATGACGACGATGATGATGACGACGACTAGGACGATGATGACG
The DNA here is from genome assembly GCA_032716605.1 of Paralithodes platypus. Lineage (NCBI taxonomy): Eukaryota > Metazoa > Arthropoda > Malacostraca > Decapoda > Lithodidae > Paralithodes > Paralithodes platypus. The sequence goes on along the minus strand of CM064514.1, from coordinate 9,304,811 downwards.
ATGATGATGACTATGACGATGGCTATGACGATGATGACGACGACTATGACGATGATGGCTATGATGACTATGACGATGTTGATGGCTATGACGATGATGATGACGACGACTATGACGATGATGACTATGATGACTATGACGATGATGATGACGATGAATTTTAGAATCTTTGGTGTCAAAGCAAGCTAGTCTAAGAGAAGCAGATTAAAATAATATCAAATATTCAAAGTAAAAGTGTTCCTCATACTGTAACAAGATTGAGGGGAGATGGGCCGTTTTTCTGGTCCCCCTTTTTCCTCAGCTTTAGCCCCATTAGTTTTCAGATTTTATGACGCTTGCCCCATTAGTTTGGCGATTATAAGACCTTTCGCCCCATTTCTTTGCCAATTTTAATCCTTTTCATGTCATTTAGGTGTTGATTCTTTCCTGGCGCACGATAGAGAGCCGGTAATTATGAGGAACCGGCATTCGGCCGGAAATTTTTTGCTATTGAAAAATTTACAAATTAACTTGAAGGAGGGTCTTGGGGGTGGTGTTTTTTTAAGATTGATGGAGGTCTAGGGAGGAAACTAAAGAACTTATAAAAAGATGTATAAATATGGAAACAAGTGAGGGCAATCGGTACTAAATAGGACAAGAATTGCTCACAAGGTGATACAAGCATAAAACTTTCCACAATAGTTCACAAAGACCTATTTTACAATTTCAGGGCAGGAACCACCGAGATTTCAGTGTTGCATAGCAACGGTTGCTAGGCAAATCATTTTCCTTAGCAACCGGCAGCAACAATGCAGTTTCTGGAAAACTGTGAGGTGCTATGGTTTTTTCTCAACTCCTTGTTCTAAAAAACATGTAGCATTGCATTTGGAGATCATATACAAGAATTATGTGGCATAAAATCCAATTTAGGGCAAGTCAGGCTATAAAAATGCCACTCCTAAAGCTTCAGACACTGTTGTCACAGTCACTTTTGCATTTGCAGTAGGCTGTGCATTTTAGATGCGCATCAACACATTTGCAGTCTGTGCATCCTCCTCGGCAAGAACACTTCAGTAGTTCTGGGCAGGTTGCACTGGCTTCGGGCAAGTTAGACCACAGAGGCCTCCACTTTTCTGGGCAAGTCCATCCCCACTCACTTGGAGAGGGCAACTGTCGTTCTGGCACCATGGTGCAGCTCCAGTGGTGCCCACCTTGTAGTACTGCCCTCTTCATGTGTTGCTGTAGAGCAGCCTTGGTTGGAGGTAGACATGATATCTGACGTCCTTTGTGGATGAACAGATTCTTTCTGACTTCATTGATGGAACGAGAAGTTGCTGTCCTGTCATAGAGTCGAATGGTGAAGTACTCCAGAGAAGCCTCAGTCGCTTCACCAATTTGTTCAGGTGCATTGTGCAGCTCATAGAATGTCGCAGTAAATTCATCATGTGCCTCCCACACTTTCCATGCAGTCTTCTTTCCCACCTGGACCAGATGGAACACGGTATCACAACCTGTATAAGCATGGAACACAGGCAGTGCCAAGGATCTTTCTGTGCCAAGTGAAGCACATATTTCATGAGCTGGGATGTACCTAAAGTCCTTTCCACAACCAAAGGCAATCCAGAGTTCTATCTGCTGTCTCTGAGCCAGCTGCTGTACGACTGCCACTGCCAATACTACCACGTCAGTGTCCACAGTTCGAACAAGGATCTTGTGGAAGCCCTGCATAACAGAATCACTGACATGCACCATGATCCTCGAGTCTGCCTCCTCATGGTTGCAGGGAGCAATGTTGCTGGTGTCTCGTGTAGGTAAGCATAGCACATTGGCACCATCAGTAACAATGAGAGTCTGGTCTCCTGATGCATTTTCCAGCAGTTCCTTGTTCAGGAATGTAAACAGGTCTGTCTTGTTGTTGGCCAAGCGAAGGAACTGCTGCCAGTTCTTTGGTGTTGGGCTAGACGCCCCAACTCTTCTGCGCTGAATAGGACCAGTGACACGTTGTTCTCTTGTCTGTGACTTGAGGCTGTTATCGAAGTACTGGTCCCAGACAACATCCACTCTCAGAGCCTGACTTTGAGCATTGTTTATGTATGGAAGAAAGACCTTGGCAGCATAGTCTCCAAATGTCTTGCAGCCCTCAGGTCTAAGAAAGAGAACAAGTGCCGCACCATCCATGATTCGCACTTCAGTCTCTGGTGTCACATCATTTGATGACCCTACTTTTTTTTCAAGACATTCTATGAGATCAGACTTCTTCCCTGGACGTAGCTGCCCATAGGCAGACAGAGATGGAGGAAATGGGAGGTTTTCATGATTGAAGAAATTGTTCAAGTCACCTTTCCTTGTCTGACATGCAACATACAGACTTGCAAACAGCGAAGATTCACTTTTGAGGAGACTGACTTTGTCCCCTGATTTGTTTGATCGTTTGCCTTGGACATTGAACAGTACCACCTTGTTCCTGGTAATTGTTGCTGTGATTGGCTTAGTATTTGTTCTGAGCCGCTCTTCCACAAATGTTGCATACTGCTCCTGACCCTTTGATGCGAGAGTGGTTAGACACTCGACTGACTGCTCATCCATGATGTCCTTTGTATGGAGTCTGAGAAGGTCCTGCCCTTCCTCCTCAAATGGGCTCCCCATGTCCTCCATTACACTAACTAATCCCTGCGTCTCTTGATGCTGTTGTACACCAACAGCTGAGCAATGGATAGTATTGGTTGGCTGATAGTTGTGTTGGATGTTTGATCTGTGATGTTTGAACCATTGATAAGCATGCTGACCAGTGACAAAAGGGACCGTGGAACAGACTCCACTTGGCTGTTATGGCCAAACGATCCAGAGAATGTTATTTTGTGTGCGAAGATGTCCTGTCGGATCATTTCAGCAATTTGGGTCATCATGACACTCTGCTCGTCTCGATCAGTCTGGTATCCTTCTCGGAGAATAGAGCCAACATCTTCTTCACAAGCCATGAACACATCTCGTCCTTCTTTGTAAGCTTTCATCCTTGGGAGATGCATGAGAATGCGGTCTTTCAGATGCTTACTGTTTACTCGTGCAGTAACATCCACTCCAAGTTGATTTAGCCTGTCAGTGTAGAGCTTCACAAGATCTGCAAGTCTGAACACCTTCACATCCTCATCTTGCCTCTTCTCCTCAATGTAGGAAATCAGCTGAGCCAAAGCAATTCCTTTACATGTCTGGTCATCTGAGGCATCCTGATCCTGTGATACCTTTGCACGTGCTCTATTGTACAGGTTTGTAAGGCAGTTTGCATGATACTTTGCCTCCTGGGCAATAAGGTCTCCTGCACTTAATTTTGCAAGAAGATTTTCATCTTGTAGATCATGTGCGCATTTCCTCACACGAAAATCTAGTTGAAATGTACAGACTTCGCGGAGGTTCTCCTTTGTTTGCTGCTGGGAACAAAAGAAGCATTTGGGACAATTGCTGCCAACTGTTCCACTTGAGGCAGTATCACCACCACTGCTAGTGCTACGTGTGAAAATTCGTTTTGAAGCAGTCCCATCTTCCTCAGACTTGTGCTTTCGTTTTGCGCGTTCCAGTTTGGTATGTGAAAACTTCTGATAACAAGATTTGTGCCACTTTGCATTCTGTTCTTTCAATGTTTAATTGAATACCATTCCCATGGTCAAGTCGTGCCAGATTGATTTTGATTGGCATTGAGTCAAGGTTACTAAACTGTGTGATGTTGTCTACTATGGTTTCATAGCCTCTGTCAGTTGGTGATATGAGAGACTCTTTGGTGTCCAGTTGACAAAAACACAGATAGTCCAATCAGTTGCTTGAACAGATGAAGATGAGGCACTGGCCATTTCTGTGAATATTCAGTACGTCTTGACTATCACTGTGCGCAGATCAAATATATCAAACTTGCTGAAACTGGAAACAAAATATGATTAAGGCCGAGGGTTTATCCTTTTACCACCTTTATCAAATACATCTGTTGCACACATTCCTTTATGGGATACAACTAGGTTCAGTTTCCCTACACCTAGCCCGATCGTTCATCCAGTGCCATTTAAGTCCCGTGCGATCTGTACACCTTCCGGGTAATTCTTAAGCCCCGTTACCCTTGGCTCGGCTCTCCCGCGCTGGCACATCCTGTCAATTCAGGCGCGGCTATCTAACTACATCTACCAACTACAAACTACAGTTTAGTAGCTAGTGGATTTGGGGCTGTTAGATAGCATTTGGGACACTGATCTAGATATACTAGTACTTATTAAAGTACTAGTATATCTAGATCAGCTGGCACTGAACCCCATGCTGAGTTACACAGCAGTGATGTCACCAGTGTGCCCTGGTTGTGTGCTGACATTCACTCTATTATATAGATATATATGCTTTTATACATCTTTTGAACCATTTTAGGAGTGAATATAGGAAAATAAATAAAAGTACAAAGTCATAACACTTCATAGTAGTTCAGAAACTGCATCGTTGCTGCCGGTTGCTAAGGAAAATGCTTTGCCTAGCAACCGTTGCTATGCAATACAGAAATCTCGGTGGCTCCTGCTCTGAAATTGTAAAGTAGGTCCTTGTGAACATTTCCGGGAACTTTCATGCTTGTATCACCTTGTGAGCAATTCTTGCACCAATTTCCTTGACTTCCATCAAATGTCCTCAATAACTGAGATGATGGGGTCTGGCCATCAAAAGCCAATACCATCTACCCACCTGCTCCCGTCTTCAAGTAGCAACTCCCACAACACCTGCCGCATTGCTAACATGCAGAGTCGAGTCAACCGCTGCAACCCAGGCCCTCCAGGACCCAGGACCAACCTCAACAACGAGTGATAAGCAAGCCAAAAAACGCGCCTTCAAGTAGAGCATGGGATCTGAGCCAAATAGAAAACGCACCCTCAAGATCAGCTCACACTGAAAACTTGGAACCCCAGGATTCCAGGGCCGACTCAAACAAATACCAATCACTTCCAGAGCTAGAATACGATGAATACATGTTTATGTAAATTCCCCATTAACACCCCCAATACCCCCCATCGAGTATCCAAATCAAATAACCCAACCTATTAGCCATGCTATGCAACAAGGCCATTCACCATCCAACTCTTTCCCTAATTTTGCTATTCACGATAACTCCACTTCTCTATTAATTCCCCAACCTCACAATCTCATGCTAGATCACCACCCAGTCATGCCCGTAGATAATAAACAAGCAGAAAACTCCCAAAGCCTCTCCTCCTGTGATAACCACCCTCATCATAATTGTAGTGCAACTCCCCACCTCCCTAAAACTAAAATAGAACTTTCTCACACGCCCCTACTACCCCGAGAAGTAAGCCCCTTGATGCCTACATTTAAAGAGTCACTACCCACACAGCCCAGAGGAAAGTCAAGCATCACTGGGGATCCCTAGTTCGAAAGGGGATCAGGGCAATACATCTGGAGTGCAGATCTTCTATTAAGAAGGACTAGTATCACCAGGAGTAACCTTGATCATAAAGTAGAGTCACTCTTAACCCTTAAAGATCGGGGGTGGACTTAAGTCCGCCTCCAATTTGCAGCAAGTTAGGAGCATTATTAAGGCTTTTAAAGGGTTAAAATCAAGTGCAAATGGCCGGGAGCGCAGCGGGCCAGACAGCCGACTCCCAGGGCTTACCGCCGCCCATTAACTCATGTTCCCTGTGTTCTCGAGAGGCCGGCAGTGTAGCCAGTAGTGACCATAGCTGGGAAAAATATGCCGCTATACGCTAAACTCCCATGTTACTGGTATCACTGTATGAGAACCACGAGTGCTACGTAGCTCGTTCTGGTCTCATTTTGAAGCTAGTTTTTTGCTGAATACATTTCTTTTCATGCAGATACTTGATTTATCATTCAGGAGGGCCTGAATATGCCCAAATAAGCCCAAAACACCCCGCTAGACAAGGGTTAATAACTCAACTTAATCACCACCGTTTAGCTAACGTCAGACAAACGAGTGCAGAGAAAGAAAGAAGAGAGAAGGAAGAAGAAAGAAGAAAGAAGAGCGAGCCAGACACCTAGTAGCATTGTTTGAATCTTGACCTACTAAGAGTGTGTGAAACTCTTCGAGTCCCTGTGATCAACCGGGGGACAACTATCCAAGTGGCAACGTGTTCGCCAGACTCTCTACCAGGCTTCTATCCTTCCTATAAACCTTTAAGTGTTCTTTTGTTTCGTAATGGTAATGATGATTTCAATTAGGGTTAACTTGATATGATAAGGTTAATAGTTAACGTAATTAATGAAGGTTGTCCATTCTTCACTATTCCTAGTTATCCGTCGCTCGATTTAGAGAGAACATTTTACACTTCTATCGTGGGATAAATATATATATGTATACTTCTTTGGATATAGGCTCCTATATTCTTTACGGAGAAATATACATATGTTCGTCCGGGAATAAATACACACACTTACACATCAAAACCAGTGAACACTTATTCAGATCTCGTTTTATGCCATGTCATCATTTGGGTACGTAAATCATAGATAAGTTGTTCACAGAGTGTTTTCTCAATCAGTCATCTATTTATGACAAGGCTACTATTATTATCACGCTATATGAAGTCTAATTCATTTGTGCATTATTTGAGTTGCTCTAACTCTATGTTATTCAAGTTGCATTAACTTATTGTTCGTTCGGAAATCTCAGTCACGCATACATGGCTCTTATCCAAATCTAACATATTAATTAATTTATATTCATAATTATTACTCTTTGAGTTATTTGAGATTAATCTCCTGTTCAAGTTAAATTAACTTATTGTTTCTTTACGAGTCAAATAGTGTCTTATTTTACATACTTTCAGTATGCTAACGCAGTAACTAATATTTACTCTGAGGTAGACCATAATTAGAATTTCGTACTTTTCCATCAAGACACTATTTTGTGTGATTGAGACTTAACATCTCTGTGTATTATTATTTATTGTTCTTATAGTAACAATATTCTTATATATATATGTTCTATTAGTAACATTATTAAAATAACCGGATTCCCTAAGACCCCCACCACGAACAAAAGGAAAACCGCTGAAGAACGGGAAATTGAAGAACGGGAAATCAAGACTGAGAAAAGCCAGAAAATAAAATGCACAAAGAGAGAAGGAGAAGGAGGAACTGAAACGAAACCAACAACACCAGAAACAGGAACCATAATTAAGAAGACAAGAAACATGCCCCGCATACTGAAGCTGCTCCTCATAAACAAAGGAAGACACAAAGACAAGACCAACAAACCAGTGCTACACAAGGAGAGAAGAAATACCTCGACGACATCAAGAGAAAGACCATATGTGCGGAATAACCACCAGACTACAACCTACGCAGATAAAAGAAGTTCCCAATTCCCTACAACGTCTACTAACATCAGACGAGACGCCAGAATTGCCACCATAACACCAGACGTTCCAGCAACACCAGGAAAGACCATCAACCACACACCACGAGGCCCCCAGAAGAAAGATAGTGTTTAGCCAAAGCCAGAAGGACCAATACCACCATAAGAAGAGAAGCCACTTGTACCCCTCTTCCACCCAAAAGCCGACTCACCTGCCCGCGAGCTTCTAGAGGGTCCTCCTAATCCCCCTGGATCTGCCCCTACTGGACTTATGACCTTTTGACCCCCGAACACCTGCCCTGGGACATTTCAGCTAAAGTCGTCACTACTCCGACGAAACCTGAAGAAGGCAAGCAATTTTAGGGCTTCATAATACTGGCATACTAGTGGTGTAGTCCTAGAATTACCCTCCCATTCAACGAGATTGAAGTCATGATAACTATCTCAATAGGTCTGAGGAATTATTTTCCCTATTGAGGGACTATTGTTATCACGTGTCATGACACTGGGATTAACATAAGATCTTCATTAGGCTGCACTTTTAATACTAGAAGTATAACCCAGTGGACATGTCCCCAAACCTTACTTCTCCTATTAAATACTCACTCTAAAAACTACCGAGAGATACTTGTCATGACAAGGTCATTCGACTAGTTTTCAGGGCTTTGCGAGACACAGTAACAACGGCACTCGGCATATAGAAGTCCTTAGTGCATCTGTCCAACAACATGTTAGCGGACACTTGCAATTAAAAGGTTTAAACAACTCCCCTGAGTTCTTTGAACCTCTTATAATGGTCAGTGGCAGATCGAAGAAACTAGGAATGGTCATGACCATACTACTTCCTCCCGTTAGCCCGATATGTTGTCACTGTGTCCTGACACTAGAGACATCATATTAAAGACCCCAAGTCAAGAGCACCAAAACGGAACTTCAACAACGATTAGCACAACGATCAGGATAGTCGAGTAATCTTAGACAAGGGCATGCCCAGCTAAAACCTCTCGCGTTCGTCCGATGAAAGTGCCCCGTGTCATGACACTAAGGAACTTCCATTTAAAATAATAGTCACTTAGTAAATTGACTTTATAATCTTATGAGTTTTTTTATTCATGATTTGTGAGTTAACTTAGAGGTAAAAATACAGCCATTTAATTCCTGATCTCGTTGCAGATCCTCATTCGTGCTAGGAAAGTTTATGTAAATTTATAAACCATATGTCCACGTATACTAATTCATTGTTAAACTTAAGAGTCATTTAATAAATACTGTTCACGAATATACGCATAGTTATATGTATCCTTTATTTCTTCTATGCATTTGTTGTGTGACTTTGCCATCTCCAGTCAAGTAGAACCTACCAAATCCAATCATAAAACCTGGTAAAAACCCTGGTATAACAATTATTATTATTTATATGTTCATGTAGTGACATTATTATTCTTGTGATCATACATTGATATCATTACTTATTCTATGTCAGATCTTTAACCTTATTATTGTCTAGAGGTTGTTGATCTATTATTATTCCAATATCGTCTTGAGAATGTACCCTAGCTATTAAGGAAATAAAACTTGTGAACCTTTACTGTATATTTTGTGTCCATTGATTATTATTGAAGTGAGATTATAAAAACCAAAGTTAGTTGTTTCCCACCGGAGAGGAACCCAAGTTGTTGATTGACGCTATTTCTTAAGGTGGAAACCGCAATCAGAATATACCACGTTTAATTATTATAACGTGGCATAATAATAACTACTTGCATACAATGATATTGGTACATTGTAAAGTCATAGGTCATGCTTGAGTTTGACGGCGTACTGTTTTAAAGTTATATATATTGCAATGTTTATGTGTGAAGTTTTTTTTCTCCTATGTGTATGAAGGAGACAAAAGGCAAAGCTGCCTGTAACAAGTGTCTCTCACAAAAAATGATTTTTTTTATTGAGAGCTAAATTCAAGGTGCGTGTGTTCGTGGGTGTGTTATATTGGTGTTATTAATTTAGTGTTTTGATTTTGTTGGTACTGACGTTTGTGTTGCTATGGTTTAATAATTATTAGTGTTCTGTTGTGTTAATACAATCCTGTGGTAAGTGTCAACCATAATAGTATGAAGTAATATTCAGCATAATAATTATCATTTGACAATGTATTTCAAGATAATTTTGAGAACGATAAGATAACACAAGGTCAAAGATCATCATAATAGTAAAAATGAACTGATAAAATGTTATACAATACACATACTTGCAACATAATCCATAAAAGTTAAATCCGGCATCACACAAGCCCTTATTCCCTCAACTTTTATCATCAACACTTGTCTGGCAGCTTAGGAGGTAAACTTTATATATAATTGAGATGCGGGCTGACCAAGATAACATCACGCCTAGCCCTGCGAGAAGGAATTGCATCTATCCGGGTAGCCTCCGATGACCACATCGGGCAGGTCAGAGACATACTGAAGACCCCCCCCCTCTATTCGGCCGCCATAGAAAACTCGCCAACCCAACGCATCGAAGAAAACGAAGTAACCTTCCAGACCTTCCATAACAGGGCAGACTACAATAAAACCGGGCAGAAACCAACACGAGTGACCAGTTCCTCGTCGATTCCAAATCTCCTACAACACCTAGAACCTACAAACTCGCACGCTACATCAACCTCGCATACCTCCAACGGGCGACATCACCAAACAGCCCAGGAACAAGCCCAAAGACCAAAGAAAAGGGACAAAAGCACCACACACGTGCATTTACCAACACCAAACACCTCAACAACGATTGCACACCTTGCAAGCCACGCACACATCCCTTCATCAAGCCCATGCAAACCACGTCAGGCTAAAACAGCAGGAATCCAGGAATCTTCATCCGGTACCTCCAAACCACCTAAAACACCTTCAACTTTACCCCTAAATAAGCCTGTACAAAGTGGACAAAACCAGAAAGATGCTATCCACAATATCTACACACCAGCACCAGCCAGAGATGCCCCATACAGTTCTGCAACACCGCGACTGCAAGAGCTGCCCAAAAAGGTAGCTGCCGGCCCTGTTGCCTCCAACCACGCGTCCTTGTTGCCCCGAGCCACATCCAGTTTGACCAAGCAGACGAAGGAGACACTATCTGAGCTGGCCAGACAGAAGGCAAGCAATCAGCCTGCTGGCTTAACCCTTAATTAGCGGCTCACCACATAAGTCGAGTTAAATAAAGCTGGACTATGTGGCGGCGCTCGACATAGGTCGAGTGGCAATTTCAGCACGTAATGTTGCTGAGAGAGAGAGACAAGTGGTGGCAGGAGACTAGCGAGCGTATGACTGCTCCAGACCACCGCGGCGAACCTACTGACACGAATCTCAGCTCCCTCCTCCCTCTCTCACTCGCTACATACTGAATTATATGGGGAAAGTACCGAATTACATGCTTTTTGCACTCGCGTTGCACGGTTATTGCAAGAAAACTAGCCATCATAAAAGGATCGTTATGGTGTCATTCGAAAGCTCTGTTTATGCCCTTTCAGGGATAGGTACTTGTTTTACGTTCTGGGTCTTATTTAGGCATAAAAATGATCACGTAAACAGCCCTATTTTGGCTAAAAACACCCCGCTGGGCGGTACATATAAATAAACCGCATAGGCCGCTCGTAAGGTGTTAAAACAAACCTTTGCATCCTGTAAAGGTTATCCTAAGGTAGAAAGGATAGAAGACTCTGAGGCTTGTCATCTCACCCAATCTGGGTTGTTGCTTTATGCAGACCAGTTGCCTGGGCCGCTTTATGCGCCAGGACAGATTGCCGTGGAATACAATCCGAAGAAACTTCAGGACTCTAGGAAGTACTTGCAATCCAAGCGAACACGACTATCTCGACAACGGGGTCGTGCAAGGGATAATTCAGGGAAAAATAGAGTTCGAATTGTTGCTCGTGTAGACCCTTCGGGAATCTCTAAGGAACAATTCCAACCTAAACAGAAACACCCAAGACAACAGATATCATCTACATCTTGTTCGCCTTTAGCCATTCCACTAACTAAAGAACAGCGAAAGGTAGACACTATCCAAGTCGAACCACCAACCTTACCCCCCACACCAGGCAAGTCTATTGTGAGCTCCAAATCCAGAGGAAGTTGTCCCGTGCCTGAGTCCAGAGAACGTGCCTGCCGAGCGGACCAAAAGGAGAAAGACCGAGTCCGGAAACAAGAGAAGCTGTACCAGGAGTTGTTTGGCCCTGAGTAGGATCCTCGTGGTCTTGTGAAACAATCGTACCAGATCTTCAGCCAATGTTCCTCTCAGTGACTTCAGAGCTCCTTTAACCCTTTCACGCACATATGACGCAGAGGTTGCCAGATTAGCAATAAGAAATAGAGTTCTCTCACTCTTATAATTACCTCTCCAAAATTAGTTTTTTGCCCACAGCTAACTCAAAGACAACTGCAGAGGTTGAAGTAACTAAACTAAAGGTTTCTAAATACCCCTGAAGGTAACAAAGGCTTTAAAGTATCCCTAATAGGCTCAAAATTGCATCATATGTCGGAGAGGGTTAAGTGACTTTATCTTTCGTAGTGGTAATGCGATTTTGTGAAGGATTAATGTCTCAGGAATATCGAGTGTCTCTATAAATAATTAACGTAATTAGGGAAGTCTTTCTTCTCTCTTCTAGTTGATTCCGAGACCCGTTTTTAGGGAAACATTACACTCCTCTCCTCGAGCATCGCTATATATACTTTCTTGAGTTATTGGATTCCCGTAACTCACTATTGAGAAATTATTCATATCAGATGCTCTAGTAAATTTATGAATAACACCTTTACACGTAATTGAGATAACTCGTTAGATATCTGAGACTACGTCAGGTTCATAATTAAAATCAGTGAGCGTTTGCCTAGCAGAGTTGAGTGCTTCATTATTATTGATTCTATGTTATAACTTGAATCTATATATATTAACGTAAGTTAATCTTTGTGGATATTTGCTAGCCATCTGTTCTTTATCATTTGTCAGTGAGTTATTATCACTATTGTTCATCTTTTGATGTGTTTAAATCGTTCTTGTGTTTTGCTGTAACCATTAAGTCTTTATCAATATATACCGCAGACTTAATCCCCTTTGGCCCGGACAGTATTTTTAGCCTTTGCACACCCTCTGCAGATCGATATTCAGGAGCCTAATTTAGAACGATCTACTTGTATTTTTGAGGATAATTCCCTCTATATGTTGTATTGATATATTTTGTCTCTCTTGACTTCACTATATTATTGTTTATTATTGATTATCTGTATTTTTAGACTTGATCTCTATATTTGTACTAACCATTATTGTACTTATTTTATCACCCATCACTATTAATCCATTTGAGACGTATGTGTATTATAAACCTCTGCTATGATTGAATAAAATATTGTATTGACTTGTCATGTGTCTTTATTTATTGCCTGTTGTTAGTGTATCGTATTGGAATTAAGTGTCAGCCCTCACCCAGTAGGAGAGTTAGAAGTTGTGTCAGAATTTCTCACGTCACAAACAAATGAGAAAGTGCAAGAGTGGTGTGGTGTGGATGTGCTGGAGAGTGTGAAGAGGAACATAAGAACATAAGAAGATGGGAGTATGCAGAAAGCCGATTGGCCCACACAAGGCAGATCCCTCTCATACCCAACCCTAATTATAAGGCCTAATTATAGGCCCAACTCACTAACACCATGAGGACCGACCTCACCAAAACGGTCAGAGGTCGTCATAAGTCTGCAGAGAGCCGATTATCCCACATCAGGCAGATCCCCCTCACACCCAACCCATTTCGTCCATATGTCTATCTAATTTTATCTTAAAGCTCTGTATTTATTAGTGGCCCCTTCATCATTGACGATATGCCTTAAACAGTAATGGCACTCTTTGAACCCCAGAGTTAGCTGTTCAAATCTACCGCCCCGGAGCGCAAGAGACCAAACATCGTAAGCGTACGCTCATAATTACTTACGGACTCGTCCTTATGATGCGGATGCCACTACTAAAAAAATAAAAAATAAAAATTAATAAAAGAAAAAGATTGGAACTCCTAATCTGCTATGCTTCCCATTGTGTGTATGTTGATAGCGTGGGTTTGCCCCAAGACGCTGAAGCGCCATCTTCCTTCTCGCTCCGGGGTTCCACGCCGAGTGGACGTGCGTTCCGACCTCTCTTCATTCTTCGTTCTACTGTCTGAATAGTGAGTCTTTGCTCATTTGTACTATTCTGAGATGTTTTAGAAAAGGTTTAGATTAGATAGGTCGGGTGTGCCGATTGGCGTGTTCCCCAGGAGTGTGTTTTTTTTATTTTGTTTAGGGTGCTTAGCTATTGGCGTCACCTACTAGCCTAGCTAGTAGGCTTAGAGACAATTTATTTACCAGGGCAACGCTTTTCGGCCACCTTTCTGGTGGGTTAAGCGTGTGTTTGCAATTTTCTTCGGCAGAACCTTGAGTTTAAGGGTTGCTTTACTTAGTAGAGAGCCTTCTTATGGTATCTGCGTCGTCTCCCTACGTTCCTGTCGTCGAGATGGTGAAAGCTGCTGGTTCTTCCTGGAGGTAAGAATATTCATCGATTCGTCATTCTTCTTGCCCTAGCCTTCGTGGCCAGCCTCTGCATAGGTGATATTTATGACTAGGATGTAATTTTAATTATTACTATTACATTAAGTTTATGCCATAAAATGTGACCCTCTTCTTCTGGACGAAATGTTAGTCTCAGTAGTTAAGGGGGTCAGGAGACGTCCTGACATGATAATTATATACATGTGTGTTTTTGCTAACGTGTTGCAGACAAGTTAGAATAACATGGGTTAAGATCTGCTTTTCCGGCGGAGCTTCTGTCTCTCAACCGCGTTTCTACCTCGCCAGACACCCCGCTAGTGGCGTTCTAGTGTAGCACAAAGTTCAAATTAACCCGTTCGTTGTCTTGAACTAGAACGAACTCCCGGCGGAATAGGAAGGCTTCTACAGGGATTCCGGCGCAGCCGGAATGACTCACCTATACTATACAATATTCCTTGCTCAGCCGGGAAGACTAATAATCTGTCATCGCGGCGGAAGAGTCATTGCTAACCACGTTCCGTCCGCAGGCGGTAGGGTTACTAGACAATCTAGTGAACAAGAGTATAGGTCAGTGATAATCGCTATCTTAGATAAGTAGTCTAAATGCCTTCATGGAGAAAACCACAGTTGGGTTTTTCCATAAGGATACACAGGAAACTTAGAATAGTGGTGATCGCTATGTCTATTTTTCCGGCGTATTTAAGCTAACGGTTGTGTAGATGTCTCAGGTTGTCCTTATGAGCATTGATTCGTGGAAATTTCTTTTCCAGATACACGTCTCCTTGGCGGGGAGCTCCGGACCGTGACCGATCCCGGCGGAGGGGTGGACTTCATTATAGAGCTAATAACTTTCTGTGCATCGTCTTCTTGTAGCAACCTTCCTTCAGTCTCTTCCGCCTCAAGGCTGGATGTGCTCATTAGACCTGACAGAAGCCTATTGGCCTGTCCCAGTAAACAAAAGGTTCCAATAATTCCTCGCACTGAGGATCAGGCATCAGAATTATGTTTTTCAAAGAATGCCTTTCGGTCTGTACCTGGTACCTCGAGTATTCACCAAATTAGTCTGACGGGCTCTGTTACCACCATTACGGCAAGGGATCACGATCATGTGGTACTTAGACGACTGGCTGGTGGTAGCAGAATCCGAGATAACATGCCTCAAACATATCAATATCATTCTATGCCATGTCAAATCCCTGGGGTTCAATATCAACTTGGCAAAGTCAAATTTTGTCCCTACAAGGGTAATTCAGTGGGTAGGGCTGCTGTGGGACACAGCACACCTAACTCTCAGTCAGAGTGTGGACAATCGCAACAGGTTTCGCAAGAAACTGTTTCGTTTTATCCACAGTCTGACTACCACGAGGAAGGTGTGAGAGTCCCTTCCCAATAAACAATTTTACGTTGTCACAACGTCATATATAAGTGTGGCTGCAACTTTACAACTTACGAAAAGTACGTCGTATTCACGTAAACACGTGAACAGCTATAAATAACTCAGGACCAGACTACAGAGCGTTGTAGAATGACGTAAATAGACCAACACTTCACCAAGTATTGCAACATATTTTACTATGGTGTCAAAACCTTCCAAATACGTAGTTAAACAACCTGATTACATTACGAAAACTACGTTGTATTCACGTAAACGCGTGAACAGGTATAAATAACTCAGGACCAGACTACAGAACGTTGTAGAATGACGTAAATAGACCAACACTTCACCAAGTATTACAACATATTTTACTATGTTGTCAAAACCTTCCAAATACGTAGTTAAACAACCTGATAACATTACGAAAACTTCGTTGTATTCACATAAACGTAAACGCGTGAACAGCTATAAATAACTCAGGACCAGACTACAGAACATTGTAGAATGATGTAAATAGACCAATACTACACCAAGTATTGCAACATATTTTACTATGTTGTCAAAACCTTCGAAATACGTAGTTAACCTAAGACGTGCGCATGGGGGGGTATGAGACACCACACGCCTGTGCGCACGTATTTGAGCTGTTCCCATCACTAACATCGTTATTTTACCATAAATAGCATTAATACTTATCCATATGCGCCTATTTTAGGTTGATTATAAAGGTATTAACCTGTTACAGCAATAAAACAAGTGGAAACAGCGTTTGGATGGTCAAAATCGGCGATACAGGCTGGGAGTTACATAATGTATGGCTGAGGCAACCTCCCTCGATCCCCTCCTCCCCTCCCCTTGTCTGGAGAGACACTGTTACGCAATAGTCTCTCTCTCGCTCTTTCCCACGCTTGGTAACAGTGATGACAACGCCCTGCTACCAACTCGCTAATGTTAGCACAAAAATAGACCACAGAATAAGGGAATAACAGGGAAAATAGGTGATAACTGAAGGAGGGGAGGGAAGTGGAGAAGGAGGGGATGTGGAGGAGTGATATTTGGCATGGCCCAGGGGCAAAAAAAAAAAAAAAAAAAAAAAAATTGGGTGTTTTAACCCCTTATTGGCGGCGCTCGACTTAAGTCGTGCACCAATTTGCAGCAAGTTAGGAGCATTATTAAGGCTTTTAAAGGGTTAAAATAGAGTGCAAATGGCCGGGAGTGCAGCGGGCCAGACAGCCGACTCCCAGGGCTTACCGCCACCCATTAACTCATGTTCCCTGTGTTATCGACAGGCCGGCAGTGTAGCCAGTAGTCAGCATAGCTGGGAAAAATATACCGATATATGCTAAACTCCCATGTTCGTGGCACCACTGCAAGAGAACCACGAGTGCTACGTAGCTCGTTCTGGTCTCATTTTGAAGCTTTTAGCGCCTAGTTTTTTGCTAAATAATTATTTGTTTCATGCAGATGCTTGATTTATCATGCAGGAGGGCCTGAATATGCCCAAATGAGCCCAAAACACCCCGCTAGACAAGGGTTAAATGGAATTTTTTAGGCCCAGGATCTTATAGTCTTCCCCGCAGTCGCCCGGGGAAACTCTTAAGAGTCTTCCCGCACTTGCCGGGTTAAACAACCTGATAACATTACGAAAACTACGTTGTATTCACGTAAACGCGTGAACAGCCATAAATGACTCAGTACCAGACCACAGAACGTTGTAGAATGACGTAAATAGACAAAAATTTCACCAAGTATTACAACGTATTTTACTATGTTGTCAAAACCTTCCAATACGTAGTTAAACAACCTGATAACATTACGAAAACTATGTTGTATTCACGTAAATATGTGAACAACCATAAATGACTCGGGACCAGACCACAGAACGTTGTAGAATGTTGTAAATAGAACAAAATTTCACCAAGTATTACAACGCATATTACTATGTCAAAACTTTCCAAATACGTAGTTAAACAACCTGATAACATTACGAAAACTACATTGTATTCACGTAAATGTGTGAACAACCATAAATGACTCGGGACGAGACCACAGAACGTTGTAGAATGACGTAAATAGACCAAAATTTCACAAAGTATTACAACGTATTTAACTATGCCATCAAAACCTTCCAAATATGTAGTTAAACAACCTGATATCATGCCGAAAAGTACGTTGTTTTCACGAATATATGCGTGAACAACCACAAATGACTCAGGACCAGACCACAGAATGTTGTAGAATGACGTAAATAGACCAAAATATCACCAAGTAAAAAATGTATTTAACTATGTTGTCAAAACCTTCCAAATACGTAGCTAAACAACCTGATAGTACGAAAACTACTATGTTGTACTCACGTAAATGTGTGAACAACCACAACAGTTGCAGGACCAATTTAATACACATAATATTGTAGAATTATGTAAATAGATCAAAACATAACCAACAAGAACAACGAATATCACTATGTTGGCATAACCTTCTAAATACCAAGATATCCCAATATGAAAATATACGTTGTCACAACATAGCTCAGAAGTATTGCCACTACCTAACAACGTTTTGATAACTACGTAGCATGCATGTAAAAGCGTGAACTATTGATATCGCAGGACCATAAGTGACGCTAGTCAATAACCCGAATATTCCCAAACTCTAATTGAAATACACAACGTAAATACGACATTGACACAATGTAAACTACAAGTAACAACACAACCTTTACAACCTTTATTGATAATGACGTAATATGTACGGAAAAACGTGAACCGCTGTTGATGCCGCAGGACCATCATTGGCAACTTTGTAAATAACCTGAATAGCCTTAAAATATAACTTATACACACAACGCATATATGACATTGTCACAACCTAGCCCACAAGTAACAACACAACCTTCATAACCCCTCGAGAATAACGTAATATAGACATAAAAGCGTGAACAACAGTTGATATCGCAGGACCATCATTTACAACGTTGTCAGTAACCTGCGTAACCCCAAAATATAACTTGACACAACGTAAATATGACATATATATTCTATCTATCTATCTATCTATTGCCTGACGCCGTGATCCCCGAAGGGGTGGCCACGAACGAACCACCCCCATGCACCTCTGTCCCCAGTCAGTCGACGCCCCTCCCCCCAACCAGCACTGCCTTCGTTCATGTAGTTCCTCACTCCATCCTTCCACCTCATATTCGGTCTACCTCTCCCCCTCTGTCCCTCCACCTCGCTCTCGTACACCCTCTTAGTCATTCTCTCGCTTTCCATACGTTCCATATGGCCGAACCATCTCAAGTTGTTCCTTTTCACACTTTCCAGCACATCTACCTCCACACCACACCTCCTTCTTACTTCCTCATTAGTCTGTCTATCCCTCCATGTAACTCCGCACGCACTCCTTAAGTAATTCATTTCCACTGCTCTCACTCTTGGTCTGAGTCTCTCAACCAACGTCCATGCTTCGCTTCCGTAAGTCAGTGTCGGGATTACCACACTGTCATGCAAGGACTTCTTCACTTCCATACTGACCACCCTATTTCTTGTTACTGCTTTTAGCGTTCCTACAACCCTCTTCCCCTGTTGTACCCTCTCCCGCACCTCTTCATCCATAGTCCCATCTTTACTCAACACACTGCCCAGATACTTAAAAGAGTTGACGATCTCCATAGCCTGACCGTTCAGCTTCACCTCACACTCTGTGACTTCACCCCTTTCGAAGACCATAACCTTGCTCTTCCCCGTATTTACCTTCAAATTCCGTTTTTCACACACTGTTCCAAACTCATTTACCAGACCCTGCAACTCCCATTCATTATCACTCATCAGAACTGTATCATCCGCAAACAGCAGTATAGGTAGCTTCCACTCAATTCCCTCCCTTTTCAGCGATACACCAACATCCACTGCTCTTGATAGTATTTCTTTCATAACTCCATCCATATATACAGTAAACAACCACGGGGACATCACACACCCCTGTTTCAAACCAACATTCAGGTCAAAGAACTCGCTCTGCTCACTCTCCACACGTACTGCCGCCTTTGCACCCTCATACATGCTCTTCACTGCTTTCAGCAACTTGCCCTCTACTCCGTATATTCTAAGTACTTTCCACAAACCTTCTCTATCCACTCTGTCATAGACCTTCTCCAAGTCCATAAAGGCAACATACACCTTTTGTTTCTTCTCCAGATACTTCTCCACAACACAATTCAGGGTAAAAATCTGATCTACACATCCTCTTCCCTTCCTAAAACCTCCCTGCTCGTCGCCTATCCATTTCTCCGTTCTCACTCTCACTCTCTCAATCACTACCCTACTGTATACCTTCCCTACTACGCTTAGAAGACATATTCCTCGGTGGTTACCACACACTCCTCTTTCCCCTTTGCCCTTATATAGGGGGACTATTATGCCAGTCTTCCAGTCATCGGGTGCACTCCCCTTCTCCCATGCTAGTTTGCACATTTTCCATACCCATTCTATCACTATCTCACCACCATACCTCAACATTTCCCCACACACTCCATCTGTTCCTGGTGCTTTCCCCAACTTCACTCTTTTCATGGCTTCCCACACTTCTGACCTCCTGATCCCCACCTCCTCCTCCACTACTTCTCTTCTTCTCCCTCCCATACCATATCCAGCTATGTTTGCTGGCTCCTCATTCCTTTCATTTAGCAACTCCCTGAAGTACTCCCTCCATCTTTCGACTCTCTCTTGCTTCTCGGCTAGCATTCTCCCATTCTTATCTTTCACACCCTTACTGTTTCCCTTGCTACCTTCCCTAACTTTCTTGACTTCTTTCCAGAACAGTTTCTTACTCTCCCTCCATTTTACACTCAGATTCCTTCCAAATTCCTCATCTACTCTTCTCTTACTTTCCTTCACTACTCTCTTCACCACCCTCTTACTCTCCACGTACCTCGCTCGTTTCTGTCTCTCGGAATCTTCATTCCCTCTACTACCCAACCACTCTCTATATGCTTTCTTCTTTTCTTCCACAGCTATTCTTACCTCTTCTGTCCACCATGCTGTACCTTTCACTCCCCTCCCTCTTCTCCTCACTCCACACACCTCCTCACATGCTGCACAGATCTCATCCTTAAACACCTTGCTCATCTCCTCCACTTCCTCCATAACTTCCAGGACGAACCCACCTAATCGTCTTTCCACTGCTCTCCTGTACTCCTCCCTGACTTCCTCCTCCTGCAACCTCTCCACCCTCCTCACCATTCCACCCTCCTCTCGCCTCCCTCCCGCTCTCCTCACCCACTTCTTTTGTATCCTAACCTTAGCTACCACTACATAATGATCAGACAGACCCCCTCCAATACCCCTATACACCCTAGCATCCATCACAGATTTCTTCATTCGTTCATCCACACATACATAATCAATCAATGACTTTCGTTCCACCACTGTCTTATCCTTCATCGTCAACATCCGTTTCCACGTGTACCTGTGGATCATTCTGTGTCGGAAGAAGGTGTTGGCTATCCACAGCCTCCTCCCCACACATACGTCCACAAGTGCACTACCATTCCCATTCACCTCTGATGGTACCCCCCACCCTCCCACCACTCCCTCAACTTTCCTATCACCCACCTTACCATTCATATCCCCAATCAGAAATATTCTTTCGTTCTTGTCAAACTTCTCCAGGCATGCCTCCACATTCATCCAGAACTCCTCTTTCTTTCTTTCAAGTATATCCTCTGTCGGGGCATACACGCATACAATCACCCACGTTTGTATTCCTACTTTCATTCTCACCCACACAATCCTTGAACCCACAGACCCATACTCTCTTACACATTCCTTCCATTTGCTACTTACAAACAAACATGCACCTTCTCTCGCTGTTCCTTCACTCACTCCAGCACACACACCCATTCCACATTCCCATTCTCTCACATATATATTACATATATATTACATCTCCAATATGTCCAACCATAGGGTATATTATACGTTAATATGACTGCAGAAAGATGTCACATTACATAAATATGACATATATATTACATCTCCAATATGTCCAACCATAGGGTATATTATACGTTAATATGACTGCAGAAAGATGTCACATTACATAAATATTAACATAAAACGTGAACAATTGCTTTCATCATCGGCATGAGCAATATTATCAAATTATGTCTATAGCAAGTAGAAATTTCGTCATACTATAGGCTTTAAAATCTTGTATGTATTACGTTCCTAACACGTCAATGTACAAGGTCTATTACACGTTAAAAAGAGTGCAGAAAGAAGTCATGTGAAAGTCATTACGACGTTATAAAAATAACGTAATATGCATGTAAAACATGAACAGCTACTTTCATTATTAGCACATAAATAACGTAATATGCATGTAAAACATGAACAGCTACTTTCATTATTAGCACATAAATAACGTAATATGCATGTAAAACATGAACAGCTACTTTCATTATTAGCACATAAATAACGTAATATGCATGTAAAACATGAACAGCTACTTTCATTATTAGCACATAAATAACGTAATATGCATGTAAAACATGAACAGCTACTTTCATTATTAGCACATAAATAACGTAATATGCATGTAAAACATGAACAGCTACTTTCATTATTAGCACATATCATGTTATCAAAGTACGTAATTAGCAAGTTGAAAATTCGTAATACTATATACATTTAAAAATACGTATTCATTACATTTCTAATAGGTCAAGCTCTCACATGAGGTCTATTACATGTTAATATGATTGCAGAAAGACGTAATTTTAAAGGAAATGCAACATTATATATATTTAGTAATATTCACGTAAAAACGTAAACAGCTGCTTACTTGATGTGCACAAATAATTTGTTATAAATTACGTGAATAGTATATCCGAAATACTTCATAATATAGGTTGTATAATATATACAGTATATATATATATATATATATATATATATATATATATATATATATATATATACCGTATATATATATAATTCAAATACGTCAAACTATAAAGTATATAATACATTAACAATTTATCAGAGAAATGTTATGTGAAAGCTATTACAACGTTGACAAAATGTCATGTGAAGGCTATTACAACGTTGACAAAATTATGTAATATTCACGTAAGAGGTGAACAGCTGCTTACGTCACTTGCGCGTATTATGTGTTATTAATTTATGTCAATATCTCAAAAATATGTCGACCTATAACGTGTTTATTACGTGTCATGCACAAAGATATATCTTATATTTAACAATATTATGGCAGCACACACACATTGTGTGAAAACCCTGATTTCGAAAAAACTACATAGGCCTATTATTAATGTAGAAAAGTGAACAGTTGCCAACGTTAAATTTAAATAGTAATTTGTGAATGTTTAACTATTTTTAATTTAACGATAGCAGCTGTTCGTTTCTACGTAACCAGTGGGTACAGATAATAACACATTTAAGATTGATATCGATAATCTGACAACCCTACATTTGTAACTCAGATTACAATGTTTTTCCACTTTTTCGTGTTCATGATTAATAGTTAACTTTGTTACGCTAGCCAGCTGTTCAGAATGCTCTCGTACTCGCTAGCGCTCGCCAGGGCAGTGAAATGGGCTATGATAGTTGTAGAGCGACCCTCTTTCTTTCATAGTGTTTAAGTTGTCACAGACAGTTTAGTGTTTGCCTTTATTCTTGTCTGTGACACCAAGAAGTATTTTAGATCATTGATAGTGTTATAAGATACGCAGTGTGTTAGTTGCAATGAGAGAGATAAGGGGGTGCGAGGTGTAGTGCGTGTGCGAGCTCTCCCTTCCCGGCCGGCCCGCTTGTCGGTGAGTGGCTGAACAGGGTCACGTGGGCTTTGTGTCCCTGTGACGTAGTGGCCGGTGGTTGGTTGCAGCTCTCCTAGCCCAGTGGACGGGCTCCTACCCTCCTGAGTCCTGACTCCTGACTCCCTCAGAGCACGGCGCTGTGAGGTTGCATCTACATCCCTTTGCATTCTGTTCCCCAATAACCACCTATACTACTGTTTCTCTCTGAACTTCTTCTTTTCCATACTTCTATGCTTTGCAGTCAATTACCCATCCCTTCTGGCTCCTCGCAAGCGACATTCACTGTCCGCCAGTCGTATTACAATCTCCTGCTCTCAGATATTATTATGTACTAGTTTAGCAAGGTTTAGAGTCATAGATTTCATACTGTAGGGTGCTTTTCAATATTGCTTGTTCTCCTCCATTATTTAATGCTAGACTGTGGTGGGTATCTGTTGTCGTTGTCAGTGTTGTGTATACGGCTCGCTACAGCCTATACGACTTCGACGGTGCTGGGTAGCCTGGTGGCCAGCCCTTTTGGATATTTCCTTTGCGAGTGTAGCATTGTGCTGGCAGAGGGCTTTTGCCTACTCCTGCCAGTATATTGTATATTGCTAGCTCTTTGCTTGACTTCTTGGGGAGTGTCAGGGCAAGACCAGGTACGAGAGACCTGGACTTACCAAGAGAGCCTCCCAGTCATTAATGTAAGATAGGGAGATATCCTTAAGGGTGGCACCCAGAGACGTAGTCCTGGGGAGCCACAGACACCCACTCGCCGGGGAAACAAGCCTGTTTTTAAACCACGCGTGGCCAAAACTCGGCATCCAGCCGGGTTTTTTCATGGTGTAACCGAGAAAAACCCGCCGGAAATAACCCACCCCGTCCAGATACCATCTGAACGCAACACAGGACCGAGGCGTAGCCAAAACACAACTAACACTGGGCCCAACATAGTCCGTGGAATTAGCCAATACACAACTAACCCAGGACACATAAATAGTCTGTGGAATTAGCCAATACACAACTAAACCAGGACACACATCACACAGTAGTACATATTTAGAAAATAAATCAATAACACTTGTATATGTGGTAAAGCTACGAGAGGCTGGCTAGGCCTAGGCAGACGGATAACATTAACATGTCGGAATATAAACAAAAAGCACTGAATTATATCACAACAGGAAACACCGCCAACACACCACTGTAGCAAATACTTCCGGCAAAGGGAAGAACTGACTCGGGACCCAGAAAAAACTTCACTAAGTGAAGAAAAATACGCTGGGAACGTCAGCAAAAATACGCTACCTCATCAGAAAGATAAAAGGAAGCAATAATGCGTAATGAAAGCCGCCTGCATCACAAAGCTAGCTAACTGTGAAAAAGTTCACCTGTCCACAACCGGACCACGAGGGTACATCCGAAATAGATGCCACAAACACACGACCCAAAATACACTGCACTGCGGGCAACCAGCCCAGGACACTCCTGCTACGCATATCCTAACCTTACTCGATACATCCTGGAGTAAACAAATGAGAAAAAACTCACTAGGGACGCAGCAAATGCGGAACCAGCGGAACGTGGAGAAACACGTCCGGGCCGGCTGACCGCAGAGCAGAGAAGGAAGAATGACGCCTGAATCAGCGTCTGGTCAAAGATCCACACAAGTACATCCACGATATGATGGAAAGCTTATTGGATAGTTATTCTTATTTTCTTTTTGTTTTTTATTTTTTACGAAGTTTTTTCGTAGTGAGAACCCAATTCATAATGACTGAAGCCATGAGTGAGGTCGCGTGCGCTCATGATGAAGGCTCCTCAGATTTTAAATGCTCTGCGCGGTAGATTCAAACTACGGCGGATTAGTGTTTGAAGAGGATGCCTTATGTAATAGGCATGTTCGTCAATGATGGAGGGGCCACTAATAAATATTGGTTTGGTAACAGAGTTGTAGATAGGTGGAATAGGCTACCGAGTGCTATAGTGGGATCAAGAACGATTATAGGTTTGAGTCCCGAAGGGAAGAAGGAAAACCTAATATTTAGTAGTGGCCCCGGAATCATTGATGATATGCCTTAACCCGTACAGCCCCAGCGACGCGTCTGACGCGTCGGCGATGTATGTAACGCACAGCCACAGAGACGCGTCTGACGCGTCACCCTAATTGCGCCGACCGTAACCTCAGGTGTAGCCACTCAAGAGGGTTCAGATTTGTATGGGAACTGTGTACGTATCCCACGCAACCGTGCCGATGGTTGAAAACTCTCAAAGTCCACGTGCGTGCGCGTGAGCGCGCAATAACCTGGTTTTTTGGGTAATTGCCTTAAATTTTTTACTCCTGTAAAATACGTTTTCGGGGGCTCTGTAGGACCATTCTTTAAGCTTTTTGAGTGGTTTTTCGTGGTTTTTCCTTCATTCCTAACCCATTCGCTATTGTTTCTGATATAAAACCATTTTTTGAAAACCGGCCGGGTTCTGGTGAACAAACATTACAAAACTAGCCGGGGCTCCACGGGTTAAACAGTAATGGCACTCTTTGAACCCCTGAGTCAGCTGTTCAAATCAACCACCCCGGAGCGCAAGAGACCAAACATCGTAAGCGTACGCTCATAATTACTTACGGGTGAGCTGGTCCTTATGATGCAGATGCCACTACGAAAAAAATAAAAAATAAAAATTGATAAAAGAAAAAGATTAGAACTCCTAATCTGGTATGCTTCCCATCGTGTGGATGTTGATAGCGTGGGTTTTGCCCCGAGACAGACGCTGAAAAGCCATCTTCCTTCACTGACATATCAAGATAACCTAGAAACATCAGAACGAATGGGAAGGGAGTACAAAGGAAATCAAGCAACAACAGGTCTAGTGACCCTTCTAGGCTGCTTGTCCTCCAAAACACTGAGGATCAAGTGTCCAAACAGTGGTTTAGAGTGGGTAAGGGAACATTGGAAAGGGAACTACTGCCCTGGAACTAATGTCCGTGGTAGGACTAGGAAGTTAGTAGGGGACATACGGGTTAGTAACTGAGGGGAGGATAAAATAAAGTTATTCATTTACAAACGCAGTCAGTCGCGTGTTTGATGCGAGATATTTGTCTAGGCGGAGTTTAAATGAATCAACGGTGCTGCAATCTATAACGTCTCGGGGAAGCCCATTCCACAAATTGACAACTCGATTGAAGAAGAAATTCTTAGACTCGTGTGAGTTAAAAGATTTACCAATAATTTTGCAACCGTTTCCCCGCGTGTAATTAGATTGGTCGATAGTGAAGTACTTACTACAGTTCATATTGTCGATGCCTTTGATGATTTTGAACACTTGAATTAAGTCACCTCTTAATCTGCGCTGGGTTAAAGGAAATAGATTTAATTCTCTAAGACGCTCTTCGTATGGTTTGTTCTTTAGGCTAGGTATCATTTTGGTAACTCTACGTTGAACTCGTTCTAGCTTGTTTATGTCTTTTTGGTAATAAGGGCACCAGCATTGAACGCAGTATTCCAGAAGAGGGCGGACTAAGGAATTGTAAAGGGTTAGAATAACGTCTTTGGATTTATGCTCAAATGACCTGCCTATAAAGCCAATTATTTTGTTTGCCTTCTTAACAACTTCTGAACATTGTTGACTCGGTTTTAGGTTACTCGATATTGTTACTCCCAGATCGGTTTCTCTGTTTACATTCTTAAGCTGAGTGCCATTCATCGAATAGTTTGCTTTCTCATTTAGGTATCCGATATGTAGTACTTTACATTTATCCGCATTGAAACTCATTTGCCAAATTTGGGCCCAATGTGACAATTTATCTAGATTGTGTTGCATATCGTCAACTTGTTCTTTTGAGAGTACGCTATTTGCAATTTTTGTATCGTCAGCAAATTTTGAGATTGTACAGGTGAGACCCTCATCTATGTCGTTGATGTAAATTAGAAAGATAATTGGTCCTAGTACCGATCCCTGGGGTACCCCGCTACTTACATTGGTCCATTTAGATGCCTTACCGTTTATGACTACTCTTTGCTTTCTGTCGCTGAGCCAATTTTCTATCCATTTCAACACACCGTCTTGTATTCCATGCGCTTTTAGTTTTAGCAGTAAACGTTTGTGGGGAACTTTGTCAAAGGCCTTTTGAAAATCAAGGTATATAATATCTACATAAGGAGATGGAAGGGAGGGCCGGTTTCGTCAATGATTCCGGGGCCACTACTAAATATTAGGTTTTCCTTCTTCCCTTCGGGACTCAAACCTATAATTTATTAGTGGCCCCTTCATCATTGACGATATGCCTGATATCACAAGTCTGGAGGGGGAATATTCGTGATAAATATCAAACCACTAACAAAATAACAATAGGATGAGAATAAACCCAGTTATAGAGCTCTAACTTTTCCTTATTTTATATACAAAATACATATTTTTTTTTAAAGAGGTACAGGTAGCGTACTTAAAAATATACCTGTTTACAATAATTCTTAAATCTTAGGATAGAGATTGCAGAAAAATTGCATATTATATAAACTTATCGATAATATGTACAAAACAGATTACTTACATGTATACAACATATGTAACTGTTATAAAATATTTAAATAAATATATTTGTCTATGTATATTCTATTATACCAAAAAAAAAAAAAAAAAATCTCCAATCATGACTATATTTCAAGTACCTGAGTAACCTTATTGTAATGCCCTCGCAAAAATCCCGCAACCCCAATAATGTACTACCCGAGTTGACGTCTGGGATAGTGTAAAATAGTCGTTGATGGCGAAGTCTTATAAACCCATCACGTGAATCACCACGAGACTATCACCTGGTTCTTTCAAGGAGAACTAAGCTTACTATCCTATTGTACGTCGTCTGTGGTAGCACAGTGGGTTAGCACGCGGGTCTGGTTGACCTACTGAGGTCACTAACCAGGGTTCGAACCCCGCACCAGACATCTAGGTAGTAGGGGTAGGCAGCCCCGCCCAGGGAAGTACTACCGCCAAGGTTTCGGGAGACTCAGGGAATAGCCTGAATTCCATTTTCTCTCCCAGGCCTTGGTAGCTGGATACATATCTTTCTGCCTCACACATCTAGTCCATGAGCCAGGCCAGATATCGGTACCACCTGGGGTGACTAAACACGAATGGTACTAAAATGTTTATAGAGTGACTGTAAGTACATTAAGATATGATAGCCTTCTCGCACTGGTAGCTTAGTCTAATTTTTTTGATGCAATAGGGGCGCTACCCAAAAATAAAGATTTTTAGCGTGACGCTCGGCGTTTTCCTCATTTTCTTTAAAATCCATCACACAATCATCGCGAAACTTTGAACACCTATGTAGAATTATATTCTCTACCAGAGTTGTTCCTAGGTATTTTTCAAATTTCCTCATATTTCGGAATATACTCTATATTTTGGGTATTTTCCTCTAAATCTAGAATAAATCCTTAAATATGGGGAACATTGAAAAATATATTCTAACAGCTCTTGTAGCTTATTTGATTCTCTACAAGAATTATTCCGATGTGTATTTCAAGTTTCTCCATATTTAGGGGTTTATTTCATATTTGGGGATTTTTTGTTATATTTTGGGGATAATTTATTATTGGAAGGAGCAAACATATGTAGAGTGGTTTCCATGTAATGTGTTTGTTTGTTCATGGTTTAATGGTGATATTTTTTGCAGGTGTGTGTCGACTGTTTGACGGCAGGATGGAACCATCTGCGAGGAAGAGAGCACGGATCGACTGTATCATCCACTGCTCTGATGATGACAGCGATGCTCTGGTGTCACCACAGGATTTGGACTCCTGGAACACATTGCTCAGGGCTGCAGAAATCAGGCAGCATGATCCAGTCCTGGAAGCAGCCAAGGGCCTTGAAGAAGGAGGAATACCACACATACATTATCACCGTAAATGTCGTAGTCTCTTTACAATGAAGAAGTCACTGGATTCTATCCTTGCCAAGGGTGTCAAGATAGAATCAGCAAGCGTCGACCCCAGGAGGAGGGCATCAAGGGATGCCCCTAGTACTAGCAGGGTGTATGCCAAAGTATGTATCTTCTGCGAGAAGTCAAGCAAGTACATAAAAACAACAAAGACAAGGGAGCCACTCATACAGTGTGTTGAGCTACGAGCAGATGAGAAGATTCGCAGAGCAGCAATAAGGAAACTCAACCAGAGAATCCTTGGTTTAGTTAGCAGAGACCTTGTTGCTGCAGAGGGTCACTACCACAAGTCGTGCTACAAACTCTTCACAAAAGATGATTTCCCAGCGGCCGCCAGGTCGGGTGCAGGTGAAAATCAGGAAGAAAGCGAGGAAGCACGCTACGAAGAGGTTGAGACAGAAGCCCTCGAGGAACTCTGCTTGTATATAAGGACCAAATTATTCCCCAACCCAGAGGTACTGCCTATGACAAACCTCACATCTAGGCTTGAGAGATCCATGATGTCCCGTGGTATTATCCAACTGAAACCAGCGACAAAGAAACATGTTCGCCGAAAGATTGAAACCGAGTTTGGAGAATCACTACGCTTTGTCCCAGATGAGAAAGGAAAGCTTCTAATCTATCCACGCAGCCTCTCAATGGACGACCTTGCCCGGCAAGCACACAAAATGGCAAAAGACCTGCAAGAAGCAAGAGCAGCTAACTCTGAAGATGTCTTAACCAAAGCAGGAATGCAGCTGAGGAATGAGATCAATAAACAAGATGTGAGTCAGCCATGGCCTCCCGATACAGATCAGAATGTCATTCCTGCAGCAGTCACTCAATTCCTGCACACCCTGCTGACAGGAGAGTGTGAGTGTGAAACTCCCTCTGAAAGAGCTCAACGTCTTGCCACTTCCTTTGGCAGTGACTTGGTCTTTGCTGTTACCAGTGGCAAGACAAAACCACCCAAGCACGTACTGCTGACCAATGCTGTAAAGTCTTTGACAGGAAACACAGAACTGATCCGAACTCTGAATCGTCTTGGTCACTGTGTGTCTTACTCAATGTTTGAGGAGATCGATACAGCCCTTTGTATCCAGAAGCTGGAATGCTCAAAGGATGACATTCCACTGCCAGCAAACATCTACCCTGGTGTGTTCACAACCCTGGCCTGGGATAACATTGACCGACTTGAAGAGACCCTAAGTGGAGCAGGTACTTCTCATAGAGTCAATGGCATTGCTGTCCAGTCCAAGGTTGCAGGCTCTGTGCCAGAGAAAGTCCTGCCAGAGATTACCAAGTCCAAGATAAGAAGCATCACTCAGACATCATCAATGCTGCCAATATACAATGTTGGGCGGCGGGCAGGGCCACCTAGGATTGAGACTGCGTATGTCGACACTACCAAGGAAGTCCAGGATTCAAAGACAAAGAACCATATCTGGCTTCTTACTCGAATGTCAGACCATGAGGACCAGTCCATCAGCAGTTGGACTGGGTTCAACATCAAAATGCGCAGAGACATTGCAGTGGTTCAGGACACTGTAAGCTACCTGCCCACTATCAATGCTCCCGCAACAGAAATGTCCACCGTTAATGAAATCTTGGAACAAACGCATGCTATCATGCAGTCCTTACAGCTTAACAAGATTGTGTGCGTGTTTGATCAAGCACTCTATGCCAAAGCTGCCGAAGTTATCTGGAAACAAGAGAAGTTCAAGAACATTATCATCAGGATGGGCGTCTTCCACACAATCTGTAATCTCATCTCCACCATAGGAAAGAGGTTTCAAGATGCAGGTCTTAGAGATCTGTGTGTGGAATCAGGTATCATCGCAGAAGGATCAGTGTCAGGAGTGATGAACGGCAAGAGGTACAACAGAGCAGTGAGACTACACAAGCTCGTGTATGAAGCACTGATGAGGCTTGCATGGAAAGGCTTCCTTTCATGGCTAGAAGAAAACCATTCAAGGGACATACACCATCTAGATGAAACACTGAAGGACATCAACAGCTTTCACAGCAATGTGTCTCAGGGACTCTTTCAAGAGCTGATGGAGAGTGAATCATGCACACATATCATGAAGCTTTTCCAAGTTTATCTTGAGACCCTCAGAGATGAACACAACCTCTCAGCATTCTGGATGTCATACCTGGACATGGTTGAGATCATGCTGGACTTAATTCGAGCCTCCAGAGAAGGCAACTGGATGCTCCACCTAGGAGCAATCCGACAGATGATACCGTGGTGTTTTGCCTATGACAAAGTGAACTATGCCCGGTTCCTAACCTACTACTATGCCTTGATGTCTCGACTGCCCATTGAACACCCAGAGGTCCATGAACACTTCATGCAAGGTGGCTTTTCGGTCCAGATCGGTAGCAAGAATCCCTTTGGACGGATCCCTGTGGACCAGACAATCGAAGAGACGATCAACAAAGACACCCAGACACCAGGGGGCACAAAAGGCTTCAGCCTGAAAGGCGGAGCTGTCGCCAGGTACTACCTGACATCGGAGTATCGCAGCAGGTACTTAAGGCAGCTCAGGACTATGGTAGTAGGCCAAAAGTATACTGACTTCAGCCACCCAGACCTACAGATGCCCAGGATTAGAAGAGATGAGGCCGATGTCCAATCTTTAGTTCAACTGATGGAGACCAGCTGGTTGAACCCCTTCAACGCAGAGCAAGAAGATCTTGTCAGTTTGTCAACTGCGACTATGGCACCACCAGAAGTTGTCAAAGACCTTCTAGGGGCCTACAGAATAGGAGAGGATGCATATCAAGCCTTCAAGGAAGAGCGCCTGGAGATCGATACGCCAACTATACAGTTTCATGACACGATGACGAAGACGAAACTGAGAACGTTCACTAACATCAGAATGAAGCCACGCTCACAAGACCATGCCAAGGAGGTTATCTTAAAGGCTGACAGGAACCTATTTGGCCAGATGATCCTTGTTGCCGAGAACAGAAAGCTCAAAATGAGTGATGTCTTGGCTCATCCCCTGGGGCCTTTGCCTTGGGCACTTGCCAGCGGTGATGGGTCTCTCCGCAAGACCAACAAGGCTGCCCTCGCAAAGGAGTTAGAGAGGAATGTTTCTCCTGCAGAAGTGATACCCGAGCCCTCTGCTACCATAATTGATGGGATGAGCCTGGTCCACAAACTGAAGGGAAACGACAAAACTTTTTCACAGCTTGCAGGTACAGCACTGAGTCACACTGTTCATGAAGGTGCTAAGAGCAGGCGCATTGATGTTGTGTTTGATATCTACAAGGAGACATCCATCAAGGATGCAGAACGAGCCAAAAGAAGTGCAGGCACAGGAATTCATTTCAAGAACATTCAACCTGGGCACAACATCCAGCAGTGGAGAAAGTTACTCGGTAGTTCCTCCAACAAGGCAAGTCTTATCAAGTTCTTGGTAGAAGAATGGAAGGCACCACAGCACAGGGAGAAGCTCAAGGACAAGGAGCTGTATGTCACATGTGAGCAGCGCTGCTTCAAGATCACCAAAGAGCAGTGGGAAGAGGCTCCTGAGCTTAAGTCAACTCAAGAAGAAGCAGACACACGCCTTCTTCTCCATGCACTTCATGCAGCAGAATCTGGGAACAAGTCTGTCATCATCACTGCAGAAGATACAGACGTCATGGTGTTGTGTCTTGGCATGTGCCACAAGATCCCATCCCATCTGTTCCAGAAGTGCGGGACGAAGAACCGGACAAGATTCCTGGATATCACCACACTGAGCCGCACACTGGGAGGCAGCGTGTGTGATTCATTGATTGGTATGCATGCCTTTACAGGCTGTGATACCGTCAGTGCATTCGCTGGCCGAGGGAAGATGACGACACTCAAGCAGGTGAAGATGGACAAGACATACCAGCATGCTTTTCACGAACTTGGACGCTCATGGGAAGTGTCTCCTGAACTCTTTGAGAAGCTACAGGAAATCACCTGCCACATGTACCTACCATCTACCCACACAACTAAGGTAAACAAGCTTCGGTATGAGCTGTTCTGTGCAAGACGTGGAGAGGTAGAGTCAAGTCAACTCCCTCCTTGTGAGGACTGCCTCTTCATGCATGCACTGCGTGCAAACTACCAGGCTGCGATCTGGAGGAGAAGTCTTCAGAGCCAGCCATTTGTTGCGAACCCAACAGACTGCGGTTGGATGACAGATGAGGACGGTAAGCTTGCCGTCAACTGGATGCGAGGCTCACCAGCACCAGATGCTGTTATGCAGCTACTGTCTTGCAAGTGTGTGCGGTCATGCGAACTCCCTAAGTGTACTTGCCTCAGCAATGGTCTAAAATGCACGGACATGTGCAGGTTACAGACATGTCAGAACAAGGCTATTGAAGAAGAGCCGGTGGCACAACAGTCAGATTCCGAGTCTGACGTAGATGATATTTAGGAGTAGTAATTTGCCATAATAGTATGTACAAGCCCATGGCATGCTTAGTGTGTATTTACAGGACTTGTATTAAATGTGACAATTACTATATGCATTTTGTTGACATTTAGGCATTCCTGTCCCCAAATTTGACATTTTAAAAAATTTCGGAATTTTCGGTAGGGTATGTCTATTCAAGAAGTGATAACGACCATTAAGCTACCAATGTGCAAGGGCTATCATATCAAAACATAAACTAGAGACATGTAGCAAGCTAAAAACACCTAAGAGAATTAGTCACCCCGGGTGGTACCGATATCCCAAAATTCGGGTCTTGGCTCATGGACTAATCAGGGGTATCAGGAAAACCCTCTTTATATAACATACACATCCAACTTCACGACATTGCCCTACATTGCTATCCTCTATCCATAAAACACTACTCTTCCCACTACATATCATACATGTAACACCATACACCTTACCCAATAAATATGGCAGTACAATTGTTAAGAGCAAACCTGGTGGTACCTCGGATATCGACCCCCGGCAGGGTTGGGTCATTGACACAGGGCCCTCCCGGTCGTCATCATGCGACTGTGTCAAGAGCATTGCAACGTCCCAAAGCTGCTCGTCGGTGCAGCTTTTTCTTTAGCAATATAAGGGGACTTCACTCTAACATCAATTCTGTACACCAATTTCTTCAAGCAGAATTCCCTACTCTCCTTTTTTTGACAGAGACTCAAGTAACATCCACATCTGACATGTCTAGATTTAATTTTCCAGGTTATCAACTGCTCCAAAATTTCAGACCTAAAGGCGGTGTATGTTGCTTCGCAAAATCTGAAATTGCCCTGGAGGAGGTTACTAGTTTCAATTGTCCCTATTTTGATTATTCTATATACAAATTAATTTCTGCTGGTAAATTTAAATACATATGTTGCATCTACCATTCCCCAAATACTCCTCCAGAGCAAAGTCTTTTTGATTCTCTGTCCTCACAACTCAGTGTCCTCAACTTAAATGCTTCTTCTGAAATCACTGTGTTGGGTGATTTTAATGTCCATAATGTTGAATGGCTCACTCATTCAGCCAGGACTGATGATGCTGGTCTTGAATGTGAGCTATTTGCAGACTCATTTAATCTCACTCAACTAGTCAACCAACCCACCCGTGTACCAGATAATCCTAATCATAATTCCCACCTACTGGACTTATTTTTCACAACCAATTCAGAAAATTATGATGTTACAGTGAGGTCCCCGCTTGGATCTTCTGATCACTGTCTGATACAGGCCACCTGTCTATCACCTACCACACCTTCCCACTCTGAACCTGTTTTGGTGACTAAATGGCATTACGATAGGGCAGACTGGGAGGGTCTTCAAGGTTTCTTTATTGATATTCCCTGGACCTCTTTCTTTTCTAATGATGCACACTCCACCTTGAGCCACATACAAGATTTTGTAAAAATTGGAATGGAAACTTTTATTCCTCATCAAAAGTACAGTAAAAGATCTAATTCACCTAAATGGTTTGACCATAATTGTGCTAGAGTAACTGAACAAAAAGCAATAGCCTACAATGCATACACAAGATCAAAAACACATGAAGCCTTTAATTACTTTAGAAACATCAGAAATCATGCCAAAACTGTATTAAACCTAACTAAATCAAACTTTCTCCACAAGCAGGCAAATAAACTTCTAAATAATCCAAATGATAACAAAATATTTTGGTCTACTCTTAACTCATTTAAATCCAACTTCACTGCTGCTTCATCCATTCCACCATTAAAATCTCCGACTGGCATTCTTGTAAGTGACCCACGAGGTAAAGCTAACCTTCTTGCGGATATTTTCTCCACCAACTCAACCTTAGATGAAATAAATCAAGATGTCCCTGTACTTAATTTTAATTCGCCTGAAATTCCCTCACTTAAGATCCACACCAGACATGTCAAAACTATTTTGCAGAATCTCTCAGTAGATAAGGCTCCTGGTCCAGATGAAATTCCTCCTATAGTACTTAAGAATTGCTCCTTGGTGCTCGCTCCTGTATTGGCAAAAATGTCCGTCTGTGTACTCATACCTCATGCTTCCCAGTACCCTGGAAAGAAGCAAACATCCATCCAGTTCCTAAAAAAGGTGCCTCTTCAGATCCATCAAACTACAGACCAATAGCTATAACTTCCACTCTTGGTAAAGTCTTTGAAATTATATTAAATAATCACATAATTAAGCATCTTGAGAATAATAAATTAATCAGTGATAGGCAATATGGTTTTAGACGATGTCGATCAACTGCAGACATGCTTTGCCTTCTTACGCATCAAATCAACCAAGCTACAGACCAACATGGTGAAACACATACAATAGCACTGGATATATCAAAGGCATTTGATAGAGTCTGGCATCAATCCTTATTGTCGAAGATGTCACACTACGGCCTTGCATCATTAGTTCCACTAATTTCTTCTTATCTTCATAACAGAAAAATATGTGTAATGGTAGATGGCCTTTATTCTCAATTTCACTCAATAAATGCTGGTGTTCCCCAGGGATCAGTTTTGGCCCCAACTCTGTACCTCATTCATATCAATGATCTCATATCTACCACTCATAATCCAATACATTCCTACGCAGATGACTCAACACTCCACAGTTCCTTCACATTTACCAATTCTTTCACCCAACCCGATCTTATACATTCAAAAATAAACACTGCAATTTCTCTGAACCAGGACCTTTCTAGAATTAATGGATGGGGACAAAAGAATCTAGTTTCCTTTAATGCACAGAAAACCAAGTACATTCAATTTTCTAACCGACAGAATCTCACTGACTCCCATATATTTTTTAATGATGTAAATATTCCCACTTCCCCTAGTAATGACATTTTCGGTGTAACATTAACTACTAACTTGAGCTGGACACATTATGTTAGAAGCATTGCTAAGAATGCCTCTAAAAAACTGGGACTCCTGTACAGAGTTCAAGAATTCTTCACTGACGAGCAGTTGGCCGTGATATAAAAGTCATGTGCGTTCTCAGATGGATTACTGTTCACCTCTGTGGGGTGGAAGTGGAGTGGTTGCATTGAGGCAGTTGGACAAAATTCAAAATAAAGCTATTAGATTAATCAATAACCCTGTAATCACACAGGACCTTCCTACATTATCCATACGAAGAAACGTTGCATCCCTTGCATTATTCTACAGATATTTTCACAGCAATTGTTCCGAGGAACTTGCTTCAATTGTGCCGCCTCTCCACATCTTTCCCCGTGGAACTAGGGCAGCTGAGAGCGCCCATGAATTTACACTTTCTCCTCCACAATGCAGAACTTCTGCTTATCAAAATTCATTTATCCCTAGAACTACTACTCTTTGGAATTCACTTCCCTCGAGTTGCTTTCCACAAACTTACAATCTACAAAAGTTTAAATCCAGTTGTTACAAACATTTTATGAATGGAGGATGCCTTTAGGCACATGGACCTTTTTGTTTTATCTGTGTTTTTCCTTCCTCCGTTCATTGTCTCTTAAAAAAAAAAATAATAAAAAAATCTCAAAACCTGGGGAGTTTTCGGAAGGGTTAAAATCCCTCCAAGGTTCGAACCCCGTGCCAGGCATCTCAAAACCTGGGGCGTTTTCGGGAGGGTTAAATTCCCTTTGCACCCAGCATTTTACTTATGATAATGAGCATCACATAAAAATTTATCTATGTAAAAAAAAAAATTTTTTTTTTTCACTCTTGACCATGTTTCAAGTCCTCAAGTAACCTTAGGATAGTGAGTATCACAGTACACACGCACTAACCACGTCCGGTGGGGCCGAGGGTCTTTAGCTATCACCTCCCCCCCCCCTTCTAATAACTAGCAAATAATAAAAAGCTCCGAACGTTCAGACCCGCTGTCTCAATGCGACTCAGGGCATTCGTGGTTTATCTAGTGTAACAGACACGTAACGTGTTAAGAAGGTGTGATTTGACACCCATAACTGCATCTGCTGAATATCAGTGACTGAGTAATTCTTTAAGAATCTAAGTGAAACTGCCCACTTTCGAATATCATGAGCTCGTCCAACGGCTCCCGGATTACTTTCCCGGATCGTATCGACTAACAAAGCTGCCAATTGCCACTTCGTAAGATGTTTACCTGTCTGATTCACCCAAAGAGCTCCTGGTTGGTTAGGCCGGGACACTCCCATATACTGTAGGTCATTAAAGATTTCACCGGACATAGCTTGTGGTGACCATCTCCTCTTTTGATCGCTGGAACCTCAAATTCAATAAAGACGTGTTCATTGTGCTCGTTTTTGGCAATGAAAATAGATGACGGTGCAATTTGAACATTGATATTGCGCCGTGCGAACCTAAGACAATTGGGTTCGTTGCTCATCGCCGCCAGCTCAGATACCCGGTTTCCTGTAGCCAAGGCCATAAGGAACACAGCCTTCTTTAAGATTGAATCAAAAGTAGGTTGGTGACTATATTTCTGATAATGAAGCAATGACAAGGCTGTATGTCAAGTGACC
This sequence comes from Paralithodes platypus, assembly GCA_032716605.1. Taxonomy (NCBI): domain Eukaryota; kingdom Metazoa; phylum Arthropoda; class Malacostraca; order Decapoda; family Lithodidae; genus Paralithodes; species Paralithodes platypus. Next base: position 9,266,868 of record CM064514.1, on the reverse strand, counting down.
AGGTAGGCATGAGCTGGCGTGGTGGTGGGCGAAGTTTGAAGCATGCACGCATGAATGCCTTCTCCTCCGCCTGCGGCACTGAGAGTCCTGTTAAATAAAAAAATGGAACTCTAATGGACGTCATGTGATTCTTTAGCGTAATGACTGACAACCGTTTATTTTCGAATAAGTAGTCTAGGTATTTGAAAATTAAGGACACCGAGGCCACGATCTGGTCAGTTTCTACGATCCAAGTAGTAAAGGCTTTCCAGCGTGATTGGTATTGACGTTGAGTAGAGAGAGTATATTGATTAATCAATTTGTTGGTTACACTGTCACCATAGTGGGTTAACCATTTGGCCTTCTGAATGTCCACAAGGCGAAAGTCAGCGAGGTCTTTAGGTTGCCAATTGTCTCTAAGTGGAAATACGAGATCGGGAGCGACACCAGGTTCTCGCACCACGTCTTCAATTAGGAGTACCACACCTGAGCCGGCCACAGGGGCGCGATCATCGAGACTAAGCCTCGATAATCCCGTAGTTTGTGAACTACTTGACACATGAGTGAAGCGTCTGGTGGCGGAAATAGATAAATGGAATTCCATTTGTTCCAGTCCGTCAACAGTGCGTCTGGTCCTCCCGCTGGGGTTTGCGCCCAGCGCGTGAGGAAGAGAGGGAGTCTATGGTTCTCCTCGGATGTGAATAAGTCCACTTGTGGATGGTATGGCACTGCAATCATCCAATGAAAGACATTCGAAAGGCTATTGATTTTCCCACTAGAGTTGAACCGTGAGCCTGAAGGGAAAATAGGGGCACTAGTAACTCTTTTGCATTGATATGAAACTTCTTGAACCGAGACCAAAGACCCTGACCTTGGTGACCGAGTTTTGACTGATACCCCCAACCCAGTGTACCCGAAGTGTCGGTGTTGATCCACACTGTAGGCGGAGATGTCCAATTGTCCATGTCATAATTGAATGCAATGTTTCTGGCCTGGCCCAGACCACTAGTAAGTTGTGGATTAATTTTGGGATATGCCATGACTTGTCCGCCGGCAAAAGCGGAAAATTTCTGTTTCCCTCCAAAATTAACCTCTTTACTTTCAACCGGCCCAACTTTACTGTTAGTTGAATGCAGTTGAGAGAGCCGACAACCCAATAAACAGGTTATGTGTGTACAACGTTTGGCACTTATGCTGGTTTGGTTATATCACAACGTTTCCGAAATTACGTCGTAAATAAGTGTTTATAATGTTTTAATAAGACAAACATTATTGACCTAACCTTACATAGTGTAAACATGTTGTCACAACATTCTTAGTTAGTAACTGCAAAACGTGTGTAATAACCTATGTAATAATTTTTTTTTTAAAGTTTTAGGCACGTGCCAAAACAGGAATTACATATTGTGATAATGTAACTTGTATTGAACAAACAAAAAAGGCGTAAATAAAACGTTTGTAGTCTATATACTGGCAACGTTTATGTTTGTTTTTTGGCAACATCAAAGAAACGTCTATTATAATGTTGTGATAACGTAAAAAGAAACCTAAGTAGGAATGTTACATGCAAAACGTGTATATTTGGTATCATTGAACGTATTTTCACTACTAAAAGAAAACGTTTAAAAATCTGTGTATAAAATGTGGAGGAAATGTGCTAGGAGATTCTAATAAAATATACACAAATTACATTACTACATAATTATAGTGTTAATACGTTGCTACAATGTATGGTTTTAGTAATTACAGGACGTGCTTTATAACCTATGGAGTACATTGTTTTTTTACGTCTTTAGCACGTGCCAAAATATGAATTACATAATGTGATAATGCGACTTGTATTGAACAAATAAGGAAGACGTAAATAAAACGTCTGTAGTCTATATAATGGCAACGTTAATGTGTGTTGTTTGACAAGATCAAAGAAACGTCTAGTACAAATTTTGAGCAGGTAAAAATGAACATAAGTAGGAATGTTACATTTCTAACGTTTAAAAAACGTGTATATTTGGTATCATTGAATGTATTTTTACTATTAAAGAAAATGTTTCACATATATGTGTATAAAATGTAGAGTAAAAGATCAACGTTACGTTATATTAATACTAACATTCCCTATCTACTGCTAAAACGCTTGGTACTTGTGCAGGTGTGGTAATATTACAACATTTCTAAAAATACGTCAATGCAACGTTTCTAAGAGGTTCTAATAAAACCTACAAATATGACATTACCACACACAGTGTTAACACTTGCTACAATCTATGTTTTTAGTAATTACGAAACGTGTTACATAATCTATGTAGTAGAATGTGTTTTTAACGTCTTAGGCACGTGCCAAAATATGAATTACATAATGTGGTAATGCAACTTGTATTGAACGAACAAGAAAGGTGTCATATAAGACGTTAACAGTTTATGCAATGGCAACGTTGATGTTAGTTTGGGACAACATAAAAAAAACGTCCATTATAATGTGAACACGTAAAAATGAACCTAAGTAGGAATGTTTTATGAAACGTGTAAAGAACGTGTACATTAGGTATTATTAAATGTATTATCACTACTAAAAGAAGACATAACAAATATGTGTATAAAATGTAAAGTAAAAGTTAAACATTACGTTATATTTATACTAACATACCATATCTACTTCTAAAATGTTTGGTACTTGTACAGGTGTGGTAATATTACAAAGTTCTAAAAATATGTCAATGCAACGTTTCTAAGACTCTAATAAAACATACAACAATAACATTACCATACATAGTGATAACAGGTTCCTACAATGTATGGTTTTAGTAATTACAGAACGTGCTTCATAACCTATGGAGTACATTGTTTTTTAACGTCTTTGGCACGTGCCAAAATAGGAATTACATAATGTGATAATGCGACTTGTATTGAACAAACAAGAAAGACGTAAATAAAACGTGTGTAGTCTATATAATGGCAGTGTTAATGCTTCTTCTTTGACAACATCAAAGAAACGTCTATTATAATGTTGTGAGCACGTAAAAAGAAACCTAAGTAGGAATGTTATATGCAAAACGTGTAAAAAAACGTGTATATTTGAACGTATTTTCACTACTAAAAGAAAACGTTTAAAAAATCTGTGTATAAAATGTGGAGGAAAAGATAAACGTTACGTTATATTAATACTAACATTCCACATCTACTACTATAACGTTAGGTACTTGTACAGGTGTAGTAATATTACAAAATTTCTTACAATACGTCAATACAACGTTTCTAAGAGGTTCTAATATAACATACAGAAATGACATTACCACACATAGTGTTAACACATTGCTACAATGTATGTTTTAGTAATTACAGAATGTGCTTCATAACCTATGGAGTACATTGTTTTTTTACGTCTTTGGCAAGTGCCAAAATATGAATAACATAGTGTGATAATGCGACTTATATTGAACAAACAAGAAATACGTAAATAAAACGTTAATAGTCTAGATAATGGCAACGTTAATGTTTGTTGTTTGGCAACATCAAGTAAACGTCCATTATAATATTGTGATCATGTAAAAAAGAACCTAAGTAGGAATGTTTCATGAAAAACGTGTGTATTTGGTATCATTGAATGTATTTTCACTACTAAAAGATAACGTTTCACCAATCCGTGTATAAAATGTAGAGTTAAAGTTAATCGTTAAGTTAAATTAATGCTAACTTACCACATCTACTACCAAAATGTTTGGCACTTGTACAGGTGAGGTAATATTACAACGTTTCTAGCAATACATCAAATCACCGTTTTTTAAGAGGTTCTAATAAAACATACATAAATTACATTACCACACATAGTGTTAACAAGTTACTACAATATATGATTTTAGTAATTACAAAACGTGTTTTATAACCTATGGAATACATTGTTTTTTGACGTATCTGGCACATGCCAAAATAGTAATTACATAATGTGACAATGTAACTTGTATTGAATACACAAGACATACGTAAATAAGACGATAATAGTCTATATAATGGCAATATTAATGTTTGTTGTTTGGCAACATAAATGAAACGGCCATTATAATGTTGTGAGCACGTAAAAGGGAACCTAAGTAGGAATGTTATATGATACACGTGTAAAAAAGGTGTAAATATGGTAATATTTAATGTATTTTCACTACTGAAAAAAGATGTATAATTAAATATGTGTATAAAATGTAGAGTAGAAGTTAAACGTTACTTTATATTAATACTATCATACCACATCTACAACTACTACTATGACATCTACTACTAAAACGTTTGGCACTTATAAAGGTGTGATAACATCACAACGTTTCAAACAATACATCGAATCAATGTTTTTTAAAAGGTTCTAATAAAACATACATTAATGACATTACCTAACATAGTGTTAGCACGTTACTACAATGTATTTTTAGTAACTACAAAACGTGTTTCAAAACCAATGGAATACATTGTTTTTTGTGTCTGAGTGCCAAAATAGCAATTACATAATGTGATAATACAACCTGTATTGAACAAACAATACAGATGTAAATATAACGTTTCTTGTCTATATAATGACAACGTTAATATTTGTTTTATGGCAACTGCCAACATCAATAAAAGTCCATTATAATGTTGCGAGTACATAAAAAGGAACATAAGTAGGAATGTTATATGATACACGTGTAAACAATTTGTACATTTGGTAACATTGAATGTATTTTCATTATTGAAAATGAACTTGTAACAAAATTTGTGTATAAAATGTAGAGTTCAAGTTAAATGTTACGTAATATTAATACTAACATACCACATCGAGTACTAAAACGTTTGGCACTTATACTGTACAGGTGTGGTAATATTACAACGTTTCTAACAATACGTGAAATGAACGTTTAAAGAGGTTCTAATAACACATACATTAATGACAATACCACACATAGTGTTCAGACGTTGCTACAATATATTTTAAATAAATAGTGCTGGTATAGTAATAAATAGTGCTGGTATAGTAATATTTCAACGTCTCCAAAAATACGTCACAAAAATATTTGTTAAATGTTGTAATATAATGTATATTAATGGTGTGAAGTGCACATAGTTTGAAGACGTTACTACGAAATTGGTTAGTAAATATGGATAGTATTGTATTATGTACGGAATACATCGTATTTTTACGTCTATGGGACGTGCCATATTATAAATTAATTTATGTAATAATGTACCCGGTACTGAACAAACTGCAAGGACAAATATGTGACGTTGTTAGTACAAATAATAGAAACGTTAATCTTTGTCATTTGATAACATACTTACAACGTCAATCTTTATGTTGTGAGCTCATGAAGATGACACAAATGTTCAAACCTTAAATATGACACGTTAGGAAAACGTGATTAGTTGGTAACATTAGCCATATTCTCAGTACTGACATAGCATGTAACACAAATTTGTGTAGGAAACATTATGTCAAAGTTAATAGTAACGTAATGTTAATACAATCATACTACATACTATTAACTCGTTTTTAGGACATACTCGAGAAGTCCTCTAAAATATTACGGTACAGCCATTCAGAGACAAACTAAGACAATTGTATTTGTACCTTCACTATACGTAATTTAGTTACCGTAACTTTTGTAGTAGTCAATTATTGATTAATCATATGTATATATATGTTTTGTTTTTTGTTTTTTTAAATATATGTTGGAACGATTTTAAGAACAACGTCCTCACATTCAGTGTGTGTGACGTCATTTATATTTTATACGAGTTATATCTAGGTGATATAATACAATATATGAAGAACCTGTGATTGATATAAGGGTTTATTATGATGGTATTATCATTCAAATTGCAAGATAACCTATTTTAACTGAATACTGAACAGGCAACTAAGGCCATATGGCACTATATCTAAACTGGATAACATTGTCTGTTATTAGCCAGAACCACACCTGCTATAAGGGTTAAACAAACTTTAATAAGTGTAACAATAATGGTATCCATCATTAACATGCTCTTACCTAACATAATTAGTAACTCAACTAGTGTCATCTCAACCAGAGACAACTCAACCAGTACCATCTCAACCAGTGCCAACTCAATTAGTGCCATCTCAACTAGTACCAACTAAACCAGAGCCAAGTCAACCAGTACCATCTTAACCAGTTACAACTCAACCATAGGGAGGGTGCCCAACCCCGAAAGGGGTTGAAATAGGGGAGCTATCCCCCCGCCAAAGGCGGCTTTCTAGGGCCTTTCCTAGCTGATGCTGAGAGGATTGGGTTATCATATGGTGATGGGCTGGTCTATCAGAGTGAGAACTGAGCGATCTCTGCCATACCCATAGCTTACTCCGACTGTTCCTTTTACTTATGAATTTCCTAGATCTCAAGTGACGGCGTCTTTTCCGTGGATTGACCTCCCAATCTACCAAGATTGGAAGCCAAAGCGTCACATTTTTCCTTTGCCCCTCAACTTTCTCTTCATAATTGCTGAGGGACACAGGTTCCTGGGTGGGGCTTTGGTTTCCCGGGCGTTTCCGCACCCTCCTCAGCTCCCCGCCATGGAGTGGCTTCGGTCACCCAGGCTTTATTGTGGTAGGCAGGGAGGGTTCTGTGAGGGTGCTCGGTTATGGCCTTGCTCGGGGCCTTGGGGCTGTTCGGCCAGGCAGCTTGGGGAACAACAACAACAACAACAACAACTCAACCACTACCAACTTAACCAGTGCCATCTCAACCAGTACCATTTCAGCTATAGTCTATTCACTGTAAGTAGGCGGACCTCTATCCTCAACCAGTGTATCTCAACTAATGACCATCTAAACCAGTGACAACTCAACCAGTACTATCCCAACCAGTGACAACTATAGGGAGGCGTTGAATGTAGCTCTAAAACATGACGTCACTCACCATCTGCGCATGCGTGAGAATCTAGGCCCCGCATCTCAAATGTACAACTATTATATTAGATTAGATTAGATTAACCTAACTTAACCCTAAAATATAACAAATATAACAAAAATAACCAAAATAACAAATATAACGAAATAAAACAATAAAAAATATACCAAATACGAGTGGGATCGATCGCTGGTTTCCTCAGTGACGGGCGGGCGTTCTACCGAGTGAGCTATGGAGAGATCTGGGTGTAAACGGTTTGAAGGGTATATTTAAACGCCACGGAGGTGAGGGGCGGGGCCAAGGGGGGCCTAGATTCTCACGCATGCGCAAATGGTGAGTGACGTCATGTTTTAGAACTACATTCAACGCCTTCCCAACTATAGCCTACCATTACCAACTCACACCAATACCAACTTAACCCTTGTCTAGCGGGGGGTTTTGGGCTTATTTGGGCATATTCAGGCCCTCCTGAATGATAAATCAAGTATCTGCATGAAAAGAAATGTATTCAGCAAAAAACTAGGCGCTAAAAGCTTCAAAATGAGACCAGAACGAGCTACGTAGCACTCGTGGTTCTCATACAGTGATACCAGTAACATGGGAGTTTAGCGTATAGCGGCATATGTTTCCCAGCTATGCTCACTACTGGCTACACTGCCGGCCTCTCGAGAACACAGGGAACATGAGTTAATGGGCGGCGGTAAGCCCTGGGAGTCGGCTGTCTGGCCCGCTGTGCTCCCGGCCATTTGCACTCGATTTTAACCCTTTAAAAGCCTTAATAATGCTCCTAACTTGCTGCAAATTGGAGGCGGACTTAAGTCCGCCCCCGATCTTTAAGGGTTAAGCAGTGCCATCTCAACCATTACCAATTCAACCAGTTCCATCTCAACCAGTCACAACACAACCAGTACCAACTGAACCAGTCCAAAGTGGTAGTGGTGGATAAAGTGAAAGTGGTAGTGGTGGATAAAGTGGTAGTAGTAGATAAAGTGGGAGTGTTAGATAAAGTGGTAGTGGTGGATAAAGTGGTAGTAGTGGAAAAAGTGGTAGTGGTGGATAAAGTGGTATTGTTAGATAAAGTGGTAGTGGTGGATAAAGGGGTAATAGGTGATAAAGTGGTAGTGGTAGATAAAGTGGTAGTGCTAGATAATGTGATAGTGGTGGATAAAGTGGTAGTAGTTGATAAAGTGGTAGTGGTGGACAAAGTGGTAATGGTGGATACATACGTGGTAGTTGTGGATAAAGTGATAGTGGAAGATTAAGTGGCAGTGGTGGATAAAGTGGTAGTGGCAGATAAAGTGGGAGTGATGGATAAAGTGGTAGAGGTAGATAAAGTGGTAGTGATAGATACAGTGGTAGTGGTAGATAAGGTGGTAGTGGTAGATAAAGTGGTAGTGGTGGATAAAGTGGTAGTGGTAGATACAGTGGTAGTGGTGGATAAAGTGGTAGTGGTGGATATAGTGGTAGTGGTAGATAAAGTGTTAGTGTTAGATATAGTGATGGATACAGTGGTAGTGGTAGATAAAGTGGTAGTGGTGGATAAAGTGGTAGTGTTAGTGTTAGCAAAAGTGGTAGTGGTGGATAAAGTGGTAGTGGTAGATAAAGTGGTAGTAGTAGATAAAGTGGCAGTGTTAGATAAAGTTATATTAGTGGATAAGTGGTAGTGGTGGTGGATAAATTGGTAGTTGTTGATAAAGTGACTGGTAGATAACGTGGTAGTGGTGGATAAAGTGGTAGTGGTAGATAAAGTGGTAGAGGTGGATAAAGTGGTAGTTGTGGAAAAAGTGACTGGTAGATAAAGTGGTAGTGGTGGATAAAGTGGTAGTTGTGGAAAAAGTGACTGGTAGATAAAGTGGTAATGGTGGATAAAGTGGTAGTGGTAGATAAAGTGGTAGTGCTGGATAGTGGTAGTTGTGGATAAAGAGGTAGTGGTAGATAAAGTGGTAGTGGTAGATACAGTGGTAGTGGTGGATAAAGTGGTAGTGTTAGATAGTGTTAATGTTAGATAAAGTGGTAGTGGTGGATACAGTGGTAGTGGTAGATAAAGTGGTAGTAGTGGATAAAGTGGTAGTAGTAAAGTGGTAGTGTTAGAGAAAGTGGTATTAGTGGATAAGTTGTAGTGGTGGATAAAGTGGTATTGGTGGATAAAGTGGTAGTGGTGGATAAAGTGTTAGTAGTAGATATATTGGTAGTGGTGGATAATGTGGTAGTTGTGAATAAAGTGGTAGCGGTGGATACAGTGGTAGTGGTAGATAAATTGGTAGTGGTAGATAAAGTGGAAGTGGTTGATGAAGTGTTAGTATTAGATAAAGTGGTATTGGTGGATAAATTGATAGTGGTAGATTAAGTGGTATTGGTGGATGTGGTAGTAGTAGATAACGTGGTAGTGTTAGATAAAGTGGTATTAGTGGATAAGTGGTAGTGGTGAATACAGTGGTAGTTGTGGATAAAGTGGTAGTGGTGGATAAATTGGTAGTGCTAGATAAAGTGGTAGTGGTGGATAAAGTGGTAGTGGTGGATAACGTGGTAGTGGTAGATAAAGTGGTAGTGGTGGATACAAATAAATCGATAAATTAACGATAATTTCCGTTGGCCTATGAGGGTGGTGGTGGTGGTGGTTGGTGGCGACAGTTTAAATCCCAACTGACTCGGCTGGGTCCCCAGCAGGCGGCAACTCGTTACTGGACGCTGAGCCAGTCATTTTCCAGTGTTTGGCGGGAAAGGATATGCTGTTATGTTGGATTCCACCGCAAGGGTAAGGAAGTCTCGCTACACTCGGTTTCATATCATCTGACACACAATTACAACATCCTTACCTCTATTGCGGACATTTTGAAACAAAGTGTGTTATTAATTTAGAAAACAAACATACTACATTTCGATTATAGACCCTCCATAAAGTAAAGAAAAGTCAGATTCAATTTGGTGTCAGATGAAATGGAACCGACTATTATTATCTTCTCAAATGCCTGTTAAGGCCGCGTCATACAGACTACGAACGTCGGGCGACAAAGCCCCGAACAGGATGACTTGCATATTTGAGGCGAATTCAACCGATCTTGTCCTGATGTTGGCGGAAGAAGAACATCCCCAGACAATGCCCCGAACAAGACTCGAATGTAACCCGACACTCCCGAGCGACTTACGACAAAGACCCGAACATGATTCGAATATAAACCGATGCATGCGAGAGCATGACCCGACTATAACTCGAATGTGCACCGAATCAGCCAACCAAGTGCGAATGAGATACGACCATCAGCCGACCTTGACCCGATACGAAAGTTATAAGGAACACCAGCCGAATCGGCCCGACCATCAGAAAACTTTAACACGATGCTAGACAAATGTGGGACGACGACCTGTACCTGCCCTATATAAAAAGTGGGTGTGGTCGCACACATGGCAGTCGCTCATAAGTTATCACCACGGCAACATGGACCTCACGGAACTCGAGCCACCCACTGAGGTTATGGAGGAGGAGATGGAGATGGCCATTATGTTTCAGGAGCTTGTTGTAGCCAACCTAAACCACCTGCTACTCATCGCCACCCTCCTGAAGAAGGAGCGTCAGCGCCGTGTATGACCCAGGAAACCACGAAGCTGCAGCGTCAAGCCTTGGGTCGCCCAGAGAGCCACCTACGGACACTACCACCAACTGCGAAAGGAGCTAATGGAGACGGACAGGAACACCTACAAGTATTATCTGCGTATGGAAGAGGACCTATTCAATGACATAGTACGCTGTCTTACACCCCGGATCAAGAAGGAGACCACCAATTGGAAGAAGCCCCTGGAGCCAGGTTTGAGATTGGCCATGACACTACGATTTTTGGCAACAGGGGAGGCATACAAGAGCATGGCGTTAAATTTTCGTGTTGGTGCAAACACAATTTCCCTGGCAGTACGGGAGACATGCGAGGCTATAATCCAAGAGTATATGGAAGAGGTTATTGTGTGCCCATCAACACCCGAAGGCTGGAAAGAGGTTGCCAAGGGTTTCGAAGAGAGGTGGAACTTCCGGCACACCATAGGGGCAATCGATGGCAAGCACATTACCATACAACCTCCAGCAAACTGCGGCTCCCTGTACTACAATTATAAACATTATCACTCCATTGTTCTCCTGGCAGTGGTTGATCACCTGGGCAAGTTCATGTACGTGGACGTGGGAGTGAACGGTTCCGCATCTGATGGTGGCATCTTCCAGGTGACCGACATCTGGCAGGCCCTGGAGGACGGGGCAGCAGGCTTGCCGGAAGCAGGGCCATTTCCCGGGGAGGACCATCCAGTGCCCTACTTCCTCGTTGGGGATGACGCATTCCCCATGAGGGAGTGGTTACAGAAGCCCTACCCTCACCGAGGACTCGAGAATACCAAGAGGAACTACAACTATAGACTGTCCCGGGCCAGGAGGCAGGTGGAGAATGCCTTCGGTATGCTGGCAAACCGCTTCAGGTGTCTCCTCACAACATTGAACATTCAGCCCACCACCGTGGAGAAGGTAGTCATCGCGTCCTGTATACTCCACAATCTTCTCATAGACAAACGCCAAGGACAACAAGGACAAGCATCTCAGCGTCAGGAGAACGTGGAACAAGGTGACTGGAGCAGGGACCCCTTGGATGGACTACAACCATTTCCGCGGCAGAGGGGACCAGCCACTGCCAAAATTCACAGGGACTACTTGGCAGAATACTACAGCCGGCCAGAACAGCGCCTGCCCTGGCAGGTACCTCAAAACTGAACAGGTAAGTTGCCATGCCAATTATTCCCCATAAATCCATGCCCAACCTAATTGATATGCCACACCTATTAGACTGTCATTATTACCAAATTATCCAGGTCACATTTCTAGTTCATTTGCAGCTTTCATAAATAAGATGTCAATTATTATTATTCTGAATATTATAGTGTCCAAGCATCTCAAGTATATCTCTTATAATAATGAGTTATCCTTATCATTAAATAACGCCAATCTTATTAATTTATCCCATCACTATTGTATTATGAGTTCAGTCTACATAAAAGTTTCTCTTGCCTAATGAGGTATCATTAGCTTTTGAAACGTCAAGCTAAATTCATTTATCGCCTCAATATTGTATTTTGTATTCCATTTAACATAAACTCTTGTTTTGTTTAGAAAATTATTAATGTCCTCCATTCATGTTCCCCATATTATTATTCATTGTATTGTGTAAATATTGTTAGTACACATTGTATTGTGTAAAAAGGAACATTACAACCAACATATACAAATAATCATTATTAGTCATTGTATTGTATAAAAAGGAAAAGTACAACCAACATATACACATAATCATTATTAGTCATTGTATTGTATAAAAAGGAAAAGTACAACCAACATATACACATAATCATTATTAGTCATTGTATTGTATAAAAAGGAAAAGTACAACCAACATATACACATAATCATTATTAGTCATTGTATTGTATAAAAAGGAAAAGTACAACCAACATATACACATAATCATTTTATTCAATATTCAAACAGCTTACACATCATGTTTATATGTTTATACACTCCTTGCCACCATATTATATACTACTTAACATATTATATTTATTCAATATCCAAACAACTTGCAAATTATTTTTCTATGTATATACACTCATTATTGCCACCTTATTATATAGTACCTAGTATAATATTTTGTACATATCAATATCACGAATCCATGGTTTCCACCAGCCTGCCCCCACAAAACTATGACTATTAGGTTAACCCTAGTAAAAATAACTAGCAACATATTATAGACACAGCCAACCCCAGCCCTCACTAATCATGTGGTTTCTATAGTGACCCCAACAAGAATACCAACATATTTTTATATAAATGATGAGTAATAAGAGCAAGTTATTAGACCCAAGTACATTCTATTTTAATAACAATGATGAGTAATAAGAGTAAGTTATTAGCCATAATTGCTATATAGATTGGCCAACAAAATACTAGGAATATTGAGTAATATGAATGATGGGCAAGAGCAAGTTACACCCCATTAATATTGATACCTTATGAGCAAGTTAACACCACAATATTATCTATACTGACCCACAATCAATTAGGAATATTAGTAATATGGGGTGGTTGGTTGAGGTGATTTAAGAAAATTCATCAATGATCCTACTTACAAACCCGGGTGAAATGTCAACCATCCTTGGGGAGTGGGGCCTGTTCGTCTCCACTGGATTGGCTTCAGGTCGTCCAGCGAAGGGTTGGTGGAACTTCCATCCTCGTGGCGTGGCAGGGGCTGCGATATTCTTTCCACCATGGTAGTAGGAAGGGCCTGGAGGTTGCAGGTTCTCGTAGTAGACGTTCTGATGGGTGTTTTGAGGGGTGGGGTGGGAAGCCCCATGGCGTTGATGTGGTGGGTTTAGGGGCTCTCCGTCCAGATTACCCACCCGTGGGAGGGGGGCTGTCCCACGGCTGTGGGCACGCATGGCATGTGTGAAGCGCATTACTTCCATCTGGTAGTGGTCGAGAAGTGAAGGGTCTAATTGAGAGACGGTGTCCTGGACATAGCGATGGAAGAGTTTAAGGGAATGCTGGGCTGGGGTCGCGACCTTCTTCGTTGCATCCCACCTGTGGTAGAGCTCGTTCAGGTTCTTCTCCCCTTGTCGTAGCTGTGGGCAAAAATGTTTAGCATTAATTCAGGAAGAAGATATAAAATTCCGGTGACAAACGTATTGGGGAGCATATGAATATTAAAATGTTTACCATTAATTCATAAAGAAGAAGTAAAATCAAGTGACGATTGTATTGGGGAGCATATGAATATTAAAATGTTTAACATTACTTTACCTTGTCGTACAGGTCGCTCTCCATGGCATCACCCGTAGACGCTCTGGTGCGACGATGGCCCGTGGATGTAGAGGGAGTCGATTCCTGGGTGGTGGGAGGGACACCTGGCTCCTGCGACGTCTCCTCCGCCATCGGGTCGTCGGCCAGCTCCTCCGCAGCCGTAGGAGCGATGTGGGTGGCAACGGGTTGAAGGGAACCTCCTTTCTTTTTGTACTTCTGTGAAATATATGGGGGAGTTAGTTTATCAGAATAATATGGTGACAATTATTAATGGAATGCAATTTCTACAAAATATATGTAGTCATAATAGTGGGGAAAGAGTTATTATAGTTCCTGATATTCTCCAATTTACTACAATGTTCTAAAAAAGTTTAATAACTATGTAATAACTATTGCAATTATGTTAATGCTTAGGTGGAAATTTATCAAGTAACATGTGAAATTCTGATATAAAATATTGAGTCATAATGTGGTGGAAACAGTGGTTATAGTTAGATTATATATGTTGATTCTTTTAAAATGTAAATACAATGTTCTTGACAATTGGAATACTTCATGCAGCGTGACCATTCCATATATATTAACACACAATCATGTATAACTATGTAATGTTGTATGGGAACTTGTATTTTATGATTATTATAAATAAACAAACATAAGTTGAAAAATTATACTCGACCTATTACTGTCCTTTCCCATGTGTTATTATTGTTTAGCAGATATTTATAGGTTGTTTTAATATAACGTACCTTGCTCTTCCTGGTGGGAAGCTTCACGATGTGAGGCTGTAAAAATGAGAAGGCCTGGACTATCCAGGTCTCCCTCTCGGTAAGCTCATGTGTCCCAGAACCTGAGGGCTGCTCCGTCAGTTTCACATACCTGGTCCGCATTCCCTCCATCCATTTGCTGAGAACGTCAACTGGAAAATAAACCTATATTATAAGCACTGTTTACAAAAATAATATAACAAATGTACTATCAAACGCGCCGAGTATATATATATAAATGGAAACTCTCTATTCACACTTTTGACATCACAGGTAAGCACACAGTAAGCACACATTAAATAACAGGATTTGGCATTAAACAATCAACACTGTTGACGGCACTTTTTTAACACTGGACAGCAATAATATGTTTTGCATATGGCCACTTTAATTCTACGCAACAACTGCACTCAACCCACCTGTAACATGGAGTTCCGTGGCCTTGTTGGTCATAGCCCGATCTTTGATGTCCCTGTCTCGATGGGCCTGGAGTTTCTTGTTATAGAAGAAGTCATTCTCCCGGTACCACTCGGCAACAGCGACTTCATCCTTCCCAGGCAGGATGGCGTATGTCCGCTTTCGTTTGTAGATATCTGTACTGGCAGGCGGCGTTGGTTTCTTGACCTTGGAGGGGCCTGGCTCGGGTGACGGTGTGGGTGGCGTTCCTGACGAAGGGTTGGGGTCGGCGGTACAATCCTCATCCATGCTGTGGGATGGCGTCTCTCCTAATTCAGGGAAAGTGTGGACCAGCTCATGCCGTTGCCATTTCATTACCAGGGGAAGTGACTCCATCTGGGTGAGGTCCTGTGACTCTGGAAGGGTTTGTCCTGATTGAAAGTCAGTTTCTTGGTCACTCCCTTCAGAGCTTGATGAACTATGTATCACCAGATCCTCCCCTTCTGCTGCCGGCGAATCCTGGGAGGCGAAGAGGTCCATGGAAGGCTCTTCCGCTTCCTTGGCCTTCCTGGTAGGTGTGCGACGTGGTAGCTTGTCGCCCTTGCCCATCTTGGTGGTTGCTGTGTTGTGTGGAGAGGGAGAACTTGTGCGGAGGGTGTGAGACCGATGCAGGCTCCGGCAGCTATATATGGGGCCCATGCTCGTGGCTGCCAGCGTACGAATCGCCTCGCATTCTTCTGTGTCATGTGCAATCGCGCCTCGCTCCTCTCTTTATCTGCTGTGTCGTGTGCACATCTCGGTGTGCTCGGGTTTTCCCACGTGGTCCCATGTGTAGGGGAGAGCGGTGATGGTTCGGACACTTTTTTTTTAAATATTTGTAGAAATTCAGGTTTAAGCAGTAGTATAATCTAGTTGATGTTAAAATGTTGCTTCGTTATTTGGTTCTTTAGCCTAATTATTTCAAACCCTTATCTCTGTTCAGTTTTGAGCTATAGTTCCCGAAACACAAGTTTCTAAATCGTCCGAACCATCGCTACCAGTGGTGATGGTTCGGTCAGAAGGGTGGGATGGTTCGGTCACGTATATTAATTGGCATAATCTTAAAATGATGTGAGTTGGATTTGCTAAAAACAAGAATTTATCAATTCAAAGACATTTTATTTTGCTAAAATACAAAATTAAACTTCATAATCGAAATTAACCTCTTCATATTTGTAAACAAATAATATTAAAACAAACTGGATTATACTTAACCAGAATTATGGATAATGTACTTATCCATAAATCAAATAAACATACAGTACCTTTATTTGTATAAACAATATTATAGGTATGGATTAGGACTATGTTACTTCAAATAAATTACATAGTTGACTTAGTTTATATTATATTGTATTAGCACAGATAAATACATAATAAAATATAAATATATTATTCCCTGATGGATATTAAGAGTTGTTTCACTATGTGTTCATAATATAGATGTTTACAAGAAGTAGTGTTATCAATTGATAAGGTAATTTTTTGTTAATTAGTGGGAAGGATGGTTCGGACTGGTCCGAACCATCACCACCCTCAACTGTCCGAATGATCCCGAATCTATATAGTTAATTGATGGGTACGCTCAACGTTCACACAAGCGACTTCAGCATTTGTTATTTACGGCAATATCTTCGGCATACAACATAGTTTCACCATAATAATGCATATTTCGCTGGTTGACATATTCATGGAGGTAGAGCTTACGATATAAAGTGAAAATATTACATAGGAAGTGCAAAAAACCATAAAATCGGACCTGCATTAAAAAGTGTAGCTGTTGTAGGAACCAAATCACGCATGATGAAAGTAGACAAAGTCTCGCAGTTTCACGCACTCGGGGCCTTAGGCCCCATACGTTTCTCAGGAAATGCACTGTCCAAACCATCACCGCTCTCCCCTACCACCCGACACAGACACGATGATTCGGCTTTTGTTCGGGGGGAATTCGAGTTGTGATCCTATCTTATTCGTGTCATTCGACTTGTGTTCTTGCCAATATCTTCAATAGACCCGATTGATCTTGGCTTATTCGTCTCTTTATCTGGGGAATGTCTTGTTTTAGTTGAGTAATTCGTCTATCATTCGGCTGATATTCGGTTTAATGTCTCCCTATATTCATACGATTCGGGTTATTATCGGCTTATGTTCGGCTCATGTTCGGGTAGTTCGTGTTACCTTCGTAAATGGAAATTACAGCAGAACATCGGCCGAAACAAAAGAACGTAACACGAATGTAAGCCGACCGTAACCCGACCGAGAGCCGACCTTTTTTTAACGGTTTTTACACCCGAATATCGGCTAAAAGTTAACGCATGCACTAACTTCTGGCCGAATCAGAAGATATTCGTCTGCACCCATGAACATCCCCAGACCTTCCCCAGAATCAACAAGATCATTGGCCGAATTGACCCAAATCAACCCGAACTTGCAAGTCATCCTGTTCGGGAGTAGGTCGCGTGACGTTCGACTTCTGTATGACGCGGCCTTTAGGTTAGTCAGAAACCGTTAGAAGATACAGTGACGATTTTTTTTTCTGGCTATTTATACTTTTGTATATTCATATAAATATGTTTTATTGCTGATTACTAAACTTACATTATTCTAGTAGGGCTATAGGCCTAAATGTGCTGGTTATATGTTAACCCATTTTGTACTGGTGACGTCTTTTAAATTGTATTCTAGCTATAATTAGAAGATTTTATGCTGTTTAGGTAGGCCTGCAATAATGAACAGGCTTCGAACTATGTTAATTAACCCTTTGCCTTGTATTACCATAGATCCTTCTTAACCTAAGACGTGCGCATGGGGGGTATGAGACACCACACGCCTGTGCGCACGTATTTGAGCTGTTCCCATCACTAACATCGCTATTTTACCATAAATAGCATTAATACTTATCTATATGCGCCTATTTTAGGTTGATTATAAAGGTATTAACCTGTTACAGCAATAAAACAAGTGGAAACAGCGTTTGGATGGTCAAAATCGGCGATACAGGCCGGGAGTTACATAATGTATGGCTGAGGCAACCTCCCTCCCCTCCTCCCCTCCCCTTGTCTGGAGAGACACTGTTACACAATAGTCTCTCTCTCGCTCTTTCCCACGCTTGGTAACAGTGATGACAACGCCCTGCTACCAACTCGCTAATGTTAGCACGAAAATAGACCACAGAATAAGGGAATAACAGGGAAAATAGGTGATAACTGAAGGAGGAGAGGAAAGTGGGGAAGGAGGGGATGTGGAGGAGTGATATTTGGCATGGCCCAGGGGCAAAAAAAAAAAAAAAAATGGGGGTGTTTTAAATGGATTTTTTTAGGCCCAGCATCTTAAGAGTCTTCCCGCAGTCGCCCGGGGAAACTCTTAAGAGTCTTCCTGCACTTGCCGGGTTAAGGTGCACAAAATCGTTTAAATATAGCTAGAATATAATTTAAAAGACGTCGCCGGTACAGAAGGGGTTAAACAAAATGTTGGCGATCCGACCAACCAATTGCGAGTTTCAGGCTAGGGCCTATAAGGAAATTGGAGCTTTAGACATTTGTATATACCAAAATTCCCAGCTAAAAGACGGTTGTAGTGCATTTAGCCTATAGCCTAAATATACATAATCAAATCCAGCAAACTTTCTATCCATCACCAACTCTTATAATTTATGCATTTCTCTAAATATTGATGTTTAGGCTACAGTTCCAACTTCTTTATAGACCAAAATTCGCAAGTGGTCAATTGACCAGCCAACGTGCATCGGGGCGATCGACGTAGGTAAATATTAGCACACGGCATCATAATTTATCACCAACCAACTATAGTCTATTCGCTGTAAGTAGTAAGGGGGAGGGGAAAGGGAGGAAGGAGGGGATGTGGAGGAGTGATATGAGGTATAGGGAAAAAAAAAAAAAAAAAAAAAAATTGTTTAGTGATACTGGGGCTGTTTTTTTAGGCCTCCCTCTTAACCCGTAAACGGCAGCAAAGCTCTTAAGAGGTTTTACTGGGCGACGGCGGCAAAGCTCTTAAGAGGGAGGCCTAAAAAAAACATTTAAACAGCACTAAATTGTTTTTTTGTTTTTTTCCTATACCTCATAATTATCACTCCTCCACATCCCCTCCTGCCTCCCTTTCCCCTCCCCCTTCAATTATCACCTATTTTCCCTGTTATTCCCTAATTTGTTGGTATATTTTTGTGCTAACATTAGCAAACTGTGTGGGGATGTGCTTACGTGCCTAGCGGGTGTGTTAGTGTTACACAACCGAGTGTGTGTATGAGTAGGCTCAGTGTGGCTTGAGGCCTCGTGGAGGGAGGGGTTGCCTCAATTTTCTCCATAATTCATGAATGGGCTGGTCCATCTATATTCGCGATTTTGACCAGAAAAATTATATTTTCACTTGTTTTATTGTTGTTACAGGTTACTATCTTCATAGTGAAGGTAAAATAGGCTCATATAAATAGGTAATAACGATATTTATCGTAAAATGACTATTATAGGCCTGAATGGAGCCAATATGCTCGCCCATGGGGGGCTAGTTCATTACCCCCCCCCTCGCCGTTACTGGGTTAAGGCCTTTTCCGCCGTCGCCCAGTAAAACCTCTTAAGAGATTTGCCGCCATTTACGGGTTTAAGGCTTAAAAATTGAGCCCACCTCGCCTTTTTTAGTTTTCTCCATTAGATGGTGGAGGGAAGGTAGAAGCGTAATTGACTGTGTTACGAATATGAAGCCGATTGGTGAGGTAGTTTCGCCACCACGGATTTTCCTTTTTTTCCTTTTCTTCGTACGGATACGCTGGAAGTGGGTGGTGGGAGGCGGTTAGGGGTGTGGTGGGGGAAAGGCAGAAGGGTAAGGGACTTGTCACACAAATATGGAACCGATTGGTGCAGTTGTTTCGCCGCCACAGATTTTCCTTTTTTGTCCTTGTGATGCGACCGATAGTCAGCGAGTGGGTAGCCAGAGGGGTTAGGTACATGTGGTAGATATATGAAAGCCATAGGTGCAGTCGTTTCGCTGCTACGATTTTTTTTTCGGCGAGTCCGTATATATACGGACCTGGCACTGGGCGTGACAAGACCCTAGTCCGTATATATACGGACCTGGCAATCAGGGGGATATGCTGGTTCGCTATCGCTTGCCAGGAAGATATCGATACTTGGATGGGGATAAACGTCTTAACCAGTTGGCTGAATGGGGCTGAATGGATACAAACCAGAGAAAGAGAGAAAAGGAGAGAAAGAGAAAAAAAAAACAGGTGAACCCCCCACGAGAGGTGCATAGAAAAAAGGGTTGACAGGTTCACTATAGGCCTAATCATTTTTTTTTACCCACCTCGCCGAAGGTGCTCTTTGGCCTCGGCAGGTGTGTCTTGAGCATTCTGCTACGTCGCAAGACCCTTCGCATGCCTCGTGCGGAGCATACCCCTGGCGGGTATACTCTCGGCGAGTACTTGTGCGCACGTCGACGACTAATCTACGAGGAAATTGCCGATGACTCTTGTGCATCGTCGATGTTCTCAGACCATCTGAGAGCATCGGCGAGCTGCCATGCAGCGTTGCAAAGTTTTTTTTTGTGAGAAACCCTCCGCGATGTCTCGCCGATGTCGTCGATGATCCCTGAGGGACTCTCGGATCATTCTGCAATGTTCGACGATGCTTGCGAGGGCAATGAACCCTCGTGAGTCCTCGTCCCAAATTTTGAACAAACTGAACATTTGCGACGACCCGCGAGGGTCCACGCGAGGCCGGCCGAAGCATACGATTATTATGCGAGTGTATACGTTTGTTGTCCGACATGTCACGAATATGGGTGTCGCCGGTGAAAATCGTAAGAAATCGCACATGTGGAAAAGGGGCATAACGATGTTTGGCCAATATATTTTTCACAAATAGGCTACATTTTGAAACTTAGGCTATGTTTAGTGTAATTGGGATACACACAATGTCCGTGTCAGTTATCGTGCCTTCCAGTAACCATTCTCACTATTGAGCCATGAAGTCATTATGTTGCATCAATAATATTGATCGTCTGCTCAATAACTCCCTCTCTAATTCTTAGACCCCAAAACAAAATTTCCCTTTGAAACTACTGATTAGACTCGTTCATGTTATAATATGGTAAACAATATGGCACATTTACCGACCGAGTTCAGTAGCGATGTATGTTCACATCTTAGACCTATTCAATGGACGTACGGTACCCAATAATAGACTTTCGTGAGGCCACAATTTATTGATGTAATGTCTAACATTTATTTTGTCACTACTCCTTTTCCACTTTCTTACATACCAGTGTGTATGAAAACTTAAGATGTAGGCTATATTAAGGGAGGATGAAGACCGTACATTTCTTATTTTAAATGGTTGTAACAATAAATTTGATTAACTAAAAAAAGTTGGGAGTAGCCTATTGTTCGAAATCCGAAGACTACTATGCAATATTGGAAACAAGTAACATTTTCTTGGCATATCTTGCCACTTTTTGTAGGTTTTGGGGAACTTTAGAGGTAAATTCTTCGATTGTTTAAGAAGCAAGCATGCATCTACAATCCCACAAGTAAAATTATTTGACATGTCGCTTTGAGATAAGGGCAAAATAGGCTTGATATAATATTAATTGCAGGGTACTTTTTGGGGCATAAGCTCTACACAGTCTATTTTAAAACTCAGTTGTAGGCTACCCAGCCTTAATTACCGCTATGTTTCATTCACAAATACCAGTTCATACCATTCATTGACCGATTGATGGATAGGTAGGCTACGGTAATCCACGCATTTTATCGGGTTTCAGACGTTGAGTCAGTAACGAGATTTGTGAACATTGTTGTGTTTACAGTATAGAAAAGTGTGTTTATATACCTATGTTTGAGACAAGAGAGCTACCGTACCTACTATGGGTTTCAGAGGCCGTGTTACGTCGTTTTTCGGGAATAACTTCTTAACAAACAGTTGGATCAGTACGAGATTTGTGAACATTGTTGTGTTTACAGTATAGAAAAGTGTGTTTATATACCTATGTTTGAGACAAGAGAGCTACCGTACCTACTATATGGCTTTCAGAGGCCGTGTTACGTCGTTTTTCGGGAATAACTTCCTAACAAACAGTTGGATCAGTACGAGATTTGTGAACATTGTTGTGTTTACAGTATAGAAAAGTGTGTTTATATACCTATGTTTGAGACAAGAGAGCTACCGTACCTACTATATGGCTTTCAGAGGCCGTGTTACGTCGTTTTTCGGGAATAACTTCTTAACAAACAGTTGGATCAGTACGATATTTTGACACGGCTTTTTTCACACCGTGCCCTAATTTTCGTCAATATAGTGCATTACCAGAAGTGTAGAATTAATCCACTTGTCCCTGTGTCATGAGGTTAAAGTCACACATTGATGACACAGAAACGAAGGAAGGCGTTGAATGTAGCTCTAAAACATGACGTTACTCACCATCTGCGCATGCGTGAGAATCTAGGCCCCCCTTGGCCCCGCCCCTCACCTCCGTTGCGTTTAAATATACCCTTCAAACTATTCCACCCAGATCTCTTTATAGCTCACTCAGTAGAATGCCCGCCCGTCACTGAGGAAACCAGCGGTCGATCCCACTCGTATTTGGTATATTTTTTATTGTTTTATTTCGTTATATTTGTTATTTTGGTTATTTTTGTTATATTTTAGGGTTAGGTTAGGTTAATCTAATCTAATCTAATCCAATATAATAGTTGTACATTTGAGATGCGGGGCCTAGATTCTCACGCATGCGCAGATGGTGAGTGACGTCATGTTTTAGAGCTACATTCAACGCCTCCCGAAACGAACAAGGCTACCGTGGCTTACCTGTGAGAACCACCAAACCATTAATGCTCCTCCATCAAACACGGTAGTTATCACCCACCACCCAACCCTACTATCGCCTTTAAATTCTAGTTATCTGTCAATATCAAGTATAAATATACAACAAGTATGTTTTTTTGTATATTTATATTTTGATATTGACAGATAACTTGAATTTAAAGGTGATAGTAGGGTTGGGTGGTGGGTGATAACTACCGTGTTTGATGGAGGAGCAATAATAACCTACTGTCTATTTTTAGCCAATTCCCTATAAGTGTGTTGTAGCCTAACAACTACCAATTTTATAACAAGAAGAGGATTGGCCTAGGATAAATGTTTTATATATAGCCTATATATATATAGTTAAGCTATAGGCTAAGTAATTCATTATTTGGACAAGGTTACTTTGTATCCTCCAATTCAGGCTCCTTAATAATTAGGTCATATAGCCTATATACAGTACACACTTTGGAAAACATATAAGAGACGAAAACAAAAAATTCAAGTATTTATTTTTGGTTTTAAATAGATTTCATTAATATACAGTGGTTTTAATTTCTTTTAAACGGTACCGACGCCTTAAAACTCAAGAATCTCATTCTTACTATGTTTCTGCCCGGAATCAAGCCAACTCTGTTCTTCGACTTGCCAAGCACTCTTTCATCAATAATAAATGCACTGAACTATCCAATTCTAGCTCTTCCCAAGCTTTCTGGCATCTAGCCAAAAACCTCTCCAACAATTTTTCTTCCTCGTCTATCTCTCCCCTTTTCCACACTGATGACACAACCATCACTTCTTCCTCTGACAAAGCTGAACCCTTCGCTCAAACTTTTGCTAGAAACTCCACCTTGGATGATTCTGGTGCTATTCCTCCATCTCCACCCCCCTCTCTCCTACTTATGCCTATCCTAATCTCTTCTAAAGATGTACTTTCTAGCCCTCTCTGGGCTTAATACTAAGAAGGCGAACGGTCCGGACAGTGTTCCTCCTGTTGTACTCAAAAACTGTGCTTCCGTGCTGAGCCCCTGCCTAGGCAAACTCGTTTGTCTCTGTCTCTCCTCTAACGTCTTCCCTTCTTTCTGGAAGTTTGCTCTCATTCAACCTGTCCCAAAGAAGGGCGACCGGTCTCAACCCTCCAACTGTTGTCCAATTGCTCTCATCTCTTGTATCTCTTAAGTTTTTAAACTATTCTTGCTTCCAAATTTCTTAAGCATTTCTCTTTTCATATGGCCCTCAAATCGCGAGTATGGCTTCCTTAACCTAAGAAGTGCGCATGGGGGGTATGAGACACCACACTCCTGTGCTGACGTATTTGAGCTGTTCCCATCACTAACAACGTTATTTTACCATTGTATAGGCCTACATTTTAAAGCCTCAAACTGATCAAGTGAGCTTTAGAAATGCAAATATCCTCTTAAGTTTTTAATGCAGCCCAAAACAGTTTTGGTATTGCATTGTATCAGCTTCATTCTCCACGACTGTGTTTCCCTTTATTTTTTCAATGCTATATCTTCCTTTCCTGTTTGTTACTACTGGCTGACTAAGCTAACCTTGTTTTTTTCCAGGTTTTTGGTGAATTTTAAGCCAACCTACAATGGAAAAACAAACTGTTCAGGACAGAGAAATCGCCTGTCTTAGGCAAGTTGAAGTCTCCGCCTGACATGTCTGTATCGTATCGGAGCCTTAAAGTACTCGCAATCAGTACTAGCCTACGTCAATAGCCAGGATCTTGTTAGAAATTGTAATTCTAGAATTGGGGTGGTAATGAAAGAACCCCCGCATTGCTTACATGTGTTGAGGCAACTAATTGATTTTTTAGTTTGCACTTATTAACAGGTCTGGCCCACAAAGGGGCAGGGAGAATGATGACCCGACCTGGGTCCTCTCTGAAAGTAAGGTTTTGCTGAGTCAATCCCACCATGTGTCTCCATAAACAAATAATTACTCACAATGTTATAAATTATTTGTATATTCAGTAGGTTGGTATGTATTATGCTTTATATTTGCCAATTGTAGCAATAATGGTGTATCTGATCACATGTAGTGATGATGGTGTTAGTTGTAGTGAAGTAATGGTTATAGTGGCACTTTCATAATTACCATTTCTTCTGTCACCATCCTTACTACTTGTCTACATCTATCACCTTTCCAGTTGCTGTCACCATCACTGGTAGGCCTACAAGTTACTATCCCCATCATGAATATTACTGTCATAGAGCAGTAGTAGGATACTACTGCTATGCCCGGTGGCAGTGGGTATAATTTAAACATAATAGAGGCAACCTTGCTGGCATTTCTATTATTTTGTAAGAGTAGACCCGGAAAAAGGTGTGGAAACTTACAGCCCGTTTGTTTTAGCTCCTTGAGTTACAAAGCGGCTTGAGATCAAATTAGTGCAAAGTTCGCTGACACCAAAGCTTGTAGTACTTGACGAAGTAAAGCTACTCCCAGTAGCAGCATTACTACTGTAACTATAATAACAGCAATATTAAATATTGAAATAGTTATTAAGATTGCATGATGTTTAGTGTAATGTACCAATTACTGGAGTATACTCAGTAACTATGCATATTCTTGATTGATTAAATAAATATATTTACATATTTAATCTGGCTTTCAGTTTCTGCCTTCATAATAGTCTGGTAGGTCAACTTAATTTATCACAGTTAGTTGGTTACTAGTAAGGTAAGGATTTCAGGAGGATCAGTGTTGTCATCAAATTTGGAAATGCTTACTTATTTATCAATGAAGTGGAAAACACAGGCACTGCATGTTTAGCCTTAATCTAGCATACATACGACTTCCTCATATATTCCTTGTATTTTATTATTCATAGTATCATATTACTGAAAATGTGAGTGGGAATCATAGTTATATTCCGATAAAAATAGTTAGGTCCTATCATGATCTGTTATTAATAAGAACAAGTTGTTACGACCGGCACAACTGAATAAACAAGGGCACTTAGTATTGGACTACAATATAGGATAAGTATGCAACAACGGTACGCTAATTCCAAACCCTTGATATATTAAGCCGGTGAACAAAACACATAAACCCTCTAGAGTTAATATACTAGATAACGGGGTATCAATTAACAAGGGATAAGTGTACTCTACTAAGGCTTTCCAGCAATGGCAAAGCCTGCAAACAACAAGAAGTAATTACGTTAATAAAATGCTCTCAAGTATTAACAAAGCTTAAATAAACAATGACAAGATTTAATAAAAGATTAGATGCTTACGTTATGTTTAATGTTAGTCTGAACTCAACATTAAAACCCTTCAATGCTATATGAAAGCACTTGAAGTCTAGTCCTACAGCAAACAGACCTGGAAGCTTCTGCAAACGTCTGATGCTCTAAGATGCTCGTAGAATATAGAACTGTAATAATGCAAGAGGCAGGACATGAAACGTGTATCTTAAATACACCAAAAAGCAGGACATCTGTAATGGAAAACACGAGAATGCAACAACTCTGTGACAGTAATAATAACAGCAACTCAAAAACAGTACTTCCTTAAATAAAGTAACAGCCACCAACGGTTGTGCCCTGTGCAACAACCTAGGCTAAACAATACCGTGAATAATACTAAAGCACACGTGATAAGAGTTAATAAGTATGCATTGTCTTCTCTATTAATAAAGTCTAGCTGTGGTATCAGGGTATGGGAAACTAGGTAGAGCCAAGCATGCTCCTAGCCTAGCTGGATGGTTGAATTAATAGTACCGTCACACTGATACTTTGAGAATTAACACTGTGATAGAATGTTGAGTGGTACTTGAAAAGTAGACAGAATGGATAAAAAACACCATCTGAGGAAGAGCACTTTATTGACAACGTTTCGCAGATAGCTTCATCAGGTCACTAACAATAGAGTGATAGAGTTTTCCTGGTTATCTTCAGTTGGTGATGTCGGGGGCTAACAGCTGCTCTGGGGCCGTCCAAGTTGTCCGGTAGTGTAGAGAAGGTTACAGATGGGCTACTTGCTTAACCGGTGATGAAGCCCCGATATTTTACTCTTGGATGGGGGCCTTAAATACAATGCTTCAGGTATAACCGGATTAACAGGGTATCGGATGAACGTAAGAGAGTCGGGAAAAGCGACCTTCTTATCTATCTCTGGCCTTTAAAAGAGGTTCAGGGGGCTCGGGCGGTTTTGCACCTTTTAGTCAACAATGCTGATGGGGCCCACAGTCAATTGTTGCCAAGGAGTTATTCTTGCAGAGTCCTCAATTAAGAGTTTCTCTCATAATCCCTTCTAACATAACAAGATCTTTCTGTCCTAGACCAGTTATGAGGTGAACATATTAGTGTTACTATTTTAATTTAGTCACTCCTGGGCGGTGTAATTCCGGTTGCAACAGCCACTAGATTATAACAGAAAACGTGCTCGAATGGATAACTTATTTAGATCCGGGGGTACAGAGTCTTATAGATTATTCAAGTGGAGTCACTATTATGTTCTACTGATTATTTGTAAACCCAAGTAGAAGAGGGCACACTACAAGGCATTTATCAGACGATCAATAATTGGTAAATTGGTTGTTTGCAGATATAATATTACCTTCGGTGGGTCCGGGTGCAATAAAATATTCACAAAGGATTAATTTACTTCCTCACAGATTTTCACAGACTACGGAACGCCGAATTATCGAGAATCTTGAGGGGTGGAGCACACTAGACTTTAAACAGAGCGGCGCAGCCGTTGCTTTGATCTCTAATATTGAACTGGCCGAATGTTGTCTCTGTGTCGTATTTATAGGCTTGGTCAAGGGAGCTTCAAGAATATTCTAGAAGTATTGGATGTCTGGGCTATGAAGTAGTTAATTTATTCTGGTGAACTTGGGAGGGTAGTGAGAGGGGTCTTTATTTCGGCAGTATGTAGCTCGTAATATGATTGGTTATTGTGGACATCTTTTCTCTAGTATAAGGTACTATTAGAGTTGGTTAGAGCAGGATTTGGTCAAGGGTGGGTACTACTTTATTTGGCGCTACACGGGCCCAGGCTGGAAGGCATTATTCATCAATTCACATAAGTATCCTTCTCTGGTCTAGCTGACATGCTATTCGGAATCTAGGATGGGTTAAGGGGGATTTTGGTTTTGGTTAAGGATGGGGTAGGATGGTATTTGGATAGGTATTTATCTTTTAGTTCATAACCTGTTGGAAACTCACCTGGTGTCTGGCAAGAATTTGCTGGCCCGTCCGGGTCATGGTAAACCTTCGCGGGGGTTGGTGGGGTCCCGTGGGGTCGGGGGGGGGGGGGGGGATGCCGCGCCCTAAATATGTGTATATGGAGTTCTTTACGCTAATTGGGTTGATATATGATTTTAGGTGGTCAGGGGGTATACTCCTAGTTATGGTTGATCATTGAATCTAGTTTTCACCTACTAGGATCACTCGTAGGGGTTATGAATAGTGGTTTCGTGAAAGTGCAAGTCAGGGGGAAAGATACACTTTTAAGGGGGGCGAGAGGTGGCTGCCTTAGCCTCGCGCCGTCTATCGTTCTGGTTCAGGTTGTGAGTTGGGCTAGCAAGTTAGAGGATAGTTAATGAGGGTACAAGGATAGGTCTTTACCTTCTATTTACTGGGGCTGGGGAAAGAACTGAATCGGCATGTTATAACGTTTTTATGGGCGTCTTTACAGGTGGGGGTTGTGAGTTGGGAGGGTTGTGGGGTGAGGCTAGGTCGCCGCGTCGCTCGTGAACTTTGACAGTGACCCTTAACGCGCTGGACATATAGGTGGCAGTGCCCTTCGATAAAAACAGGTAGGGTGGTTTTTGAAGGAGAAAGTGACAGGGTGACGCAAAAGGTTACAACTGGGCATGGGGTCACGAAGCAGAGTAGTGTGGATTGTGGACTAGAAGGGGGTGATTTAGAAGACGTATAACAGATGTGGAAAGGAAAAATGGAAGAGAGGAACAACATCGTGGAGAACAGATAGTTACCCCACGAATTGAATACATGCATGAATAACGGTATTATAGCAGTCGTCATAATAAGATGATGGAACTTGGTTAAATAACTCTGGTTCAGCTACATATATACTTAGTTACTAGAAGGGGAACAACTGAGCATGGGGCTACATATATCTATACTCGTAATGGAGAGAGATACTAGGTATCTTTCCTGCATCTCTCCTGATGATCATATGCAGATTGGTCATAATGAACTTATCTGAATTAACAGGCATAAATCAATACAATAACTGGCATAGGGTTATCGGGTGTATAGAGTCGTGGTTAAATGGCTTGGTCGGTAGTACAACTGGGGGGGGGGGGGTCATACTTGACACTGTTAGAATTATATGATTTACCTTAGTATAGGTATGTGTGTGATATGTGGGTGTTGTGGAGGTTAAAAGGGTTGGGAATACTTGACACTGTTAGAATTATGTGATTGACCTTAGTATAGTTTTGTGTATGGTATGTGGGTGTCGAGGAGGTTAAAAGGGTTGGGAATACACCACTCTGGGCCGACGTGCCTTTGGGGTCCTTTGCTTTCCTGCCGTGTTGGTGTCGGTCCCCTGGTCCAGTCGTGCGACCCTCCGTTGACAGACAGGGGTGGCGGCATTCTTTGATCCTGTGGATGTGTTCCACTTTCTCCTCTGGCTGTTGGGTCCTTTCGTCCCGGCCGGCTTTCGTTCTGGCTCTTGCGGAATTGTTACTGGGTTGCTGCTCGGGAGGGTGGTGGGGGAATTCCCTTTTGGGGGTATTTTAAACACCCTACCGCCAGGCGACAATAATATGCCCCATTCCCACCTAAAATCGTCATTTTACGATAAATATCGTTATTACTTATTCATATGCACCTATTTTATGTTTAATGTGAAGATAGTAACATGTAACAACAATAAAACAAGCAGGAATAGTGTTTTGATGGTCAAAATCGCGAATTATAGTCGGCCGGTCCATTCATGAATTGTGGAGCAGAGCGAGCCAGACCCTCCCCTCGCGAGGCCTGAAGCATGACTGACTCATTCACCCACACCCTACCTTACGCAACACACTCGCTAGTAACATGACAACACGCTATAACTGGCTTGGAGATGTTGACACAAAAATATACCAATGAATAAGGGAATAACAGGGAAAATAGGTGATAATTGAATGGGGGGAAGGAGGGGATTTTGACAAATGTGAAGGAGTGATAGTATGGTATGGAGGGGAATTATCTCCCTTAATCACCATTTAACTTGTTTTAAGTGCTACTGGGGCCTTTTAAAAGGTTATTATTAGAGCCTTATCTCTTAAGAGGTTCCTCGCCCTTGCCCACCAAAACCTCTTAAGAGTGTTCTCGCCGCTCCCGGGTTAATATAAATACACAAATGCCCAATTTCGAATGATCGTGAATTACTTTACTTTGGCGTATGTTTGGGCTATTTTAAGACTAGCCTACATTTAGATAGATATTTTTGTAACACTCACTAATGAAATATGATGACTTGCTTACAGATATATACTTAAAGACCGAATCGGATTGACTTCTCACTTCCTCAAACCAGTGGAAAAGCAGGTTTGAGTTGGATTGATATTCGACACCCTAAATGGTGTAATACAACAACTTTTCCAGTCTATCAGAGATAGTGGGGGTGCTTGAAAACGCGGCTAATGATTAGTAAATAACACACACTGTCACTGTTCATAGTTTATTAGCACAACTACACTGTTGTTTGAGGCAAACATTTTCTGATGTTTATGGTAATTCACTGGCGGCAGCGATCGTGGGGGCAGCTGTTATGTTTGTTGTTGGTGGTGGTAGTGGTGTCACCGCTTGGCTCTAGCCTCGCACGCACTTTGATTATACTCTTCACACATTTTTTTTTTTTCATATATTATTATTGATATTATACGTCACTGTTTATAAGTTATTTGCGAGGAATTTAACAGCTACTGCATGAGTCAGTTATTTGAAATGTTATATAAAGTCACTGGTAGTATTATTATTTACGTGGTACACTCGCAGTATATTAGTATCGCGAGGGTGGTGGTATGGTGGTAGAGGGTGGCGATAGCCAACATATATGGTGTTAGAGTTATTCACTCTATATATATATACAGTAAATCACTGCACTGTTTATGTGGCTAAGAGTGTTGGATTGAGTTGAATTGGCTGTAGTGGTGGTGTGTTAGAGGTGATGACAGTAGAGACGGTGATATATGGTGACAACTCTAGTTGCGTTTTTCGTTACCACCACTGATTAGCCATTGGGCTTTTGGCAGATAATGCCAAAAATTATCTGTGAAATCCGAGACATGTTTACATACAGTATTCTCATCGTCCAGCATTACTGCTTCATAAGTTGGTTGAAGAAATATTACAAGGACAAATCCCAATGGACTGGAGAGAGACGAACATAACAGCTATTTTTAAGAAGGGAAAGAGAAATGACCCAGGAAATTATAGACCAGTCAGTTTGACAAGTGTTGTGTGTAAACTAATGGAAACGGTAATTAGAGAAGGAATAATGGAGCATATGAAATCAAACCAACTTTTCAGTGGGAGACAGTTCGGATTCTTGCCGGGGAGGTCGACGGTACTACAGCTAATTAAGGTGGTAGATGATTGGATGCAAATTCTGGAGGATGGTGATGTTATAGATGTGGTATATTGCGATTTTATGAAGGCCTTCGATAAGGTCCCACATTAAAGGTTAATAGAGAAAGTTAGAAGCTATAGTATAGGGGAGATATGTGTGAAATGGATAGAAGCCTTCCTGAAAGATCGGAGACAGAGGGTACTGGTCAATGGAATAGGCTCGGGGTGGAGGGAAATTACAAGTTGGGTACCTCAGGGATCTGTGTTGGGACCACTACTGTTTGTTATATTTATCAACGACTTAACTGAAGTTATAACCAATGGAAGTGAGATATACCTGTATGCGGATGACACTAAGCTGTATAGAAGAGTGAGGAGTAAGGAAGATGTAGGTTTTCTTCAAGGAGATGTGGAGGGCATGAAGGGATGGTCTGAACATTGGTTAATGCCTTTTCATCCAAAAAAATGCAAGTACATGCGGACTGGGACAAGCAAGATAGACAAGGTAGGATACAGTATGTATGAAGTGATGGAGGAAGTGAATGCAGAAAAGGATATAGGAGTAGTGATAGACAATAAGTTAAATTTCTCAGAACATTTAGCGGAAAAGATAAACAAAGCCAATAGAATTGTAGGGCTGATAAGGAGGACAATTGTGTCACTTGACGAAGAAATATTCAGGAATCTCTATACAGCGCTGGTTAGGCCGCACCTGGAATATGCGAACCAGGTGTGGGCTCTATATATGGTAAAGGATATAGAAGCAGTGGAGAAAGTGCAGAGGAGAGCTAGCAAGCTAGTACCAACGTTGAAGAACGCGGGCTATGAGCAGAGGTTGAGGACACTGGGACTTCCGACACTGGCATATAGGAGAAAGAGAGGGGATATGATAGAGACTTTTAAGATAGTGTCAGGAAAGTATGAGGATGTGTGTGAAGGTATCTTCTTGATGCAGGAGGGAACAAGAACGAGAGGACACTCTAAGAAAATTTACAAAGAAACAAATAGGCTTGAAAAGGCAAAGAACTAATTTTGTGATAGAGTGGTAAATGAGTGGAACGCACTGCCCCAGTATGTAGTCGATTCCGAATCAATAAGGAAGTTTGAAAGTAATCTTGATAAAGCATGGGGAAGACAAGATATGAAGTTTGATTATAAAGCAAAAATACAGAATAGTAAAAATGTTGCGTCTGCTGCCGCCGCCACCAACACAGTGAACGACCGCAGTAGTGCAAGTACTAGCACTGAGCTGGATACACAGGCCTAGTTTGCCTTTTTCCAGAGGATCTACTGTAAGAAACTGTAAGAATCTTGAGCTGC
Source organism: Paralithodes platypus (assembly GCA_032716605.1). Classification (NCBI taxonomy): domain Eukaryota; kingdom Metazoa; phylum Arthropoda; class Malacostraca; order Decapoda; family Lithodidae; genus Paralithodes; species Paralithodes platypus. The sequence continues at coordinate 9,234,292 of CM064514.1, read as the reverse complement.
AGTTGGAGGCCCTGGAAGAAGAGGAAGAGTTACAACGGCAGGCCATCCATCAACGAGCAAGGAGACCAAGGACAGTGTGGGCGAGGAAGTGGCTGTTGAGACGCCCACAGTACGGGATCTACAAGAAGCTGATGCGGGAGCTGGAGACAGAGGATCGCAAGGGGTTCTGGAACTTGCTGCACATCGACAGTGCCATGTTCCGGGAGTTGGTGGCTCGTGTTGGTCCCAGGATTGAAAAACAGGACACATTTTGGCGGCAGGCTTTGACACCTGGCATACCTATTGCCATAACACTCCGCTACCTTGCCATAGGTGATACATATGCCAGCCTCCAGTATTCCTTCCGTGTGGCCCGCAACACCATCTCCCTCATCGTCCCGGAAACCTGCGAAGCTATTGTCACGGAGTACCAGCAGAGTGGAGTGGAGTGGAGTGGAGCAGAGTGGAGGGAGGTGGCTAGCCTATTCGTCAAACGCTGGGACTTTCACCATGCAGTTGGAGTCATTGATGGGAAGCATGTTGTCATCAGATGTCCACCCAATGGAGGCTCAGAATATTACAACTACAAGGGCTTCCATTCCATCATCCTCATGGCACTCGTCGACGCAGACTACAAGTTCCTGTACTGTGATGTCGGATCTCATGGTAGCTGCTCGGATGGTGGGGTCTTCAGGAGGACAGAGCTTCGACCTGCGCTTGAGGACAACAGGATCGGACTCCCGTCAGCTGAACCCCTTCTCAATGACGACCTGCCTGTGCCCTACTTCCTGCACGGGTACGACGCATTCCCGATGAGGAGCTGGATGATGAAGCCACACTCTACCCGCAGGTTGACAGTCCCGGAGATGATCTACAACTACAGGCTGTCACGGGCTCGTCACGTTGAAGAGAACGCATTTGAGATTATGTCAGCAAGGTAAGCATTATTTATTAGTGGCCCCTCCATCATTGACGAACATGCCTATTACATAAGGCATCCTCTTCAAACACTAATCCGCCGTAGTTTGAATCTACCGCGCAGAGCATTTAAAAACTGAGGAGCCTTCATCATGAGCGCACGCGACCTCACTCATGGCTTCAGTCATTATGAATTGGGTTCTCACTACGAAAAAACTTCGTAAAAAATAAAAACAAAAAGAAAATAAGAATAACTATCCAATAAGCTTTCCATCATATCGTGGATGTACTTGTGTGGATTTCTGACCAGACGCTGAAACAGGCGTCATTCCTCCTTCTTTGCTCTGCGCTCAGCCTGCCCGGACGTACCTTTCAGGCTCCGCTGGTTCCGCATTCGTGGCGTCCCTAGTGAGTTTTTTCTCATTTGTTTACTCTGGGATGTATCGAGTAAGGTTAGGATAGGCGTAGCAGGAGTGTCCTGGGCTGGTTGCCCGCAGTGCAATGTATTTTGGGTCGTATGTATGGGGCATCTATTTCGGATGTACCCTCGTGGTCCTGTTGTGGACACGTGAACTTTTCACAGTTTGGTTTAGTTGGTGATGCAGGCGGCTTTCATTACGCGTTAATAATTGCTGCCTTTTATCCTTCTGATGAGGTAAGCTGTGTGTTTGCTGACGTTCCCAGCGTATTTTTCTTCACTTAGTGAAGTTTTTTCTGGGTCCGTGTCAGGCTTCCCGGGTTGGGAAGTTATCGCTTCGGTGGTGTGTTGGCGGTGGTTCCTGTTGTGATATTCCAGTGTGTGTTTATATTTCAACTATTTTCATGCCGTCTACCTAGGCCTAGCCAGCCGCTCGTAGCTTTGCCACATGTCTAGTGTTATTATTTATTTTATAAATATGCCCTACTGTGTCATGTGTATCCGGGTTTTAGTTGTGTATTGGCTAATTCCTCGGACTATATTTGTTTCCTGGTTTAGTTGTGTATTGGCTAATTCCACGGATTATGTTGTGACCTTGGTTAGTCGTGCGTGTCTCTCCTCGTGTCGTATTGTTCAGATGGTGTCTGTTCAGGGTGGGGTTTGCCTTCCGGCGGGTTTTTCTCGGTTTCACCGTGAAAAATCCTGACCGATGAGCAGTGTTAAGCCACACGTGGTTTTTAACACTGGCTGGTTCCCCGGCGAGGGGAGGTGTCTGTGGCTCTCCAGGACTGCGTATCTGTGGGTGCCTGGTTTCAGGCCTCCTTTATAATTCCCGGCGGGATGGCTGTACCCATCCTTACATATATATTTAGTTATATATAAAGAAACGACGTTCGTGAGAACACTCGTTTTTTATAGGTTTTTCTACCTGGTTTACGACAAACCACGGGGAAAACCTAGCTGTTGTTTAGGCGTTCCTCCCCGGCGATCTTTTACAAAGTAGTGGGGTCAGGAACTTGTGGGGTTAACTTTTAGACTTCTCACCCGGCGGGTGCACCTTAGCAGGGTGGGATAAAACGACTTAGGTCTCTTATAGTTAACCAATCCATGTGAGTGATACTCTGTGTATCGCTGCCTTTACTCTTACGGCATTTGAAGGATCAGTGAGGTTTAACCAAATCGATTTCCACACCCGGCGGGTGCCCCTAAGTAAAGGAACTAAGGAATTTATAAACAAATTCAATTTCGATTAACCTTAATTGGGTGATACTTTCAGTATCGCCGCCTTCTATTTTTACGACGATCGTTTGGGACAATTCGTTAAAAAATCAGATCTCGTATATTCCTGCCCTGGGCTATTCTACTAAAATATTTCAAGGGCCGGCGTCTTTATGAGGGGGGGCTTTGTTACAAAATTGAATCTTGAGACAGTCACCACCTCCTACAGACTATTAGTGCCATACTGGACCATTATATCAGAGGGTATTCTTCATGTTCTTAGCTAAGAAGACTTGTTTAGCCTCTTTATACCCAGCCGCGTGGCGAGATGTGTTAGCTGTGTCTTTGCATCCCGTTACCCGGCGGGTTATTAACACTTGTATGCGAACACTTGGGTTAACCTTATGAGCATTAATTCCTGGAAATTTTTCTTTATTTTTCCAGAGCTGAGCTCCGGCGGACCAATACAGACCCGGCGGTAGTTCCTCACACCAGTCTCTGTCATGGCTAATGTGACCCCAGTTTTTGCCCTGTGCATTACCCCTACTTGCGCGGGTATCCCAATTTTTGCACATACCCTTTGCATAAGGTGTGTTAGATGTCTAGACCGTTCATGGGGTCTCTGGGTTACACGTAATTGTTCTTTTTGCTCCCAATTAACCAATAAAGTCCTGTGTGACAATGACAAGACCGCGGCGGTAGCGTTGAGAGAGGTCAGACAACAAATGTCGGCCTACACTACCATTGTCGCACATAAGTCACTTCAATGTGACAACGTCCCACTTTGGGATAAGTTGCTGTCAGAGCACCCTCCCCCTAAACGTACCTCTAGAGTAAGGGGTTTTAAGCCGACAGAGACTAGCCAGGATTCTGTATCGTCTGTGGAGACGTTTAAACGCCCGAGAGAGCCTACTCCCCCGGCAGCCACCTCCTCGTCGCAGGCGAGATCGAGGTCAAGGTCACCCCTCAGACAACGGTCTTCAAGTCGGGCCTCTTCCCCGGCTAGTAAGAAGTGCAAGACTGAAGCTTCCCCCAGGGGCCATGGTGGTGATTCTTCCAAACCTAGGTCCAGTTCGCGGTCACACCGTAGCCACAAATCCTCCAAAAAGGATTCCCATAAGAAGTCCTCTCGACATTCTACTAAGTCTAGTGCATCTCATCGTACCTCTACACCTGACAATGTTTCTGTTACAGCCTCAGAGTATAGTGAAGCGCCTGTCCCTAAACAAGATTTACCTATTGATATTTTAACCCTAGAAATGGAGAGTTCAGGATATTCAATAATTGAGAATGTTTCAGACTCTCAAGAGAGCGTAGGCCAGAGCCTCGGTGTTTGGCGGTTTGCTCAGCCAGGGTCTGACCATCCACGTCCGACTCATACGAGTCACACAGTAGCCGATGTCCACAGGGACGCGGCGACCCCATCCTCTATCCCTGATTTATCTTGGAAACAAGGTGCCCCTGCCTCGGCGGGGTCTTCTCAGGAGGATCGGGAGGAACAAGATGAAGTGTCATTAATTTCAGATAGGGAAGGACAAGGGTCAGGCTCAGGCCTGGACGCCGCCCATGATAATACTAATTCACCTGAAAGTTCTGCACCTAACCAGTTTGTTACAGCACAAGAAATTGATGGGTTACTTACTCATGCTCTATCAAAATTCTTTAATCAACAACGAGAAAACCCCACAATGGACTTGGGGGCTCCCTTGACAGGTTCTGCGGTACGGCCTCTGATAACGTCAATCGATTTATCTAAGATTCCTAACCCTCCTACTCTGTCACCGGCAGGGAGCTCTAAGCCAGCTACGGCGGCATTCACTACGTCAAATGTCAGGGTCATTACGGATGTTAATCCACCACCTCTAGACAAAGCGCCTCTTAGAAAGGTAGCTATGCCCCTGCTTTATGGGCCAGACGAGTCATGGGTCCCTTTGAACCCCTCTAAGCCAGAGCTTGCCCAGCCTACCTTGTCAGGGGAACTCCCGGTACCACGTGAGTGGTTTATCCAGGGAAATAAGTCTAAGAAATTAAGGGCATTGGATGCCTTGGGTAATGTTTTGGACGTAAATATCAAGGCTATACCTAGTTATTATCATCAGGATTATTTTGTTTATGCATCTAAGCCTGCTTTACCCCCTGCCTCAGCTTCAAAACTTTTTTCAGACTGGTCTAAGCTGGATGGGTTTAATGATATTAAGGCTCTGTTGGCTATTACTCCTGAACTAGATTTACAGACCGTCACAGACGAGACAGCTAATCCAGTGTTGAAGGTGGGACAGTTAGGACCAGGACCTTGGGTGGATTGGGAGGTAGAGGCTCAAAACTTTGCAACCACTTTCACTTCTAAATCTTCCCACCAGATCCCTCAGGATACACATTCATGGTTCTCAATGCCGGTAGGTTCTGCCGGCGGAGTTCCGTCAGCTTTATTTTCCTTTTTAGCTGCCCCTAAGATTAATCTTTGTGAACTAAAGGAACCATTCATTACCCCTACCCCTTCTCACCTAGACAGAGAATTTAGGCTAAGGGGAAAAGCTTTCCGCCTGTTTTCACAGTACATAGTTTCTCAACAGGTGGCTAAGTCTTTACTCAGGTCTACTCAGGCAATCGCAGACGCGGATGCTCGAAGATCAGTTGAATTATCCCGGCGTCTGATTCTTCAGTCGTCAATTCAATCCTTAGGTGACATACGCACAGCCTTACTTGAGGCGGTGCGAGCACGACAGGATCTTAGAATGTCATTAGTTCGCAAGCTGCCTGATCGCATTGCTAACCAGGTGGTAATGTCCCCAGTACTTACACCTTCTTTAATGTCCCCTGATGTATGGCGAACAGTGTTTAACATGGCACAGGCCGTGAAGCACAGTCCCGCACAGGCTAAGAAACCCGCATTTAACTTCCCCAAACCTAAGCCTCCTACTAAAGCTCAGCCAGGGGGTTCTAAGCCGTTTCTTCCGCCTAAGTCCTCCCAATCCCCCCTGGGTCAGTTCAGGCATAGACAGAGAGGGTTTTCAGGACAGAGGGGACGCGGCCAGTATAAGCCGGGGCAGGGCCAGTCTTCGGCCCACACCAGCCAGCCGGCGAAGCGTCCAACACCACCAAACCCACCATCAAAAAACTAAAGTCTTTCTCACTCCCAGTGCCTACCTTAGAGCCGGAGGAACCGAGGGAAGTACAGCCGGCGAACCCTTGTCTGCTAACTGGGTCGTTCCGAACGTGTCACCAAGCATGGCCGTTAAAAACCTGGGCACGGATGGTGGCACGCAAAGGCATCACTTGGCAGTGGCTCCGGCGACCTCGCTTACGTCAGCCGACAACGGCAAATTGTGTTTCATTAGAGGTGGAGTTGCTGGTCCAGGAGATGATTGCCAAGAATGTCATCATCCCGGTACCCCCAGATTACCCTGTATTCACGTCAAAACTGTTTTTGGTTCCCAAACGGGACAGTGTTCAGATGAGGCCGGTCGTAGACCTGTCGTATCTGAATCTTCACATTTACAACGAGTCTTTCAGAATGTTAACAGTTCATCAAATCAGGCTAACACTTCCGCCGGGTGGCTGGATGTGTTCCCTAGACCTGACAGACGCCTATTGGCACGTGTCGGTCAACAAAAGATTTCAAAGGTTTCTGGCCTTGAGGATCAGGCACCAAAATTTTGTTTTTCAGAGGATGCCGTTCGGTTTGAACCTAGCACCTCGATTATTCACGAAACTAGTCCGGCAAGCCCTGATGCCATTGTTAAAACAGGGAATCAGAGTGTTGTGGTATCTAGACGACTGGCTGGTGGTGGCAGAGACACAACAATTATGCATAAAACATGTCAATATCATTTTAAATCATGTCAAAACTCTAGGCTTCAAGGTAAATCTGGTAAAGTCAAACCTTGTTCCCTCAAGAGTAATTCAGTGGATAGGGCTGGTCTGGGACACCGCCGCTCTCACTCTGAGTCAGAGTGTGGACAATCGCAACAGGTTTCGCAGGAAACTGTTCAGGTTTCTTCACAGTCTGACTACGACACGAAGAGTCTGGGAGTCTCTGGTCGGCTCTCTCAACTGGATTCAGCTAACTGTCAAGTTGGGCCGGTTGAAAGTAAAACGATTAATATTGGAGGGCAACAAATATTTCCCACTCTTACCGGCGGGAAAATTATGGCCCATACCAAAATTAATCCACACCTTACTAGCGGTCTGGGCGAAGAGGGAAACATTGCACTCAATCATGTCATGGACCTCTCCTCCTCCAACGGTATGGGTAGACACGGATGCGTCAGGCACCATAGGGTGGGGATTTCAGTCAAATCAGGGGCACCAGGGTCAGGGACTTTGGTCCCACTTAGAAATCTCTCACATAAATGTCAAAGAGTTACTAGTCCCATTGTATTTCCTTCAGGCTCACGGCCCGGCGTTACGGGGCAAGTCAGTGGCCTTCAGAATGGACAATCTGAATGCAGTTCACTGTATTCAGAAACAAGGGTCAACGAGGTCAAGGAAGTTGCTACTCGTGTCGGAAGAGATTTTTGTTCTAGCCACCAGTCTAGATATTTATCTTCACGCATCTTATCTCCCAGGCGTAGCGAACGTCTGGGCAGACGCTCTGTCCCGGAGACAGAGCACGACAGTAGAATGGGAGCTCAAGCAACCCATTTTCGACCTAATGATTGCGGAGCTCTCCCATCCACAAGTGGATCTTTTTGCGTCCGAGGAGACTCACAAGCTCCCTCTATACCTCACCCGCCGGACGATAACGCCGGCAGGGGGGCCAGACGCCCTAGTGACAGACTGGAACAGATGGAGCTCCATCTATCTGTTTCCGCCGCCAGATGCGTCACTAATGTGCCACGTAGTGAACAAACTACGAGTTTATCGAGGCTTAGTCTCGCTAATCGCGCCCCTGTGGCCAGCGCAGGTGTGGTGCCAGCAGTTAATAATGTGGTGCCCGGACCCGGTATCGCTCCCGGTCGGGTACTTCCACTTAGACACGATTGGCAACCTAGAGACCTCGCTGACTTTTGCATTATGGACATTCAGGAGGCCAAGTGGCTAGCACCATACGGTAGGGATGTGACCAATAAATTGCTCAATCAATATACTCAGTCTACTAAGCGACAATATCAATCTCATTGGAAAGCTTTTACTTCTTGGATTGTTAGAACGGAACAAACTGTACCCTCAGTGGCATTGGTTTTTAATTACTTGAACTATCTGTTTGAGCAGAAACGTTTATCTGTGGTTACTTTGAAGAATCACTTAACTGCGATTAGAGTGCCCTTTTTCGACCTTACAGGTCTATCCATACCGGTGGCGGAGGAAACAGGATTTATGAGAGCGTGTTTTAAACTCCGCCCACCTCCCCGTCAGCTCATGCCTACTTGGTCTCTGGACAAAGCTTTGTCTTTACTTCATTCTCGTCTGTATCAAAATACTGCAGACTTTGCTTTAATCTTAAAGAAGGCAGTTTTCCTTTTGGCTTTGGCCACCGGAAACAGAGTGTCTGAGCTGGCGGCGATGAGCAACACACCTAATTGTCTTAGGTTTGGTAGACTTAATGATTCAATTTCCATTGCACCCTCCCTGGCGTTTGTAGCCAAGAATGAGCATAGTGCACACGTGTTTTCTGAATTCACGGTGCCGGCGTTAAAAAGGGGAAAGGTGCATCATAATTTATGTCCAGTGCAAGCTCTAACCAAATATTTAAGAATAGCTCCTCATAACCCCCAAGGTGCTTTATGGGTAGCGAGTACGGGTAAACGCTTACTTAAACGGCGATTAGCCTCTCTTCTAGTAGAAGTCATTAAAGAGAGTAATCCCGGCGTTGTGGGTAGGGCCCACGATTTACGCAAGTGGGCGGCCTCTTTACGTTTCCTGAAAAACTTTTCAGTTGAAGATATTGCGTCCACACAGTTGTGGGCGTCTAATCATACGTTTCTCTCTAGATACTTGTCAGTTGCTCTAGACAAACCTTCCTTACCATGTATAGCTTTAAGGCAGAGGGTCTAGGTGGCCCTGCAGTCACTTATGTTTATTTTCAAGGAAGGGGGGGGGGGGGGGGGGGTGCAGTCAGTTGACATAGGACACCCTAGACCCCGCCGGAGTATGAGAGCTGTGATACAATTTAAGGTTGAAATGTGATATGAAAATTTCTCTGAGAGAGAATTTGTGCTAGTACAAAGTTTAGTACAAAACAACGGTGTTGTTATAGTAGTTTTAGCTGCGAAAGCAATGTAACATTAGTTCAATGGAGTTCATTAGCAATTGATCTCCACATGTATTTTGGGGTTTATGATGTGCACATATAAACTTATAACTTATTATTTGTCACCACTCGTTGAGTGGGGTGCCTTTTGTAACTACAGATCTGTGTTCAGAATCTTCAGGGTTACCTATTTTTGTCAGGCAGGCTTCTTTGAAGCACGCACCTGCCTGAACCCCCTTTTTCTTGTATATTTCCGGCCTACGCCGTATTAAATACATTTTTCAAAAGTAAGAATACTATGTGGTTGTTTTTATTATCTGCTTTTCTAGAGTTATGATATGATTACGAATGTCCCCCTCCAGTCTTAGATATCAGGCATGTTCGTCAATGATGGAGGGGCCACTAATAAATTATAGGTTTGACTCCTGTAAGGAGATAAAGAAAACCTAATATTTAGTAGTGGCCCCGTAATCATTGACGACTGGGGCCCTCCCGACCGTCCCCTTCCCATTCGTTGATGTATTAAGGATTTTGGTTTACTTGATATGTCAGTGAAGGAGGAATGATGCCTGTTTCAGCGTCTGGTCAGAAATCCACACAAGTACATCCACGATATGATGGAAAGCTTATTGGATAGTTATTCTTATTTTCTTTTTGTTTTTATTTTTTACGAAGTTTTTTCGTAGTGAGAACCCAATTCATAATGACTGAAGCCATGAGTGAGGTCGCGTGCGCTCATGATGAAGGCTCCTCAGTTTTTAAATGCTCTGCGCGGTAGATTCAAACTACGGCGGATTAGTGTTTGAAGAGGATGCCTTATGTAATAGGCATGTTCGTCAATGATTACGGGGCCACTACTAAATATTAGGTTTTCTTTATCTCCTTACAGGAGTCAAACCTATAATTTATGCGTGAAAGCCATTATCATTACCACAACCAGTGTATAATCAATAATGTGTAAAACAATTATTATCCCCACAGAACATTGATCGAGCTGCATCAACACCAAATGTATAAACCTTATCAATGTAATTCGCATTTAACTATATCTTACTTTTATATACATGTTAATATCGTTTCCCTCCCTCTACCAGCTTCAGGTGTCTCCTCACCACCCTCCTCCTTCACCCCCACCGTGTGGAGTCAGTGGTGTTGGCATGCTGCTGCATGCACAACCTCATGAAAATAAGGTACCCCTCCCACCAAGCAGCACTAATTGATGAAGAACACCCTGACACCCACGTCATCACCCCGGGGGCGTGGAGGGATGGTGATGTGATGGCCGGCCTACGGCGCATGACCGGAAACGTTGTCACAACTCAGGCAAAACAGCAGCGTCTGCACCTCACCTAGTGGTAGTGTTTCCTGGCAGCATGGCAGGATTTGAAGGTAATATTCCAAGTTGTTACTCCTGTCAGCCTTTATTTCAGATAATGATATCGATTTGTAATCTATTATTCATTAATATTTTACCAGACCCAGACCAGATAGCTGGAGTAAAATAGGAAAGAAGAGTAATTGGACAGAGGAAGAACAAGCTGAGAAGTGAGAAGTACAGTAGAAGACTGAAAGTTCTCGGGCTCAACCAAGTTGCAATACAGTAAACCCCCGCTAACTCGGACTCTTTTTAGTCGGAAACCCGCACTTCTCAATATGGCATCGACCTATCGGAAATGTCCCTGTATATCTCGGAAATTTCCGAGTTGGGCGGGATTTGTGTCCGGTTTACAATGTTCTCTCACTCAGTTTTAAGTGATTTTAGGATGAATTGAAGCCTGTGCCTTTTAATTATTGTGTTAATATTAATTACTATGTACTGTACTGTCCCTGAATGCATAATAAGGTTCGTATTTGTCATTAATATGATGAATTTCACATTAATAAAAATAAAAAATTATCTCAATTTTCTCTGACGCGGTCTTTCCTCTTATACAGTAATTCGGAATTTTCCCTCTCTTAAGTCGGTCATAAGTCGGACTTCGGACATCTCGGAAAATCGGGCTTCTCGGAAGTGGTTTCCCCCCAATTAGTCCGAGTTAGCGAGGGTTTACTGTATTTTACCTGCTGCTCCAATTTATTTGTATAGATATTCCTGCCGAGTAATTAACTTTACTCCTAAACTCGATTAATGAAATTAACAAACACATGTGGCAGTCCGGGGATTCGAACCTAGGATGCTCACACCGAAAATCAACACACTTATGCATTGCACCACAAAGACAGTTAAAGGATGTTGCACAAGCCTATGATTTATTATGCAGTTTCGAATCCTGCATACCAATCTTAGCATGTACAATATCCCAACTGCACTATCGGAGGCTATGCATAGGTGAAAGGAAATAGTAATTATTAGATTACTAATATTTTTGTTTTGTTAATATTTAATTTAATGAAAACTTGCATTACTTTCATTTATTATATATATACAGTATATATATACATATACAGTATATGCATATATCTATCTATCTATCTATTGCCTGACGCCGTGATCCCCGAAGGGGTGGCCACGAACGAACCGCCCCCATGCACCTCTGTCCCCAGTCAGTCGATGCCCCTCCCCCCAACCAGCACCGCCTTCGTTCATGTACTTCCTCACTCCATCCTTCCACCTCTCATTCGGTCTACCTCTCCCTCTCTGTCCCTCCACCTCGCTCTCGTACACCCTCTTAGTCATTCTCTCGCTTTCCATACGTTCCATATGGCCGAACCATCTCAATTTGTTCCTTTTCACACTTTCCAGCACATCTACCTCCACACCACACCTCCTTCTTACTTCCTCATTAGTCTGTCTATCCCTCCATGTAACTCCGCACGCACTCCTTAAGTAATTCATTTCCACTGCTCTCACTCTTGGTCTGAGTCTCTCAACCAACGTCCATGCTTCGCTTCCGTAAGTCAGTGTCGGGATTACCACACTAGTCATGCAAGGACTTCTTCACTTCCATACTGACCACCCTATTTCTTGTTACTGCTTTTAGCGTTCCTACAACCCTCTTCCCCTGTTGTACCCTCTCCCACACTTCTTCATCCATAGTCCCATCTTTACTCAACACACTGCCCAGATACTTAAAAGAGTTGACAATCTCCATAGCCTGACCGTTCAGCTTCACCTCACACTCTGTGACTTCACCCCTTTCGAAGACCATAACCTTGCTCTTCCCTGCATATACCTTCAAATTCCGTTTTTCGCACACTGTTCCAAACTCATTTACCAGACCCTGCAACTCCCATTCATTATCACTCATCAGAACTGTATCATCCGCAAACAGCAGTGTAGGTAGCTTCCACTCAATTCCCTCCCTTTTCAGCAATACACCAACATCCACTGCTCTTGATAGTTTTCTTTCATGACTCCATCCATATATACAGTAAACAACCACGGGGACATCACATACCCCTGTTTCAAACCAACATTCAGGTCAAAGAACTCGCTCTGCTCACTCTCCATACGTACTGCCACCTTTGCACCCTCATACATGCTCTTCAATGCTTTCAGCAACTTGCCCTCTACTCCGTATATTCTAAGTACTTTCCACAAACCTTCTCTATCCACTCTGTCATAGGCCTTCTCCAAGTCCATAAAGGCAACATACACCTTTTGTTTCTTCTCCAGATACTTCTCCTACTTCTACTATATATATATATATATATATTTTGTTTCTATATTCCAACTACTCCCTCTCGGGCATAGGCTGATAGCCTTTACACTCTACCGCTGAACACGGTGAGGCCCGTGAGGTCTTGCTCCAGTCTAGGGAGTGAGATTCACGGCTCGAAGCAACTCCATCTCTGAAGCTGCTCCGCCTCTGTGCTTCACAGTCAAATCCCCCAGGCCCGGACCCTCACTCTCAGCACGCCACCTATTGAGCAATTAACTCACTAGGCATTGCCCCCCTGTAGCATATTTTTGAATATGGGAATATTCATACAATGCTATTTAATCAGGGAACAATGAGGGTATTTATTTGTCATTTCGGTATGCTGTGGTAATGCACTGATACTAGGTACAGCACAAATTCCATCCCAATAATATCTTCCCATTGACATATTGGGATTCGAACCCGGGTCCATTGGATTACCAGTCCAGTGGCAAGACCACTCTGCCACACCTCCCCTTATACAGTATATATATATATATATATATACAGTATATGTATATATATATATATATATATATATATATATATATATATATATATATATATACAGTATATATATATATATATATATATATATATATATATATATATATATACTGTATATACAGTATATATATATATATATATATATACATTCATTGAAATGTCGGGTTGGTATTTCAACTCAACTTGGTATAATCTCGATAACAATCTTGTAATAAGATATCTTGAGATAGAATATGCTCGACAGGGTCGCGTCTAGCTTTATATATCTTGCATCAACTCTTTATCCCAAGGCAGCATTCACACAATAAGAACACAATATTACTTCACACTTTAGTTTATTCAAATGGCATAGAATCATGAAATCAATTATATTGTTCTGTCATGTGGGGCAGACAATAACAGATAAACAAGTGACGTATCAAATATAGAATGGTCTATAATGATAACTTAATTATAACATACACACACAGTATCAGTAATATAAAATATGTTATGCCCTGATTTTATACAGGATTAACGTTTGATCAAGGCGAGTTCTTCGAAACTGGAATATCAGATGTTCATGCAAATACATATAAGGAATCAATAGAACACATGATATAATTTCTGAATGTGGTTTGTAATACAGCTTTATTTATGTAGCACTTATTAGCATAGAAAAATAATAAATTCACTTAGTGTGACGCCTACCAGCGTTGGCAGAATCGCCTCCCGGTAGCCACTAGCGCTCGCCAGGGCAGTGAAATGGGCTACAGTTATCAGAGAATGTTATACTTTCTTTCTTGTGAATCGTCATGTCACAGGCAGTATAGAAGTGGTCTTTATTTTCGTCTGTGACAATGCATTATATTTTATATCATCAGTTATAAGTTTAATGTATAAGACTGAATGATACAGCTAGAGAGTGTGAGTGAGTAAGTGCAGGAGGCAGAGGGTAGTACGCGTAGTGTTACGTGTTGTCTTGGTGACGTCATGCCACGGCCGGGCCCTCTGAGTGGCTGGCCGCCTTGCCGCCCTCCTGCCACGGCAGGAAGTGGTCCCCCCGCACTCCCTGCTGCCTTTGTGCCTTTCTTGCTCAGAGCTTGCCTGACCAGCATACCCTTCACACCTCCCTTGCCACCTGTCCCCGACTTCTACCTATAGAACACTTTCTCTCTCTCTCAACTTCTTACCTCTTATGCTTCTAATCTATTTAATATCATAATTCCCCTTTGGTTCTGCACGATTTCATATATCGGCCATCGTATTATATGCTGAAGCTCTCAGATATTTCATGTTTAGTTAGACATTTTGGAGGGGTTAACATTTTGTCTGTAGAGGTTCGACACACTTGCGGTATCTCCCTACCTATTTTTTGGTTGTCTGCTGGGCTATTTAATGCTAGACTGGGGTGAGGCTATTGGTGTTGTGATTTCCGATGTGTACCAGGTTTTGTTGAACTTGTACAATCGCAACGGATACGTGGGAAGCCTAGGTTGTCTTTCTGACTGTGTACCTTGTGAGTATAGCACTGTGTTGCGAGTGAGGGCTTTTGCCTCTACCACCCAACACTGTGCTAACTCGTTTTGCTTTGACTTGAAGAGGGTCGCCAGGAGAGAACCAGATACTAGCGATCTGGATCTCTCAAGAGAGCACCCCGTCATTTAACGTAATTTGGCCGTACAGTCTTAAGGACCTCGCTAGGCTACGAGCCGCTTACTCAGCCATTGTTTCCTAGCCTACGACATCCCAGCTAGACTTTATTCGCCTAGCAGACACCCGATTAGGATTATAAACTCTTATGTTATGTATGTAGCATTTTTATTCACGTTGATTGTAAGCCTTGGTTGTTGTTGAGTTGCACAACCTGAGCAGGCTTTTGCGTTGCCTGAGGAAGTACTTCTTTTGTTGTTGGAGATAATACTATTGCACATTTATCGTTATTCCTGTGCCAGTTAACACTGTATGTCCCTACACTTGTCATATCTTGTTCCTGCTCTATATAACAGTTCAAAATCCGATTCGATCATCTTAACTCCTTCAGACATATTATGTTCCAGTAAGTCTATGGAGGCGGGGGCCCGGTATCATTGCCACTGCACCACACAACTGTCAAAACTACACTGCTGACCGTTAGAATTGTCGGAGAAACCTGGGGTTGCCACCAACCGACAGATCTTCATCTAACTTACCGGACTTACTGAGCTCCATATGACGCTAGGGCGTCATATAACTTACTCTAGAATTATGAAGATAAGTCCATATGACGCGGTAGCGTCATATGAGTTTTTGGTTCACTCTGTCATATGACGCTTTAGCGTCATATTAGTCTGAAGGAGTTAAGCAGCATCAGACTTTCTTCAGAAGATTCCTGTTCGATGCTTTAGGACTTTCATTCACTTTCTTTAATATAGGAGTGACAGTTATTATTGTTTAGAGTAACTTTAATTATACCTTCTTCTTGTTTGCATTAAATCATTCCAGTGATTTAATTAAGCTCTCTATCTTTTTCCTTGTATACATTATTAACGTAATTGTATGTTGTTGTGATCAGGCTGTATCAGAGATCATCAGCCTGTAGTAGTAGTGCATTTATACCGAGTTAGAGGATACCCCGTTATCGCAGATTTAACTCTGGAGGGTATAGGTGTCTTTGTGCGCCGGCATTATAAGTTCGAGGGTTGGATCTAGTGTTACCGTTGTGGCTGTGTGCCTTTCTAGTCCAATGATTAAGAACCCTTGTTTTATACGAGTCCCGGTCGTAACAAATGGCGACCTTACCAGGATTTTGTGAACTTAGAGAAATATTGCAAGAGTGTTGTGGTCATTTGTTTTTGTTTGAAGGAATATAGTGGACACAGATTTTTTTTTGGCAAGTAGTATAACACTTAAGAGTCTTCAAGCATTTTTGAGTGAAGGTATTTTTGAAGTTTAGGTACTCCTTTTTTTTTTATAAACGTTGAGAATTTTCGGTGGACACTATGTCGGACGACGGATCAGTGTACAGTGAGGACACAGTACGGGAAGCAGGCTCTGAGGTGCAGAGGCTGGGTTTGTTAGATGTCATGAGAGTAATAACTAGTGAGGAGGATGCAAGGAAATTTCTGGAAATGCCTATTACTGTTATCGGGAATTTAGATAAAGAGGTTAATTTACATATCACTGGTACATGAAATATCCCAACAAATAGTTATATTATAATTACCAACGACGTAGTCGTTGATGGGTGTAATCCAGTCCCCCACACGCGGCTAGTTCAATTGTATGACATGTAGGAATGTTCACATAATACAATATCGATACAATGAACTTAGCTTAGAGGACTGGTGATGTAGGACTGTTGTTAATATTATTAGTAGTTGTAGCACATGGTGAACTGTGGGTTGAGTCAGGGGCGGGGGAGGAGATGTTGACTGTATGGTGTTGGTTGAGAGACTAAAGGGCCGGCGTCCGATCGCTTCGCGAAATTACATATGGCTGCCGGCTCATAATAATTATAACCCATAACTTGGTTTCATAATACATCTAGAGCTGATGTAGATATTTATACATTACAGTTAATATTTAACCTAACTTAAGAATAAACTACAATACACAAAGAACCAGCCGAAATCGTACATGCGATACGATACCGCCAAATTCAAATGTCCTATTGGACCTAAAACTGTCGGGATCATTACCCTATTCCCGACATATTGCCCGCCACCAAAATGATATACAGGAGCTATATACAGAGAACAACAAAAGGACATCGAAGTCAAAGATCACCTAGTTTGATCTTTGATCTCCAAAGATCCACGGAACTCATAGCCGCCCTCCTTTTGGGACGAGCGCCACCTGAAGCCTGAGGAGGATCATCCTTCTCATTATCAGCTGCCCCACCTTGAGGAGCACTGTCACCAGCATTCTCCCGCGGAGGGGTATCAGTAGAGATGCCAGGATCATCCGGCAGTTCTACATCCTGCTCCAGGGGATATAACCTTACGACTGGGCGAGTAGTAACCCCAGTCGAAGTTCGTATTCTACCAACCCTTATAAGACCATCAATGCCCTGGAACAAATCGATAATCCTCCCAAGGTTCCAAAATAACCTAGGACGCTCATCATGAATCAGGACGATATCCCCGATACGAGGCCATCGTTGATTTGTCCCTTTGATCTTATTAGAGTGACGCTCGCGAAGAGACAGCAAATATTCTTGGATCCACCGTTTCCATAGATCGTCGGACACCTTGTTTACATACTGGAAGCGACGACGTGTGGCGTCAGCATTGCCGAACGTAGGGTCATGCAGATCTTCGTCATTTACGGACGATCTAGGAAAGGTATTAAGGGTTCGTCCACGTGTCATCATGGAAGGCGAAATGGGTAAGAGGTCATCAACATCTGCCGAGGTATAGGTCAAGGGCCTCTCGTTGACTGACATCTCAATTTCTATTAAGATGGTTTGCAACTCCCGTCTGGTCACCAGTGCCCTTCCTAATACCTTCTTCAAGGCAGATTTGACGATACCGATTGGTCTCTCCCAAATCGCCCCGAACCATGGTGCATGTGCTGGTATAAATCTCCATTGACAACCCTTTCCAGTGAGGGTAGCCACAACCTGCGGGTCATCCATTAAACTCTGGAGATATTTAGAGGCCCCGACAAAACAAGTCGCATTATCGCTCATAATAATTTGAGGGAAACCATTGCGGCCTGCAAAGCGTCTTAGAGTATGCAAAAACCCCTCACTGGATAGGTCGTCAATCAATTCAATATGAATTGCTCTGGTTACCGCACATGTGAATAGGACGGCATATACCTTTATGATATTACCGGGCGATTCTCTAACATGAATCGCTCCGGTGTAGTCTACCCCGGTTACCTGAAATGGTTCAGTCCTTTGTACCCTGAACTCAGGCAAGGGAGGTAGATCAACTGGGGAGTAAGGCTTACCCTGTAATCTTTTACAGATAGTACAGTTATTGTGGATCCCTTTAATTGCTTGTCGCATCTTAGGGATCCACCAACGTTGTCGCATATACGCCAGAACATAATTTACGCCAAAATGTAGGCAGGTCCGATGGCATTGGCGAATCAACATTTTGGTAATCAAATGAGAGGAGCTAAGGAGGACAGGATATTTAGCAGAATCAATAATGTCCGCTTTTTGTATCCTGCCTCTACACTTAATGATGCCTCCTTCCATATATAATCCTAGCTGCCTCATTAAGTTTGAGGGTTTGGCCTTTGACTCCTTGCTCAGGATTTGATGTTCAGTAGGATAAGATTCCTTTTGTACTAAACATATTAGTTTTGCTTCTGCTGATCTCAATTCATGGAGTCTGATATGCTTCGAATCTTCACTAAGGAAAGACCCATGAGCCCGACTTCTCATGTTGTTAATGAAACGGTATATCCATGCAAATACCCGTATTACTTGATCATAGCTGCCGTAACGTTCCCACTCTACCAACTTGTTATCCTGATGTGTAGTACTCACATTCGAACTACTTAACACATCATCTTGAGGCCGACCTGAAGGAGCAGATATGCATTCCCTGAAATCCTGAGGCCATTCAGTTGGAGATGTAAGCCATGGAGGTCCATGCCACCAAATAGAGAACGACATAAACTGCTGCGCCGAGATCCCCCGGGAAATTATGTCACTGGGGTTATCCCTGGTGCTCACATAGCGAAATGTAGCTGTAGGAACTAAGTTATGAATCTCATCAGTGCGATTAGAAACATAAACAGGTAACACTTTCTGGCTGTGTACCCATGAAAGCGCTATTTGACTGTCGCTCCAGACATAGACGTTATTAATCTGTAGTATGTCTGCATAGGCATCCAGTGTAAACTTTATTAGACGAGCAGACAGAAGCAATGCAGTAAGTTCTAATTTAGGAACTGTAATCTTCTTTATAGGGGCTACTTTGGCCTTCGCTATAGCCAGCGTCGCTTCACTACCATTGCATATGTATATGGCAGTACCGTACGCACTATTACTAGCGTCAGAAAAGGCATGTAGATCCACCTGTTGACCATTAATCACCTGACGATTAAGTTGGACCTTGCAACATGTGGAAAGGTCCGACCGAATCAACCGCCAAGTATCTTGTAACTCAGTCGGGAGGGGCGTATCCCAATCTAGTTTTAGCCGCCATAGTTGCTGTAAAAACATACGAGCACGGATTGATACAGGCAGCAAAAAACCTAGGGGATCAAACAACCTCGCTGACAAGCTTAAGCAGTTTCGCTTGGTCATAAGCTCACCGCCGCATGGGGTGTGACAGAAGGATATACAATCTGTGGTAGTGTCCCATTTGTGGCCTAAAAACTTCACCTCACTATTCTCAGTAGCTACACCGTCAGAAGCAAATTGACCTTTCAAAAGATCACTATTAGTGGCCCATTCTCTTAAGTATAAATGAGCCTTGGCAAATATATCACGGATCTCCCAGCATCTCTTGAGCAATAAATCTTCATTGTCTCCGGTGCCTTGAAGATTGTCCACATAGATCCCCTGCTTGATCTCATTCTTGAAGTCAGGATCTAGTCCAGCCTCCTCAAGATGACGCAAGATAGTAGCGTTGAGAAGGAACTGGGAACAGGTCGCCCCGAATAAGACGACTCTGAACCTGTAGACCAGATACTCTGAATCTAGATCCATTGGGTCCCGTGGCCATAAAAATCTTGTCGAGTCTCTGTCTTCACGATGGAGTTGAAGCATCAGGAAGGCCTTCTCAATATCGGCGACCCATGCAAACTTATGACATCTGAAGCGCAACATGATTTGCGCTAGATCAGAGACCAGGGACGGACCCGTGTACAGACAATCATTCAGACTATAGGAGCGATCACTGGATTTAGCAGAGCAGTCATACACAATACGAACAGGAGTGGTGGAACTGTCCTTTTTAATCCCATGGTGAGCAAGGTAATGGATGTCATCCCCATACTCACTGAGATCTACTCTCTCCACAAATCCACGTTGTACCTGCTCGGCTAAAACTGCCGCATAAGTCTCGCAATAACTTGGATCCTTGACAAACTGCTTCTGAAGGCCACGTAACCTACCAAGTGCTAGATGGAAATTAGTAGGTAATTTACTCTTGTTATCATTCCAAGGGAGCCTTACCACATACTGACCTCTGCCAGAGTCATACGTTACAGTCTCTTCATACGAGCTTAACGCTAGCTTGGACTCACGATCAAGTTCATGTGGGTCAATTCCAATATTGTCCAAGTCCCATAGCTTATCTATATCAGTACATGTATTATTGGGCACATTTGGCCTAATATATTTATCTATGGGGCTTACTGCTACCTTGAGGACCGTAACCACCTCCACTTGTGTGTCTTGAGAGGAAGTGTCATAGGATCCAGTAATGGCATACCCTTGGATCGTGGGGAGCATTATAAGCTTATCTACCCGCCGATATCCAGGGTGAACCAGGTCGTAGTAATAATCAGCTCCGACCAGTAGCATAATACCATTGTTAGCAGAGAGTTGATCATCAGCCAGTTTATACCCCTTGCTTCTGAGATATTTCAAATGTGGTTGAATCTCTGATGCTATATAGAAACTGGGTAGTGTGTCGACCACAACAGCCTTGATGGGACATACTTTTTTTCTACAAACATATGAAATCTCCACTATATCATAGTCACTGGAATCTATTTCACCAGTGAAACCATGGAGACGCAAATTCTCTTGACCCTTGCTGGTACACTTGAGCTGGGGTAATGATGACCGCAGAACGAATGACCTCTGTGAGCACTGGTCAAGTAAGGTGCGCGTCATTATAGTATTATTATTACTCCCCACTACTGGCAGCATCATAGTAGGAAGCAATTGACATTCTCGAGAAGCAATGGACATGGCAGATACTTTATCACCCTCGCTCTTACCTTTCTCATGTGACTCTTTGGGGGTTCTCCCCTTTTCTTTGCCGTCGTGCCGATCAGACTGGGTGCAAAGGGAAAACCAATGTTTCCCCTTGCAATACTTACAAGGTTTGATGTAGGAATTGGTGCAGGTACTGTTGAAGTGGTCTCTTGCCAGACAGCTGGTACATAACTTAAGCGATTTAGCCTTGCTAACCTTCTGTGTAGCCTTAGGATACTTAGGACACTGATACCACAGATGACTGTGGACACTGCACAACTTACAACCTAATGAAATTGGCCTTTTCTGTTTAGGAGAAGTCTGTACCGGGAAAGCTGCAGTAGATGGCGACATCTCCACTTGTCGGTAGTGTCCAGTACTCTCCATATTGAAGACTTCAGTCTGGTACACCTGCACCAACGCTTCCAAGTTTAGTGGAGAGTTGCTTAGTTGTCGTCGTAAGATTTCCCTTAGGGGAGAGGGTATCTTATTCAAGATATTCACACTAAATATCTCCTCCTTGGTGACGGCCATTGTCTCCATAGATCGGAGGAGGCTCTCAAAGGAGGCATAGTACTCCTTTAGGTCCGCCACATCATAGGATGGAGGATCTAGTGTGAAGAATTTGGTAATTAAAGCGGTCTTGATGACTTCCACTCTCCCGTAAGTTCTCTTCAGCAACTCCACTGCAGACTCGTAGCTGGTAGCTTCTAGCTTGTACCCATCGACTAACTTCAATGCCTCCCCTTTCAATTGACCACGGAGATATGTGAACCTTTGGATGGATGTGAGTGTTTTATTATGATGGACGGAACACTCAAAAATATCCCAAAATCCAGTCCAGGTAGCCGAATCCCCGGAAAAGGTAGGCAAAGTAAGCTTCGGCAGGTTAAAACCAGTCGCCTTTGGTGTACCGGTATCCTTAACAGAGGTTGATTCTTGGGTGGAAGATAGTCTGGCTAAGGCTGTATTAACGTCCTCAAAGTACTCAAGATCTGCCGACATTTCTTCTTCCACATCGTCAGTAACTGTCAATAAACCATATACCTGCTGAGCATAACTATCATAAGTAGCTAGCGATTTAGTAACAGTAGCAAATTTACCTTTTATCTGATCAGCCGTGGCACTTATTAAAAATTCATCAAGATCTCTTAAACATCTATTTAAACTTCCCTTCATCCCTCCCTTAAGAATCTTAAGTTTCTTTAAATCTGTCATCGTTAAGGTCTAATTTTAAGCAACTTAAACTACAATGAGGTCAGACTACAAACCGTTAATCGCTTAGGAATCAACAGCGGCAAACCCCCATTACTTAAGAAATTTACTCAAAAAGAATTACATAATACTTACATCCCCCTTAATATAAACTATCGAAAGGAAATTATCTAACTAGACAAAAGAATTAAATACTAAATCCATTAAAAGAAAGGGTAAGGTGAAGCACTAATTATTGTAAGCCCTTTATAGGTAAGCCTAGTTGGTTAAGCTACAATCATGAGGTCTGACTATTAACTGTCAATCGCTTAGGAATTAACAAAGACCGACACTCATGACCGCCACTTTAAGCAACTAGGCCTAGGCTATTATGAAATTTAAATATAAAAGGTCACATGAGAACCCTCCCCACCAGCATAATTAATAATGAGTCCCACAAAGACAAAACACAACGAACACCACAGGCACACCACCAAAGCGAAATGAACAGCAACCGCAGACACCTGCAGGCCTAGACTGCTTAGCCTAGCCTAGCCAGGAGCGCAAAATGGTGCCCGACGGAACTACCCCTACCCCAATCTCCAGCCCAGCTAACCCACCAAAAAACGTCAAGGATCACACGCCCAAAAAACCCTGGAAACTAGTCCCAAAAAAGATAGAGACGGCGCCTAAATGGTAAAAAACATGAGGGAAGAAGCTGGGTGTAAACTAGGGAACGGCAGTCGGCCAACAACGCGCGAGGCGGCAGCCATTTGTAAGCCCACAAGCGTCAAGGAAGCAAACAAAACGGTACTACGGTAAGGAAGCTTTAGGGCACGAAGGACCATTATTTATCGGGAATTTAGATAAAGAGGTTAATTTACATATCACTGGTACATGAAATATCCCAACAAATAGTTATTTTATAATTACCAACGACGTAGTCGTTGATGGGTGTAATCCAGTCCCCCACACGCGGCTAGTTCAATTGTATGACATGTAGGAATGTTCACATAATACAATATCGATACAATGAACTTAGCTTAGAGGACTGGTGATGTAGGACTGTTGTTAATATTATTAGTAGTTGTAGCACATGGTGAACTGTGGGTTGAGTCAGGGCCGGGGGAGGAGATGTTGACTGTATGGTGTTGGTTGAGAGACTAAAGGGCCGGCGTCCGATCGCTTCGCGAAATTACATATGGCTGCCGGCTCATAATAATTATAACCCATAACTTGGTTTCATAATACATCTAGAGCTGATGTAGATATTTATACATTACAGTTAATATTTAACCTAACTTAAGAATAAACTACAATACACAAAGAACCAGCCGAAATCGTACATGCGATACGATACCGCCAAATTCAAATGTCCTATTGGACCTAAAACTGTCGGGATCATTACCCTATTCCCGACAACTGTTAACCGGGTAGCGGGGATTGATCGGTATGGTCTCCAGTGTTTGGCCACGGTCATGGGGCATGTGGGCACTAGCAGTATGACGAGAAGTGACCTGGTGGCATGTGTGCTGGGCGGGGTGCGTGGTGCACAGGGTGGAGCGGGTGCTTTGGCACCTTCAGCCAAGCCCCCGCTCCACTCTACTCCCATCGTGCTCTCTAGAACACCGGATCAGACGTTCCCGCAGGCCGATAGTCACTGGCAGCGTGGTTTGCCCCCGGGTGGATCACAGGGGGGGTCTCCAATTGTTGCATCTCCTCCTCCTCAAGGTTTAACTGCAGATATGATCTTCCAGCTTGAGTTGGCTAAGATTGAGCAACGAAAGCATGAATCTGAGATTGAGATGGCTAAGATCCAGCAACGGCAGCGAGAGAATGAGGCTGAGGAGAGAAAGGCTGAGCTTCAGGTTGAGGCCACGAAGTACTGTGCAGACAGAGATCTTGAGAAGTCTAGGGTGGAGTCAACAGGGCAGCGTCTCGGTTCTGGGAATCGAGGTCTTGATCAGTCTTTATCGCACCTGCTCAAGTTGGTCCCTGTATTTGATGAGTCGGGTGTCACCGAATTTTTCATGCGTTTTGAGAAGTGCCGGGAGCACCAATGGCCCGAGGTTAAGTGGGCAGCCCTTGTTTCCTCTAGGTTGGTTGGCAAAGGACTCAAGGCATATGATGCGTTGCCCTTGGAGTCTTGCGTCGATTATGAGGTATTGAAGGAAGCTGTTCTGCGGGCGTACGAGTTACAACCAGAGACGTACAGATTGAAGTTCCGGGGTGTAACGAAGGGTCGTGAGTGCACCTTTCTTGAGCATGCCCGGGATCTGTCTGATGCATTTAGGAATTGGCTGAGATCGGAGAAAGCAACGACGTTTGATGAGATAAAACAGTTGATGCTTCTCGAGCAGTTCTTTAAGTGTACGGGCAGCGATCTGACGTTGAATCTTAAAGAAAAGAACCCGAAAACTCTTCAGGAGGCAGCTGAGATGGCTGACCGTAGGCTATCGCTGATTCGTGGGTGAGGGTCTGCACAACGGAACGATGCAGGTAACAAGGGGCGCAACACTCCACCCCCCCGAGTCAGTGATACACCATATAACAATAACTACAAGAGCAATGATATTAATTCTGACCATAAACCTATTACCATCCCGTTTAAGAAGGGTCAGAGCCCTTCCCCACCTCAAGGGAAGCCCAAGGGGGAGTTAGAGTGTTTTCATTCTCATGAGAAGGGGCATTTTGCAAGAGCCTGTCCAAGCAAGCTACCTAATGTAGTTGTGTCTTTGGCTCGCAACATTGGGGTGTCCCCGAAGTCGTCTGAGTTTGCCCGGGGTATAACGTCAGAGGCTGGGACACAGCCAGTGGAGAAGAATCCGGAAGGCTCGAACCCTGTCCGCGATGTCTTTTGCGACCATCGAGGGCGTGGCTGCGTGAAGTGGGCTGGTAAGAAGCATGGAGTTGAGCTGTTGCGAGACACGGGTGCCTCTCAGACTTTAATGAAGAACTTTACTGGTAGACCAATAAACGTGGCACGGGTGGTTGTGGTGCAAGGTATCAATGCTATCAGGTCATACCCATTGGTCAGGATGGAACTGGAGGTAGATGGTGTGACACAAGAGTTGGATGTTGGAATTGTGGAGAACTTGCCTGTTGGGGGCGTCGACCTCCTTCTCGGCAACGACTTTGCGGTGCCTACTTCTGAGGTTTCACCCTTAGTCGTTGCCGAGAAGCCGGCCGACGTGAGTAGGGAGGAACAGGAGTGGGTAGAGAAGTGTCAAGTACAACCTATGGCGTGCGTTGTTACAAGATCTCTTGCATCCAAAGTGTCACAGCCTATTCCTCAGTCTCTAGACCAGCGGAGGAACGGTCGGAAGGAGCAAGCTAAAGTTGGGAGTTTTGGGAGTTTTGCTCCAGCGGCTCTCCTTAGCGGCTTAGTACTTGACTCAGAGGTGAGCTCCAGAGTGGCCCCAGAACCTGTCACCCCTACTGACATGGTTGGGCGTGATGGCACTCCGCGACTTAGTAGTTCCCAGTTGGAGGAGAGTTGTGGGAACGGGGCTATCAAACACGAGGACGGGGAAACATGTCATGTGAACCTGTTGGAGGAGTTTGTGAGGCAACCACCTGAGCAGCCTACTGTCCCTGCGTTGGTCTGCAGCGGCCAAGGTCGAGAAGGAGAGGGGGACAGTAGGGCACAGGTGGAGGAGAGTTGGGATTGTCATGTCTCGGCGGAGCAGTGGGCGGGGGACACGAGTCTGGTGGCTGTGGAAGCGCTAGAGCACCTGCCTGAGCGGCAGTGTGCAGCGCTCCAGCACCAGCTCGGTTCATACCCCACTGGTCGTGCCGAGCACCCGAGCCTCACAACTCAGGCGGTGCAAGATGTTCCGCGGGCAGGTCACTTGAATGGTTATAGACCGTTAGCCTCGTTGTTTCGGTGGTTCAAGGTGGGCGACGAGGCTTTGGCATGGTTGCCGGGTCAAGGTCGACCCATGGCTGCCAAGGGTGGTGGTCAGAAGGAGGACATTGAGCAGATTGGTGAGGTTGGCTGTGGAGTGGATGTGCCCGGTCGTCGCATAGCCTCCTAATGCTGCTCTAGTCGAATGCAACAGCCCTACCATAGACCGACTGTATCTGGCCATATCGCTAAAAGCGGTGATGCTGCGCAGGCAGATGTAGTTGCAAGGTATGCGGGGGTGCGCATGTACGGTATCGGCGGGGAAGCCTTAGCAATAATGAACTATGGGAGTGATTGCACAGGTGGTACTGATTGTCCCTCTCATGACCTGGCTGTTCTAGGGACGAAGGTGGAGAAGGAGGGAGACTACAGGTTAGAAGCTGCGGTCTCGGCTGGGTTGTGGGAGGGCACTAGGCATGTTGTTCTGCGAGATAAGTTGTTTACTAGGCTGTGGCAGTGCATCCGCATGTTTGTTACTTCTCCAGGCCTGATGTATGGGGTAGAATCCGACATGGAGGCTGGAGTTTAATTCCCTACCGTATAAATCCTGCTCAACAGCCTGTCGTGAAAACAGAGCTAGACGACATGTGGAAAAAGGGGCTGAGGGATAAGGGATATCGTAGGTGGTCGTTGCCAGTGAGTTTGCAACCGGAGTTGAGTGGCAAGATCCGTGTGTATGGTGATTGCAAGAGTGTGGAAGCATTATCCCTGACAGACGCCTATCCATTACCTAGAGTTGACGATACCATAGACCGCATCGGGGCTGCATCGCTAATCACGAAGGTAGAACTAGTGAAAGGTTATTGGCAGGCCCCGTTGCCGGAAAGAGCGAAGAGAAGTGCCAGTCTTGTGATGAACTGGGCAGTTTATCAGTGTCAGGTGTTGTTGTGCTGCCGGAACACAAGTTGGATGTGTGGCATGCTAAGGGCACTGATAATGTTTTGGCTGATTGTTTGTCACGGGAGGGTTTGTTTGCAGGAGAACCCTCGCCGTTCAGTCAGTGTGTATTGAGAGTGGAGTAAAATAGGCTTGCCCCTGTAGAGCAGCCGTCAAAAAACAACATTAAAATTAAATAAAAAAAAAATCACATAAAAACTCTTTCTTTTGATAGTTAATTGTAAGTTGCCAATGTTATAGCTAAAGTCCTAAGTTGAACCTGTCTTTCACTTAGGAGGCTGGGCTCTGTGAAGCTCGCTCTGGGAGCATAGCAGGCTAAAATTTTACTATTATGTTTGGGAGGGGTTATAAGATTTTATTTATGCTAAAATGTTGTTTTGTTTATGATTGAGCTTTGCATTTCATTTCTGGCGGAGTGGCTGGTTGTGGCGGGTCTTGTCGGCATTCTGCCTTGTCATATATCATGCTCGCCTAATGTTGAGCGTCCTATATCTTGGGTGGGGTGTGACACCTACCAGTGTTGGCAGAATCGCCTCCCGGTAGCCACTAGCGCTCGCCAGGGCAGTGAAATGGGCTACAGTTATCAGAGAATGTTATACTTTCTTTCTTGTGAATCGTCATGTCACGGGCAGTATAGAAGTGGTCTTTATTTTCGTCTGTGACAATGCATTATATTTTATATCATCAGTTATAAGTTTAATGTATAAGACTGAATGATACAGCTAGAGAGTCTGAGTGAGTAAGTGCAGGAGGCAGAGGGTAGTACGCGTAGTGTCACGTGTTGTCTCGGTGACGTCATGCCACGGCCGGGCCCTCTGAGTGGCTGGCCGCCTTGCCGCCCTCCTGCCGCGGCAGGAAGTGGTCCCCCCGCACTCCCTGCTGCCTTTGTGCCTTCCTTGCTCAGAGCTTGCCTGACCAGCATACCCTTCACACCTCCCTTGCCACCTGTCCCCGACTTCTACCTATAGAACACTTTCTCTCTCTCTCAACTTCTTACCTCTTATGCTTCTAATCTATTTAATATCATAACTCCCCTTTGGTTCTGCACGATTTCATATATCGGCAATCGTATTATATGCTGAAGCTCTCAGATATTTCATGTTTAGTTAGACATTTTGGAGGGGTTAACATTTTGTCTGTAGAGGTTCGACACACTCGCGGTATCTCCCTACCTATTTCTTGGTTGTCTGCTGGGCTATTTAATGCTAGACTGGGGTGAGGCTACTGGTGTTGTGATTTCCGATGTGTACCAGGTTTTGTTGAACTTGTACAATCGCAACGGATACGTGGGAAGCCTAGGTTGTCTTTCTGACTGTGTACCTTGTGAGTTTAGCACTGTGTTGCGAGTGAGGGCTTTTGCCTCTACCACCCAACACTGTGCTAACTCGTTTTGCTTTGACTTGAAGAGGGTCGCCAGGAGAGAACCAGATACTAGCGATCTGGATCTCTCAAGAGTGCACCCCGTCATTTAACGTAATTTGGCCGTACAGTCTTAAGGACCTCGCTAGGCTACGAGCCGCTTACTCAGCCATTGTTTCCTAGCCTACGACATCCCAGCTAGACTTTATTCGCCTAGCAGAAACCCGATTAGGATTATAAACTCTTATGTTATGTATGCAGTATTTTTATTCACGTTGATTGTAAGCCTTGGTTGTTGTTGAATTGCACAACCTGAGCAGGCTTTTGCGTTGCCTGAGGAAGTACTTCTTTTGTTGTTGGAGATAATACTATTGCACATTTATCGTTATTCCCATGCCAGTTAACACTGTATGTCCCTACACTTGTCATATCTTGTTCCTGCTCTATATAACAGTTCAAAATCCGATTCGATCATCTTAACCCTTTGGCGCACGATGACTCGTTCAGAGTCATTAGGTATTTTTTTCCTAGGCGCACGATGACTCGTTAAGAGTCATTAAACTTAAAAATATTCGCCAAAAATTAAGTTTTCGTCTGACGCGTGTCATATTTGGCACAGATATTAAGTATTACGTCTAGTTCAATGGGTACAATTGGCAACCCCCTCAGTTTAACCGTTTACTCACGGCTGGCTGGGAAGTGAGCAGAGTACAGCTCAGTCTGTGTTTCGATACTTTCACGTTTATTCGTGTATCTCAGTAAATATTTGGTTTATAGTAATTCTGAAGTTACCAGTGGAATCCTCATTAAATTCATATATGTATGCAAATCAAAAATGTTGCGGGCAACATTTTAAGCTAGCGCGAGTTGGAGATAAGGTATTTACTTTTTTTTTTACAATTCTTATTTCGGAGTGCCCCAATGTGGTTGTTTTGTATTTATTCTATGTTTTTATTAGCTTATCTTCAAGTTCAATCAATAACGAAGCCGATGGTACCTCATTAATCCAAATACAAGGATTTTTTGGTGGATAAAAACGTCACAGAAACAAATTATCGCCGGGCACAAAACTGGCTCTGAGTGAGCTGAGATATAATTTGGGAGTGGGAAAAACTTTGATTGGAAACTATAGGTGCGCCAAAGGGTTAACTCCTTCAGACATATTATGTTCCAGTAAGTCTATGGAGGCGGGAGACCGGTATCATTGCCACTGCACCACACAACTGTCAAAACCACACTGCTGACCGTTAGAATTGTCGGAGAAACCTGGGGTTGCCACCAACCGACAGATCTTCATCTAACTTACCGGACTTACTGAGCTCCATATGACGCTAGGGCGTCATATAACTTACTCTAGAATTATGAAGATAAGTCCATATGATGCGGTAGCGTCATATGAGTTTTTGGTTCACTCTGTCATATGACGCTTTAGCGTCATATTAGTCTGAAGGAGTTAAGCAGCATCAGACTTTCTTCAGAAGATTCCTGTTCGATGCTTTAGGACTTTCATTCACTTTCTTTAATATAGGAGTGACAGTTATTATTGTTTAGAGTCACTTTAATTATACCTTCTTTTTGTTTGCATTAAATCATTCCAGTGATTTAATTAAGCTCTCTATCTTTTTCCTTGTATACATTATTAACGTAATTGTATGTTGTTGTGATCAGGCTGTATCAGAGATCATCAGCCTGTAGTAGTAGTGCATTTATACCGAGTTAGAGGATACCCCGCTATCCCAAATTTAACTCTGGAGGGTATAGGTGTTTTTGTGCGCCGGCATTATAAGTTTGAGGGTTGGATCTAGTGTTACCGTTGTGGCTGTGTGCCTTTCTAGTCCAATGATTAAGAGCCCTCGGTTTATACGAGTCCCGGTCGTAACATTAGGAAAATATGAAGGGGCAAAAGATTCAGTATCAATATTGGTCTTTCAATTCTTCTAGCACGATCGTGGATCTGGATGGAGCGTGCACTACCACTTTCAACACTCAGGTATTATTCTTCTGAGAGAGGTACAATATGGAAGATTATAGAATTTCACTCGTGGGGTATCTATTCAGTTCTTATAAGTATCATATGAAGTTATTGCGTATACCTTATGCTCTGTTATTTCTTTAGATGCGTACCTATATTCCGATATTTAATTTCACGAAACACGGAAGATTAGTTATGGAACAAAATTATATACTTGGTTGACTGTTAATGCATGGTATATGAATTTGTCACTGAGATTATTTACTTTACGACCTATCCCACAAACTCTCGGGATCTCAAAATATCTATACCATAATCTCCAAAATAGGGAGCACTCATTATATGGCTCAGGGTAAATACTGTCGCTATAATTATCTCTTAGTATCTTTGCACTGATATCGAATTCGTTGGCAATAGACAGGGAACACTGGTGATATAACTTGAAGTACTCGTCATGGGTAGCAAATAACTAAGGGGGGGGGGGGGGGGGGAGGCACAGGTGAACAATCGATCATATAGCTAGGTATCTCCGCACTGATACAAATAATAATTAATAATGCACTGTTGAGTTATCTTCTTAGTATCTTGATGCGCTGTCGTTGAGGGTTTCTTGGCTGCTCCGTGGGCCGTCCAGGGTGTCCAGTCATGTGAAGAAGTTACAGTTGGGTTAATGGGCTTTGGGTCTTAAATGTGGTTCCGTAACTATGAGGAGTACAGTTGGTCACCACATCGAACTAACGCAAGTATTCTAGGAATGTAGCTTTCGAACAAATACTTGACTATTCTGACCTTTAATATTAACCAGTGATGAAGTTCCGTTCAGGCACTCTTGGGGCTAGGATTTTAAATGTTATGTTTCAGGTAGGGCCGGATTAACAAAACATCGGACGAATGCAAGAGGAGTCGATACAAGTAACTCTTCTTGACAGTGTCTAATCTTTTTAAGAGGTTCAAAGAACTTGGGCGGTGTTTAACCTTTTAGTCACAAATCCTGGTGGGTTGCCACAGACAAATTTGTGCCTAGGATCTGTATATGCTAAGTGCTCCTGAGAGTATCTCGCATAGACCCTTCTAACACAACAGGTATTTCTCTCCTAGACCTTTGTGAGTTAAGTGCCAGCTAATGTTTAAGATAATAAGTGTACTGAAAGGTAGGTTGCCTTCGTCCTTCAATATTCTTATTAGGTTAGAGGAGAAACTAATATGAATAACTATATTAAATTCTGGGTGGCCAGAAGTAATTAGTTATACGTATGTAGCTCTTGTTGCACTATATAAATGATTAGAAACCCAAATGGAAAAGGACATACCAGCAATGAGTTTTTAATACACTTACTTTGTATTTATATATATATTATTTAAGGTCTCGATATTAACCAATGGGTAGCCACGATTAATAAATATCCAAAAAAGTGTATATATATCACTGACAGTATCACAGACTCTGGGGTGCCGTTCGTCAGTAACTAGTCTTTAGTGGGGGTATAAAATAGTCTTCAGTCAGAGCGGGTTGCCGATCGTACAGAAGCGATATTTCTACTTACTTGAGTTCTCTCCTCCCAGGGTTTATATAGAAGGGGCTGCTCGGTGATGTCGAGTCTGCATGATGGTTGGTTTACTGTTATCAGAGGGTTCTAGGAATGGGAGACGTAAGGTTTAGCTTTACATATGGTGCTCTATTGGAGGGCTTACTTAATTGGGTAATGGAAATAGTAGATGTAACATTACTTATTTGTGGAGATAACAGGACTTCAAGCTGGCAAGCTTTCTGAGGTGTGGAGGAAGTTGGAGCTGGGGTGTTGTCTAGGCTTGTAAGTGGTTCACTTTATTTTTGGAGGCAGCTGTGTACTGTGGCGGCTGAGGATTCGTTGCCTGGGTAATTCGTTCCTTATTTAACGTGTCTTGGATTATATAGTATGGGTAACTTACACATCTAACATATAAGGGCATGTGATGGAAGCATTGTTGGCAAGAGGTCCTCCACTGGGTTGCTTTCGAGGTCAAGGGGCGGGGTGCGTCGCTCGTTAAGGCCAGCTTGGTTGTTGTCTGCACTTGGAAAGTAAGTTACTTTACCTTGGAGGAAGCCGTGTACTGCGGTGGTGTAAGACGAGTGGCTGAATAGTTCCTTCCTTATCCTACGTATCCTGGATGATGTGGTATGGTAGTTAAAAACATCTAACATATCCGTGTACGTGAGGGGCCGGTTGCTGGGCAAAAGTTCCCTTGTTGGCCCCTCTTCAAGGTCAAGGGGGCAGAGCACGTCGCTATTCCTGGGTTGACCGGGGGTGAGAGCGGGGGTTCCTCCGTGACCTGACGTGGCCTCTACCCTGTAGTATACCGAACTATTTTGCATCTTGAAAAGTTTGATTCAGGGGAACAGGGAGTTATGGATTTCCTTTCTTCTTAGTTGGATAGAATCAGGATCTACCACTTTTGGTAGTAATGGGAAAGGTAGTATTCTGTGAGGGAGGTTTCCTGTAGTGCAGAGGTTAGGGGGGGGGGGGGGGGAAGTGAGGGTGTCCCGGGTTGTCAGGCAAACCGACCTCCTGCTATTTTGGTCGTGAGTGTAGAGGTGAATACTGGTTCCAGCCGGAAATGCCAGAAGCTGGGTTGGGCGAGATTAATTTTAGGAGGTACAGGGGGTCCAAAAAGGTGTATACAGTCATCGTCAAATGTATACCTCGTAACACAACAATTTTTGTCGTGTATCCTAACTTCTTCAACCTGAATTGTGGAACATAACTCTTGCTTAACTACATACACACCTAGTTACAGTTACTAGAAGGAAATAACTGGGCATGGGGCTACATACATATACACTCGTAAAGTAGAGAGATACTAGGTGTCTTTCCTTTATCTCTCTCTGAGATGGTTGTACGCAGATTGGTCATAGTTAAATATATGTAAATCAATACAATAATATTGCCAGGCATGGGGCCGCTACATGCATATACACTCGTAATGTAGAGAGATAATAGGTGTCTTTCCTTTATCTCTCTCTGAGATGGTTGTACTCAGGTTTGGTCATAGTTAAATATATATAATCAATACAATAATATTGCCAGGCAGCTACATGCATAATTATACACTCGTAATGTAGAGAGATAATAGGTGTCTTTCCTTTATCTCTCTGAGATGGTTGTACTCAGATTTGGTCATAGTTAAATATATATATAGATTAATACAATAATATTGCCAGGCATCCCCACTCCCTTAATTTGGATTGTGGGGCATAACTCTTGCCTAGCTACATACACGCAGTTATTAGAAGGAAATAATTGGGCATGAGGCTACATGTATATTATACTTATAAAGCGGAGAAAGAAATAAGTGTCTTCCTTCCTATAAGTTTTATTGGCATGGGAGATGAGGTTTTAGTTGTTTCTACTGTTTCTCATTGGTGTATGTGTTTACTCTGGTCTTCTTATGTATTTGTTTTACATGTATTACAGTCGTTTTACATAGGGTGATTTGAGTGTTCTAGAAAGGTTGCGAATATACCACTTTCTGGGAGGCGGGGGGGTCTGTCGCGGTCCCTTGCCGGCCATTTTGGGGCTCGTTGTCCCCCTGCTGTGACGCGGCAGTAGTCTCTCCTGGCTTGAGTCTTTGGCCTTGACCCGGTGATTATCACGGTGTGCTTGTTTCGTTTTCTTCCTCTGTCTTTCGTTGCTATCATGTTTAGTTGCATGGGAGATGAGGTTGTATTTGTTTCTATTGTGTTGCGTTTGTGTATGTGTTTGCATGGACATTCTTATGCACTTGTTTACATGTTTTACAGTTATGTTGTTCATAGGTCGCCAAGCATCTCTCTGAGGTGGTTGTATTTAGTTTTGGCCATAGTCAAACGCACACAAAATACAACAATATTGCCAGGTATGACCCTTACCTAAGCACAGACATGCATAACGAAAGTGTGGATGGCCTGGTGCTTACATAATTAACAACATACACAATGAACACAGCCACATGGAAGGTATTATAGCCTTCGTCATATTGATATGGTGGGGCATGGTTATTACATAATTAAATACACACTTAATCAATACATCAAAAATATCGAGTATCACAACCTTCGTAATATGAGTACTGGGGGACATGATTGTTACATAATACGTACATGACACGTGTCGGTGACATGGGTCTTACCTAATCAAATACCTACACCGATTACACGATAAGAGAAGAACCGACATGATCATTACCTATTTCGTTTCCTCAACACTCTGTAACTCCTCAGAGCTGTTACTAAGGACAACGTCAAAGGCTTACATAATGACACAAAGTAATATAATGTGTGTTGTATACTAGAAGGATCGTTGTTAACAAGACGTATAAACATGTGTGGAAGTAAATGGAATAGAAAAACAAATTCGTGGATAAAGATAGTTATCCTCTCCCACAGAGCCGGGTCCCTTCGTTCCTGGGGATCTCGTTGGGGATGGGGATCTCGCTCCCGGGAATTTCATTCCTGGTGCATTTCACTTCTGTCGCCTTTATAATTATGAGGTACGACCCCGTACCTCAAGGGTGGAGTAAGTATGTTTGTTTTGGTGGTTGTTTGTCGGGGCAGGTCCTGTCGATGGTGGGGTGATGTTGGTGGGAAATACGGTACTGGGAGGGGGGGCGGCGGCGGCTGTGGTTTTGACCTTGGAGGGTCGCTTTCAGTTTGGGAGGGAGAAACGGGTGTACCGTTAGATTTGGCGATGGTCTGGTTGGGAGCTGTCTTGATGGTTGTCTTGGATGGGTTTTGTGTGCATGAATGGTGGGTCTGTGGAGATTTAGAGGGTGGAGTTTGGCATGTGGGTGTGGTTAGGATTTGTTGAACGAAAACCTCGGTGTCATAGGGTTTGTTGGTGTGCGAGGGGTGATGGCGGTTGAGGTGGGTTGAGTTGATAAGGATGGCGGTCTTGAGGGATGGGGTATGGGGTATTGATAGGGAAAGTGTGGAGGGGGTCTGGGCAGCCAGGGTTGGGAGGTTTGGTGTGGGGGAGGTTTGAGAGGGGTTGAATTGGGACGGGTTATATTGTCGGGAGAGGCGTTGATGGGATTTCGAGGAGTGGCTGAGGCGGTGTGGAAAGACTTAGGGATATCAGTGGCATTTTGGGGTTGTTTACTGAGGTTTTGCTTTGTTGGGGTTGGGTTGGTACGGGGACGTTAGGGGGTGTAGGTGGTGAAGGAGGGGCAATGGTTGTGGAATTTTCCTTGTTCGAGGTTGAAGGAGAGAATTTGGTTGAGGAGTTGTTACAAGTGGGGAAATTTCACTTATCGAGGGGAAAGAGGAGAGAGTTGATGAGTAGTTGGGGGTGTCAGCGGTGTTAGGTTGTTGAGGAATTGATGGGCGTGAGCATTTTTCTTTGCTCGAGGGTGACAGTGAGAGAGTTGAGGGAGGAAGTAGTCTCGGCAAGGAAGTTTGATTGCTTGGGGTGGAATATGAGAGAGTTGATGAATGGAAGGGGGCATTAGTGGTTGCAGGTTGCTGAGGAATGGTTGGGGTTGATGATTTTTCTTTGATCGAGGGTGAGCAAGAGAGAATTGATTTAGCAGTTACTGTTGGCAAGGAAGTTTCATTGATTGAGGGGGAATGGGAAGGGATGGATGAATGGGGGTGATCTGATATTTTGGAGGTTGCAGTTGGGTGAGGAATGGATGGGAGTGAGGATTTTTCTTTGATCAAGGGTGAAGAAGAGGGAGTTGAGTGAGTAATTGTTGTTGGCAAGGAAGTTTCACTGATTGAGGGGGAATGTGAGGGAATGGATGAATGGAGGTGATCTGACCTTGGGGTTGCAGGTGGTTGAGGAATCAGGGCAGGGGTTCGGTAGTGTGGTTTCAACATTTCCCTGATGGTATGAATGTCCTGTTGGAAGGTTGTCTGGCTGTGGATGAGGAAATGATGCCAGATGTACAAAGGAAGGGCTCTGAACAAGGTTGGGAGAACTTGCTGTTCCTGTTGCTTGTCTGTTTGGCTGTTACACGTATTCCTTACATATCGAAATAGATTTGCATGAGTGGCGTCTAGGTTTCCTTCATACTGGATTTCGCCGATACTTGTAATTGGGGCGACGAGGGAACCCAAAGGGAGATGATAGATTGGTGGGAAACAGGGTGTGGGTTGAGTGGAGATATGGCAGCAGAAGCATGTTGGTGGTAATTTTCATGTGATGGAGGATGTGAGGTGGAGAAGCGTCTGTGATGAGGTTGTTCGCTGCGCAAAATGGTGGTGTTATTGAAAGTGGCCGGAGCTGGTGCTTGTTTCTTTTGATTGACGTGGTTGGGATATGAGGAATGGGATATGCGGAGTGAATGGATGTATTGGGGCGTGGAAACATGAGATGCGGGGCAGGAAAATGTTCAGAGGTTGAGGAGGAGTTGTATGGGGTGGATTTTTATATTTGTGGCCACGAAGATTTGCAACGTTTGGAGAGACTGAGAGAGAGAGACGGGAGCGTGTTCTTTTAAGTGGTGGAAGAGATGATGTGGGTGGTGAGGTGGAATAGCGGAGTGAAGCCATGTACAGTGGCGGAGGAGAGTGAGGTGAGGGAGGAGGAGCTCTACTTTCATTTTTCCTGGATGGGCGTGAGAGAAAACGTCCAGCTAATTTCTGGGTGGAGTTAGTTCTTTTGGATTTATGGGGCAAAGAATTTGATTGGAAGAATTG
This sequence comes from Paralithodes platypus, assembly GCA_032716605.1. Classification (NCBI taxonomy): domain Eukaryota; kingdom Metazoa; phylum Arthropoda; class Malacostraca; order Decapoda; family Lithodidae; genus Paralithodes; species Paralithodes platypus. The sequence continues at coordinate 9,197,582 of CM064514.1, read as the reverse complement.
GGATTGGCCGGAGTTATAGTGAGACTCCGGTGGTAGGGGTGGTCTGGGGGGGCGATTTTGTTGGTCTCTGGATCTGTTGTGCATTTGTGGTTGTTTGGGAGGATTTTTTAATACGGCTAGGGTGTTGGTCTTGATTTGGGCCGCTAGCAACTTTCGGATGGTGATCAGATCTTTATAGAAATCAACGGGTTCATGCACAGTGAAGTGTTCTATGATGGCAGGGGGTAACACTTGTACGAGGTGGATAAAGATAAATTGGTTTTGTTGCTCCACGGGAAGAGCAGGAAATGCAGCTCTTACTTGCTGACGAATGGAGGCAATTGTGGCGTCTAGATCGCCTTCGAACTTTATGTCTTTAATTTTTGCAAAGGCGACGAGAATACCAAGTGATGGCCTAATGGCGTCAATTACAAAGGGTCTAAGGGTCCAAGGTGAGTTCAGGGGTTACCTGTGGTGCAACGAGGGAAACGGCTTTTCCCAAGTGCGTTAAGAGGACGGCTATTTTTGTACGGTCCGTGTCGTATGCCAAATCTAGCACTGGTGTCACAATGTCCATGTATGTTTCAATTTCATATGTTTCCCCATCGTATTTAGGGATGGAAATGTGCGAGCGAGCTGCCATATTTGCGATGTTATAATGCTTCTATTGTTTGACAATATGAAATGCAATGAAATCTTCTATCCGAATCAAGAACCACCACTAGCCATCAATGTTATGCCCTGATTTTATGCAGGATTAACGTTTGATCAAGGTGAGTTCTTCGAGACTGGAATATCAAATGTTCATGCAAATACATATAAGGAATCAATAGAACACATAATATAATTTCTGAAGGTGGTTTGTAATCATAGACTCCTTTAAAGAAGGACTGGAACGTCACGACCTCGGGGTTTTTAACTTGAGTCTGAAGGATTAACTTGAGTCCTGGGCTAAAATGACTTCTAGAAGGGCTAGAGACACGATCTCGGGGTCCAAATAGGTGTTTTTGAGGACGGCGAATTCACTAGCAACATTTTCAACACCACCGGGGGTCATCTTCAAGGTCAAAAGGTCATATTTCAAGGTCAAATTAGTAAATTTTGGTAATTTTTGCCCGTTTTTTGTGTCTAACTCATAAACGGTGAGAGATGGCTGATTGTAATAAGAGGCAAGTTTGTAGAGCTGTCAAAATTTGATATTTATTATCCATAGACTCCTTTAAAGAAGGACTGAAACCTCCCATGCTCGGGGTTTGTAACTTGAGTATGAAGGATTTACTTGAGTCCTGGGCTAAAATGACTTCTAGAAGGGCTAGAGACACGATCTCGGGGTCCAAATAGGTGTTTTTGAGGACGGCGAGTTCACTAGCGACATTTTCAACACCACCTGGGGTCATCTTCAAGGTCAAAAGGTCATATTTCAAGGTCAAATTAGTGAATTTTGATATCCATCTGCGCGACGAATCCAGACAGCCTTGGACAGCAGACTGTACAAGTTTCACTAGGCTGGAGGAGGCCTGCCAAATTCTATCTACCTGCGCATGGCAAGGAGGTGGTGGTCGTAAGCTGAAGCTAACTCAGCAAACTGCTGAAGCCTTCACTGTGTCCACACGTAATAATGTGGATGCTGCCAAATTGTTTCTGGCAGAGAAATACTTTGACTACGTTCTTTCTGCTATATTCGCGGATGAAGCCTTGGAAAAGTTTTTCTGCCAAGCCAGGAAAAGAAGCGGTGGAAACTTCTACATTGACGTAGTTGACATTATGGCTGCAGCTAAAATTACAAATTTGCAGACACTCATTAACCCTCTCGCATTCCTACGACGCGATTGCGTCATAACGACACTAGCCCAAGAGTGACCGTATGACTCAATCGCGTCATAATGCCACCTGTGAGTTAGAAATATTCGCCAAAAATAAGTTTATGATGCGATTTTGACGCAATTTGAACTGGTAAGTTAGGCATCAGTAAGTTACAAAAGGAAGTATCTAGCAACCCCATAGTGTCCCTCTCTGAGGAGCCCGGGCCTTTGTTAACTCAGCAGTTTCCCGGCCCCCAGACTGTGAGGCAGGGTCCCGGCCCTTTAAATTCTTGGTTCCCTCCCTCTGGTACACCATGCCTAGCTATAGGCAAGCAATTATGGATTATTTCATCTACCCAGTGAAAGTGTATAGTGAATAATTCGAATCATATATGTATATAATATGTTACTTGTGACTTTTGGTGACTGAGGGGAGTGAATCTTGGTTAAACCCTTGAGTATTGATGCAGTTTTGTCTAGGTATCATTGATGATTTTACACTATTTTTTGCTTGAAAGACAAATATATTATTATCAATAAATACTGCCTACGAAATAAATACATTATAATCACGAAGATGTCATAGGAATTCTTACAGGAAGTGTAATGCCCTCGAAAATGTCCCGCACCCACAATAATACTAACCCGAGTTGACGTCAGGTATAGCGTAAAATAGTCGTAGATGGTAAGTCCAATAAACTCATCACGTGATAACACCACGAGACTATCACCTGGTTCTTAAAAATCGGACTAAGGTTGCTATACTTTTAGTACGTCCGTGGTAGTACAGTGGGTTAGCGCGCGGGCCTGGTGGTGATGGTGGTGCGTCACTAACCAGGGTTCGAACCCCACCCAAGGCATCTCAAAACCTGTGGGTTTTTAGGAGGGTTAAATTCCCTTCAGAGGTTCGTACCCCGCGCCAGGTACCAGGAAAGGTTGATCCTAAAGGTAGCCTGGGGATATTTCCCTTCCTATTTAACCCTGGAAAAACCTAGCATTTCATTGGTGGCAGCGGTGGGATGTGACCAGGTAGCTACATGGAGCACCCGTCACGCGAACCCTAAAAACCATATTGAGATAGCTAAGGTAAAAAGGCTACGATACCTTACGACCTTACGAGGCTAGGGACTAGCCTTACTAAAAAGGAATGTGGTGTAATGCCCTCGAAAATGTCCCGCACCCACAATAATACTAACCCGAGTTGACGTCAGGTATAGCGTAAAATAGTCGTAGATGGTAAGTCCAATAAACTCATCACGTGATAACACCACGAGACTATCACCTGGTTCTTAAAAATCGGACTAAGGTTGCTATACTTTTAGTACGTCCGTGGTAGTACAGTGGGTTAGCGCGCGGGCCTGGTGGTGATGGTGGTGCATCACTAACCAGGGTTCGAACCCCACCCAAGGCATCTCAAAACCTGTGGGTTTTTAGGAGGGTTAAATTCCCTTCAGAGGTTCGTACCCCACGCAAGGTACCAGGAAAGGTTGATCCTAAAGGTAGCCTGGGGATATTTCCCTTCCTATTTAACCCTGGAAAAACCTAGCATTTCAGGAAGCTTACAGGAAGTACGGTAAGTACTCTGTGGAATTTTAGTTATATTACAGTATATGCCTATGTATATTATATATATTATATATATATTATATATATATATATAACAGCCCCAAGGTTCCAAGCAAGGCCAAGGCCCATAATCGAGTATTTGTATTATTTAATTTTTAATTTTATTTATATTTTTATTTAATTGATTTATTATTGTTTTAATTTATTTTATTTTATTTATTTTATATATATATATATATATATATATATATATATATATATATATATATACTGTATATATACAGTATACTGTACATATACAGGGTGTTCCAGTAATGCTTTTCATAAATTATATGGTGGACTCATCAGACAAAAATAAGAATAAATTACTCTATGAACATGAGGTTGAGTATTTATAATAACAGAGTTATTACACGATTTAAGTTAACGATAGATACAATGCCATTCAGTCCAAGGGGTAATGTTGCCATTTTAGTGGATTATATCCATTTGGCCTTCGCTATCGCTTGCTAGCCTCAAGATAGTTTTGTATCCAATCGGCGTTCTCTCTTCAGGGTAGCGAGCGGTAGCGAGCTGATTTTTTCGGTAGAAAAATCAAATCCGGCGAAGCCGGACATATATTTTGTTGTATTGTTCCTGTTCCCCAGGGTATCTAGCGGAACAGCCCCAAGGTCCCGAGCAAGGCCAAGGCCCATAATCGAGTATTTGTATTATTATTTTATTTTTTATTTTATTTATATTTTTATTTATTTGATTTACCGGGTATTATTGTTTTAATTGATTTTCTTTTATAAAATATTTTTATTTTATTTATTATGTATATATATATATCTATATACTGTATATTTTTGTTTGTATGTGCAATCATTGATTCATTGATTCATTCATTCATTCATTTCTCTTCTCCATTCACCCACCTTCATTCACCCACCTTCATCATCAAAGTGGATATAGGCCTCCTGGGGAAACCCCTCTAAACAAATAACGAGTCAAGTGCAGTACCTAATTGGGTGGCTTGGAAATCTGCGCATATTTCTCTGGTTTGACACCTTGTACATATATTATATATATATATATATATATATATATACCATTCATTTTTTTGACACCTTGTATATATATATGTATATATATATCCACACACACATACACTCATTTTGTTTACCATTCATTATATTTTGTTTGACACCTTGTATATATATATACATATATATATTTATATATATTAATAACTTTATTTGTGTGTACAATATAATTATTTCTGAATTTATTACTTGCAGCTAACCTGGCTTTCTTGTTTAGTTTTTTCAGTGTCAACTCGCCATTTCCCTTCTCGTTGGAAAGGGTTGTGGCCCTACCAGGGAAGTAAAATTGACAACCTTCATGACTGACATGTGTTCTATGAACATTATAGAATTATTGGCAAGGCAAATTATATAGAAGTGTTGTAAATTGTGGCAAAGATATACAACTGTATAAACATTCTCATATATTTACATAACAATAACAATGCATGGAAACAATTGCGCATAGCTCGCGAACCAATAACGCTATATTATTTTGGTTTTCACCATTAGAGAGAGCATAATTTTTTGATTACGGTGATATAAACAGTTATATACGTATCCGAGCAAATAAAGCAACGCCGAGGTGGGGAACAGCTCGGAACCCGGCTAGCGTCGGCGGAACGGAGACGAGTGAAGCGTAAATATTCGCATTTTGGCTCTTCATTTCAAATATTCATAGAGCAAAAAGTATTTGTCGTAGGAACTTCTATTTTTTGTTATTCTCTTCAGCATTATCTGCCGTATTCATACAGCCTAAATTGAAAACCATAGACATCGTAACAACGAAATAATTGGAACATGTTATAAACCATATCATGCAAAGTCATACTTGTTTTGTTTTGGGTCACTGCTTGAGAACTATTGAAGATAGACAATTTCTGTTTTCAGATTTGGAAAGAGCAGAAAAAAATACTATTATCTGAGTAAATAAAAATATATGGTCTTCACTCACAATTTCGAGATAGGACGGTGTGAAGACAATTGCCCGGGAAATACTTTTATTCCGGAGTCGTTTACACTTTCATATTGCAATTTATTTACATTTTTTTGTTTTTTATAATGTAGTATAGTTATTCCTCTTTCCATTGCCATATGATAGATCACAATAAACAGCATTCTGGTGGATGGAAATACAGAAAAACACAAGGCTTTGAAAACTCGCCTGGCCGGAATATTTCAGGGCAAATTATAAAACGTCTTACTGTTTTCAACTAAAAAACTAAGCCGGATGCGAGAGTGTTAATCATGACATTATGCCAGAATCTAGTTCTCGTGTGCTTGATTGCGACAAGAATTGTACTACTTCCATAAATCCAGATGAGCGAAGTGAACTCATTGACGAGATCACTCCTCAAGACACTCAGGAACTCTTGAGGTCTCATGATACCCTTAAGCATAAAGTTGTTTATTTGGCCGGACACCTTGTTCATAAATATGGTGATAGAACTAGTATGGAGGAGATCATTGATGATGATGGTAACGAGGTGTCATCTGAGTTCCTAGATAATTTGAATAGAGGTGGACTGAGTGTGCCGACTATGTCAACCGTCTCTTTTGTACATAATGCCTATAATTTGCATGACAAGACTAAAATGCGTTGCCGCTTTCATTTTGCTGAGCTGTTATCCTTTGTAGATGCACCTGTATCTAGTAGTGATGCTGCATGTACTACTTTAGCTAACATTCTATTGAAAGCTCATGTCCTCAATGTAAGTGACAAAGAAAAGGCTGTGGGATGCCTCAGGAGGCAAGAAAATCTCTCCAACTAGCGATAGCTCTCCAATTAGTGATAGACATAGACATAGTTGTAATAGACATAGTGTTGTGATATGCATATAATGTTTATGTAATACGATGTATGATAATAAATATCAAATTTTGACAGCTCTAAAAACTTGCCTCGTATTACAATCAGCCATCTCTCACCGTTTATGAGTTAGACACAAAAAACGGGCAAAAATTACCAAAATTCACTAATTTGACCTTGAAATATGACCTTTTGATCTTGAAGATGACCCCAGGTGGTGTTGAAAATGTCGCTAGTGAACTCGCCGTCGTCAAAAACCCCTATTTGGACCCCGAGATCGTGTCTCTAGCCCTTCTAGAAGTAATTTTAGCCCAGGACTCAAGCTAATCCTTCATACTCAAGTTACAAACCCCGAGCATGGGAGGTTTCAGTCCTTCTTTAAAGGAGTCTATGGATAATAAATATCAAAGTTGGACAGCTCTACAAACTTGCCTCTTATTACAATAAGCCATCTCTCACCATTTATGAGTTAGACACAAAACGGGCAAAAATTACCAAAATTCACTAATTTGACCTTGAAGATGACCCCAGGTGGTGTTGAAAATGTCGCTAGTGAATTCGCCGTCCTCAAAAACCCCTATTTGGACCCCGAGATCGTGTCTCTAGCCCTTCTAGAAGTCATTTTAGCCCAGGACTCAAGTTAATCCTTCAGACTCAAGTTACAAACCCCGAGCATGGGAGGTTTCAGTCCTTCTTTAAAGGAGTCTATGTTTGTAATACAGCTTTATTTATGTAGCACTTATTAGCATAGAAAAATAATCAATTCACTTAGGAAAACATGAAGGGGCAAAAGATTCAGTATCAATATTGGTCTTTCAATTCTTCTAGCACGATCGATCGTGGATCTAGATGGAGCAAAAACTACCACTTTCAACACTCAGGTATTATTCTTCTGAGACAGGTACGATATGGAAGATTATAGAATTTCACTCGTGGGGTATCTATTCAGTTCTTATAAGTATCATATGAAGTTATTGCGTATACCTTATGCTCTGTTATTTCTTTAGATGCGCACCTATATTTCGATATTTATTTACACGAAACACGGAAGATTAGTTATGGAACAAAATTATATACTTGGTTGACTGTTAATGCATGGTATATGAATTTGTCACTGAGATTATTTACTTTACGACCTATCCCACAAACTCTCGGGATCTCAAAATATCTATACCATAATCTCCAAAATAGGGAGCACTCATTATATGGCTCAGGGTAAATACTGTCGCTATAATTATCTCTTAGTATCTTTGCACTGATACCGAATTCGTTGGCAATAGACAGGGAACACTGGTGATATAACCTGAAGTACTCGTCATGGGTAGCAAATAACTAAGGGGGGGCACAGGTGAACAATCGGTCATATAGTACGGTATCTCCTCACTGATACAAATAATAATTAATAATGCACTGTTGAGTTATCTTCTTAGTATCTTGATGCGCTGTCGTTGAGGGTTTCTTGGCTGCTCCGTGGGCCGTCCAGGGTGTCCAGTCGTGTGAAGAAGTTACAGTTGGGTTAATGGGCTTTGGGTCTTAAATGTGGTTCCGTAACTATGAGGAATACAGTTGGTCACCACATCGAACTAACGCAAGTATTCTAGGCATGTAGCTTTCGAACAAATATTTGACTATTCTGACCTTTAATATTAACCGGTGATGAAGTTCCGTTCAGGTACTCTTGGGGCTAGGATTTTAAATGCTATGTTTCAGGCAGGGCCGGATTAACAAAACATCGGACGAACGCAAGAGGAGTCGATACAAGTAACTCTTCTTGACAGTCTCTAATCTTTTTAAGAGGTTCAAAGAACTTGGGCGGTGTTTAACCTTTGAGTCACAAATCCTGGTGGGTTGCCACAGACAAATTTGTGCCTAGGATCTATATATGCTAAGTGCTCCTGAGAGTATCTCGCATAGACCCTTCTAACACAACAGGTCTTTCTCTCCTAGACCTTTGTGAGTTAAGTGCCAGCTAATGTCTAAGATAATAAGTGTACTGAAAGGTAGGGTTGCCTTCGTCCTTCAATATTCTTATTAGGTTAGAGGAGGAACTAATATGAATAACTATATTAAATTCTGGGTGGCCAGAAGTAATTAGTTATACGTATGTAGCTCTTGTTGCACTATATAAATTATTAGAAACCCAAATGGAAGAGGACATACCAGCAATGAGTTTTTAATACACTTACTTTGTATTTATATATATATTATTTAAGGTCTCGATATTAACCAATGGGTAGCCATGATTAATAAAGATCCAAAAGAGTTTATATATATCACTGACAGTATCACAGACTCTGGGTGCAGTTCGTCAGTAACTAGTCTTTAGTGGGGGTATACAATAGTCTTCAGTCAGAGCGGGTTGCCGATCGTACAGAAGCGATATTTCTACTTACTTGAGTTCTCTCCTCCCAGGGTTTATATAGAAGGGGCTGCTCGGTGATGTCGAGTCTGCATGATGGTTGGTTTACTGTTATCAGAGGGTTCTAGGAATGGGAGACGTAAGGTTTAGCTTTACATATGGTGCTCTATTGGAGGGCTTACTTAATTGGGTAATGGAAATAGTAAATGTAACATTACTTATTTGTGGAGATAACAGGACTTCAAGCTGGCAAGCTTTCTGAGGTGTGGAAGAATTTGGAGCTGGGGTGTTGTCTAGGCTTGTAAGTGGTTCACTTTATTTTTGGAGGCAGCTGTGTACTGTGGCGGCTGAGGATTCGTTGCCTGGGTAATTCGTTCCTTATTTAACGTGTCTTGGATTATATAGTATGGGTAACTTACACATCTAACATATAAGGGCATGTGATGGAAGCATTGTTGGCAAGAGGTCCTTCACTGTGTTGCTTTCGAGGTCAAGGGGCGGGGCGCGGTGCTCGTTAAGGCCAGCTGGGTTGTTGTCTGCACTTGGAAAGTAAGTTACTTTACTTTTGAGGCAGCCGTGTACTGCGGTGGTGTAAGACGAGTGTCTGAATAGTTCCTTCCTTATCCTACGTATCTTGGATGATGTGGTATGGTAGTTAAAAAACATCTAACATATCCGTGTACGTGAGGGGCTGGTTGCTGGGCAAAAGTTCCCTCGTTGGCCCCTATTCAAGGTCAAGGGGGCGGAGCACGTCGCTATTCCTGGGTCGACCAGGGGGCAGCGGGGATTCCTCCGTGACCTGACGTGGCCTCGCCCCTTTAGTATACCGAACTATTTTGCATCTTGAAAAGTTTGATTCAGGGGAACAGGGAGTTATGGATTTCCTTTCTTCTTAGTTGGATAGAATCAGGATCTACCACTTTTGGTCGTGATGGGGTAGGTAGTATTCTGTGAGGGAGGTTTCCTGTAGTGCAGAGGTTAGGGGGGTGGGGAAGTGAGGTTGTCCCGGGTTGTCAGGCAAACCGGCCTCCTGCTATTTTGGTCGTGAGTGTAGGGGTGAATACTGGTTCCAGCCGGAAATGCCAGAATCTGGGTTGGGCGAGTTTAATATTAGGAGGTACAGGGGGTCCAAAAAGGTGTATACAGTCATCGTCAAATGTATACCTCGTAACACAACAATTTTTGTCGTGTATCCTAACTTCTTCAACCTGAATTGTGGAACATAACTCTTGCATAACACACCTAGTTACAGTTACTAGAAGGAAATAACTGGGCATGGGGCTACATACATATACACTCGTAAAGTAGAGAGATACTAGGTGTCTTTCCTTTATCTCTCTCTGAGATGGTTGTACGCAGATTGGTCATAGATAAATATATATAAATCAATACAATAATATTGCCAGGCATGGGGCCGCTACATGCATATACACTCGTAATGTAGAGAGATAATAGGTGTCTTTCCTTTATCTCTCTGAGATGGTTGTACTCAGGTTTGGTCATAGTTAAATATATATAATCAATACAATAATATTGCCAGGCAGCTACATGCATATTGTCACGGACCTATAGGCTCTGACTGTACGGGTTCACTTCCACCCTTCAAACGCATCAACCAGTCTGAGATCGGGGTCGGGGCTTCAAGCAACCAAACCAACAGAGGCCCGAAACTTCGCATCCCAATATCCTTCTTACTTCTATCACTCTCATTTTGATCGAGCAGAGTTTCCAAGTCTCACTCAATAAATATGTAATTCAAATTAAAGTTCAATGCTATCTCTGCTCATGAACACCAGGGGGTGGAAGTTTCTTTTCTGGTCACATTAAATCTACCGTAGTCAATGACTGGGCGGGAATAATGAGTGGGGTCAGTGTTATCTTAGACTTTCTCGGTGCAACGTTCTCGGGAATATCGCTTCCAGAAAGCGTTGTTTTAAAACTCCAGGAACTACCCCCTTCGGTTTGACTACGGGAGATATCGTGACTATAACTTATATTTTCATTTTGATTTTCTTTTTGTTTTCATTTTGTATAAATTAAATATTTTGCATTAATATTAATTACCATTGTATTTGTTTTATTTTGTTTTATAACTTTAAATTATAATTATATAATACATAATGGTTTTGTTATATTACTTAAATTTTATTTTATTATATTAACAAAAATTGTGTATTCTTTTCTTATCCATATATATTTATACCCTAATGATTAAATGAAGTGAGGAAGATTAACCCTATATAAGATCCAGAAGACTACTTTGAAATCTGATTAAAATACGAGAACAACTCTTAAATTAACTACTCTTAAAGAGACTTTACCTTAATACAAGTACTAAATTAATAAAAGTACTTATCCATACTGAACACTCTTAAACTAAAGTTCAGTCTTTGTGTTCAACCTAAAGGTCACCCTCTAGACTCATTCTGGGCCAAATCTTTAACTAAGCTAGTTCCACTAGTCTCTCCAAACTTTGGGTTGTAACATATTGGGGGCCTGTCCGGGATATTTTCTGATTAATCTCTGCACTTCATTATATGAAGTGAGTTTTCTAATGTTCATAGTAAATTCATAAATTTAATTATTTATCTTTACGTCACAATATCTTTAGCCTGAATTATTATATTACTCCTGATGCTTAAATAATTCCTTTCCCTTTAGTCGGTTTGTGCATTTTAGAGGTAATAGCTCAGGTTGGTCATAAGTTGGGGAAGTTCTGTAGTTTACGAGATAGTCAGGATCACTCGTCATCTCAAATCCTCATATTCATCCATGTTCATTAACACTAGGCAGACGGTGGTGGACATTGTGTATCAATCTCTTAATCTTTCATGTGACGAAATTAGCGTTTTCGCACATCGGTCACCTATCTGAGTCACCCCTCTTTAAGTAGAGTCTCTTCAGAATAGGAATGACCAGTTAAACTCTTCTTTTATAGCAAATCAAAACTATAGGAGACCATCCACGATCACCTAACATATATCTGTAACTAGAAGTAGGATTTCCTAACGCACATAAATCTCATGCCTTCTTCCTTTAGTTTCGATATCAAGGGATCGTGTCTCACGAGGTTCACTAATGGTCAGGTTCTTGTCTGTCGTCCTTACTTACCAACCCTCCTGTTGTTGTCGACCATAGTTCGCTCAACAGGTGGGAGTTACTCACACTAATCATATTGATTTGGGATATTAGTGTCAACCTGACTATTAGGTAACCAGTCTCTACTAGGAATATCCCTAGTCCATATAGTATGCACTTTTTAATAGTTATCCAGGGTTAGTAATCTACCATTACCGGTAACTATAAAGCGAGTCCATATTAGTCAATATTGCCGTTCATTCCAGTCTTTATATTATACAGTATGTGAAGCTATAGTAACCCCATCCTCTATACATTAGCTGTCAGTTTAGTATAAATTGAGCGGTAATCTTCTCTACCTCATCTAGTCCTAATTAAAATCAAAATGGCAAAGTTTAATGCTAAACAATTTTGTCAAGAGCCCTCTATAGACAAACTTAAAAGGTCAGGTGATCTCCAAGGATGATTGGAAGTTTATAGCTTATTCCTTTGACATAAGCTATGAGAGTTCACACACCAAGGAAATCCTGAAAAACAGTCGTAGAAGAACTGACAAATAGAGAAATCTTACCTGCTGAAGCTGTAGATTCACTTACTCCCATGAGTAGTTCATTGATAATGGCTGATAATGATGAAGATTCCCAGAGTACCATACAGGAAAACTCCCAGGGGAAACCCTCCATCTCCTGAGCCGTGGTCAGAAGACAGACTAGATTTTGAAAGGGAGAAGTTTCGGCAGCAGCTTCTGCACGAGGTTCAGGAGAAAGAGAAGCAGCTTCTGCACGAGGTTCAGGAGAAAGAGAAGCAGCTTCTGCACGAGGTTCAAGAGAAAGATCGGCAACTGGAACTCTTGAAATTTGAGACACAACAACGGGAGAAAGACAGAACTAGAAATTGCTAAAATTCAAAACTTGGAAGAAACATAACGCCTCAAAGAAGAGAAATTACAGTTGCAGAAGACTGAAATGGAAGCCCAGAAGCCAAGATTCCAACTATCTAAAAACATCTCCCTAGTACCACCCTTTGACGAGAGTGACCCAGAGAAATCTTTCTCCACGTTTGAGAAAACTGCTGAACACCTTAAATGGCCAAAAGAGGAATGGCCATGGCTTCTCCAACCCAAACTCGTAGGAAGAGCTCAGAAAACTTTCAATCACCTGGAGGACGTTAATGACTATGACTTTGTAAAGAGCGCTATATTAGATGCTTATGCTATCACCGCTGATCATTACCGTAGAACTTTTCGGAACTACATCAAGCCAGAAAAACATACATTTTTGGAGTTTGCCATGGATAAACTACAGATGCTTACAAAATGGTTAGCTGCTAAAAAAGTCCCTACCTTCACAGTTAGTTAACCTTGTTGTTCTAGAGGAGTGGAAGCGTAGGTTACCGCCCAGTATGCTAGTATATATAGAGGAAAAGGGAGTGAATGACCTTACCAAGGCTGCTCAATTAGCTGACAGCTATGCTTTATTCCATAGGATTGTACCAAGCTATGATAGGACAAAAACCCCAAATGTTAGATTCTCCTCAAGCTATAACCCTGTGTCTAAAGTCATGTCGCAAACAAATGCTCCCAAAAGCCCATCTCAAAGTCCAGGAAAGTCTGAAGATTTCTGCTCATATTGTAAACGGACCGGGCATAACATCATGCAGTGTACACATCCTAAGTGTAAGACCTCTGCTGCATACAAACTCACACTTGCCACTTCTCAAAGACCTCAAAAACAAACAAAACCTTCTGGGGCACCTATAACATGTATACATACCCAGAATGCCTCTTCTGATCCTTTTTCTGCCTTTAAGGTACCTGGAACGGTCTCTTCCAGATGACCCACAGACTTACCCAGTTACCATCTTAAGAGACACTGGATCAGCCCAAAGCTTGTTGTGTAAGACTGCCTTGCCTTCAGTTGAGAACCACTACACTGGGGGAAAAGTTACACTTAAATCTTTAAGCTCTGGTCATACTGCAGACATGGCTGATATACAGATAGGCAGTGACCTGATCCAGGGGTCAGTTAGAGTAGCCGTCTTGGATACAGATCTTCCTATTCCGGGGGTAACTTTCCTTTTAGGAAATGACTTGGCTGGACATGGGATGATTCCTGACATGATAGTGAGAGACAAACTCATGTTACAGTCTTACTGCAAAGCTAGATCAGGAGAAACCACATATTTTCCCGGTTTGCGCTGTCACCCGTTCACAAACTGCTGCAGTGTCTAATGACTCTCTCACCCTCAGGTCAGGATACCTTGTTCACCCAGATCATGTCTAGGGAAAACCTCATACAAGCTCAAGAGGCAGACACTTCACTTGCTAAGCTCAGGCACATTGCTGATGACAAACCCATAAATGGGAAAAACCCTAAAATCTATCACAAAGGGGTCCTTATGCGTAGTTTTCACCCGCCTGATAGGCCTGACTCAGATACTTGGTCTATAGTACATCAGGTAATCATCCCTACCTCCATCAGATCTGCTGTAATGGGATTAGCTCATGACGGAAACTCTGGTCATTTGGGACAGAAATACATGCAGAAAGATCCTAGCTCATTTCTTTTGGCCTAACATGAAAAAAGATGTAACCAAATTTGTAAAGTCTTGTCACACTTGCCAGATAGTAGGAAAGCCAAATGAGACCATCCCTAAAGCTCCACTTGCTCCTATCCCTGTCACTACAGAGCCCTTTGAGAAAATAGTAATTGATTGTGTAGGGCCTCTTCCCAAAACTAAGAAAGGGAACCAGTAACTACTTACCGTAATGTGTGCTGCAACTAGGTATCCTGAGGCTTTCCCTTTAAAAGATATCAAGGCTAAGACTATTGTGTCCCATCTGTTGCATCTTTTCACAAAAGTAGGCATTCCTAAAGAAATATAGAGTGATCAGGGGTCAAATTTTACAAGTAACCTAATGAAAGCAGTACTGAGGGAGTTCGAGGTAGATAAGAAGATAGCCACTGCGTACAGACCTCAGACCCAGGGTTGCCTAGAACGCCATCATCAATATCTGAAATCTATGATAAAAAAGTTTTGTTTTGAGACTGAGAGAGTGGGATGCCAACATTGACTGGCTTATTTTTGCCTTTAGAGAGTGTCCTCAAGAGTCACTAGGATACTCCCCTTTTGAGTTGCTATATGGGAGTCCGATCAGAGGCCCTCTAAAGGTCTTGAAAGATTCTTGGTTTGTGGAAGTATCTGATCATCCTTCTTGCAGAGTACATAAATGAGTTAAAACTTCAGATGTCAAATGTAAGCGCGCTAGCACTGGCCAACCTTGAAGAGTCAGTCAAGAATGAAAACCCACTACGATCGCAAGTCTGAAAGTAGAACATTTAGTCCTGGAGACAAAGTCCTTCTCTTCCTGCCCATTCCTGGTAGTCCATTAAAAAGCAAATTTTGTGGCCCATATGTAGTCTCTCGGAAACTTTCCAAGCTAAACTGTTGTTCGCACTCCTGATCGAAGGAAGGATCAAAGGATTGTTCACTTAAACCAGATGAAGGCGTACATAGAAAGGCCGCTTGAGGAGAATACCCCAATACTAGCTGTAAATACTGTACCACATTCTGTACCAGACTAGTGGGAATTGCAAAAGGTAGGAGACTCTGATGTGATTGAGTTTGGTGATCTTCCTTCACCTTGTGGAAGCCCAAAAAACAGCGAACTATTATGTACCTTAGATCAATATTTGTCGGACATGTCACCATCACGTAGAGATGATCTTAGGAAATTGCTTGTAAGTTACCCTTCAGTCACATTGGATGTCCCTGGCTTTTGCAAGGACCATCATCACGATGTTATCTTGACCTCACCAGAAGTAAGACCTATCAAACAATCACCATACAGACTAAACTCTCAGAAGCAAGAGATCATGAGAAAGGAAATTGACTTTATGTTGAAGTTCTTAGTGGAACCAAGTCATTCCCCTTGGGCATCACCCTCTTTATTAGTCCCAAAACCAGACGGTAGTAGTAAGCTGTGTACTGATTACAGGAAAGTAAATGCAGTGACAGTCCCTGATGCATATCCACTACCTAGAATTGATGACCTAATAGATAAAGTAGGGGCTGCTAAGGTAGTATCAACCATAGACTTGCAGAAGGGGTATTACCAAATTGGGATGACCGATAGAGCTAAAATCATCTCGGCTTTTACCACTCCTTTTGGGCTCTTCCAATATAGTCATGCCATTTGGCATGATGAATGCTCCTGCCACATTTCAAAGGGTCATGTCATATACTATTCAGGATTTAGAAGGTGTAGACACTTACTTAGATGACATTGTGATTATTTCAGATACTTGGGAGGATCATCTTTCCAGACTGGACGGGCTGATGGAGCGCTTGGCTGCTGCTGGATTCACCATCAACCTAGCAAAGTCCTGCTTTGGACGTGGATCAGAGACCTACCTTGGCCATGTGGTGGGTCAGGGTACTGCACATCCCAAGGAAGCTAACGTGGAGACCATCACTGCCTTTCCCCAGCCAACTGACCGCAAATCCATCATGCGGTTTTTAGGGATGTGCGGATTCTACCGCAGATTCTGTCCGAACTTTGCAGCCATATCAGCGCCCCTCTCAGATCTTACAAGCCCTAAAATTAAGTTTGTCTGGACTCCCACCTGTACTGCTGCCTTTGACCAACTGCAGTGCCTCCTTTCATCCTACCCGGTACTTCATGCTCCTGATTCCGCATTGCCTTACCATCTTCAGGTTGATGCGAGTGATAGAGGAGTCGGGGCAGTACTTCTGCAACCAGATAAGACAACTGGCGTCCTACATCCTGTCTCTTACTTCTCCACCAAACTGAAGAGACACCAGAAGAGTTACTCCAGTGGAGAAAGAGTGCTTGGCGATGGTATCAGCGGTGAAGAAGTTCGAATGTTATCTCCCTCAGCACTATCCACCAATCATCATCTATGCTGACCACAACCCTCTTACTTTGCTGCACAAGATAAAGAACCACAACCAACGACTTCTCCGGTGGGCTCTAAAGTTACATGAGTACCATCTCATTGTTCGCCATATTCGTGGGGTAGACAATCTGATTGCAGACGCCTTGTCAAGAGATCTTCCACCTACAGCGGAGCCTATTCCTCCTCTCGCTACCTAGTCCTCTTCGCTCCCCTTCGAGGACTTTAAGGGGGGAGGTGTCACGGACCTATAGGCTCTGACTGTACGGGTTCACTTCCACCCTTCAAACGCATCAACCAGTCTGAGATTGGGGTCGGGGCTTCAAGCAACCAAACCAACAGAGGCCCGAAACTTCGCATCCCAATATCCTTCTTACTTCTATCACTCTCATTTTGATCGAGCAGAGTTTCCAAGTCTCACTCAATAAATATGTAATTCAAATTAAAGTTCAATGCTATCTCTGCTCATGAACACCAGGGGGTGGAAGTTTCTTTTCTGGTCACATTAAATCTACCGTAGTCAATGACGGGGCGGGAATAATGAGTGGGGTCAGTGTTATCTTAGACTTTCTCGGTGCAACGTTCTCGGGAATATCGCTTCCAGAAAGCGTTGTTTTAAAACTCCAGGAACTACCCCCTTCGGTTTGACTACGGGAGATATCGTGACTATAACTTATATTTTCATTTTGATTTTAATTTGTTTTCATTTTGTATAAATTAAATATTTTGCATTAATATTAATTACCATTGTATTTGTTTTATTTTGTTTTATAACTTTAAATTATAATTATATAATACATAATGGTTTTGTTATATTACTTAAATTTTATTTTATTATATTAACAAAAATTGTGTATTCTTTTCTTATCCATATATATTTATACCCTAATGATTAAATGAAGTGAGGAAGATTAACCCTATATAAGATCCAGAAGACTACTTTGAAATCTGATTAAAATACGAGAACAACTCTTAAATTAACTACTCTTAAAGAGACTTTACCTTAATACAAGTACTAAATTAATAAAAGTACTTATCCATACTGAACACTCTTAAACTAAAGTTCAGTCTTTGTGTTCAACCTAAAGGTCACCCTCTAGACTCATTCTGGGCCAAATCTTTAACTAAGCTAGTTCCACTAGTCTCTCCAAACTTTGGGTTGTAACATATACACTCTTAATGTAGAGAAATAATAGGTGTCTTTCCTTTATCTCTCTCTGAGATGGTTGTAGTCAGGTTTGGTCATAGTTAAATATATATCATCAATACAATAATATTGCCAGGCAGCTACATGCATAATTATACACTCGTAATGTAGAGAGATAATAGGTGTCTTTCCTTTATCTCTCTGAGATGGTTGTACTCAGATTTGGTCATAGTTAAATATATATATAGATTAATACAATAATATTGCCAGGCATCCCCACTCCCTTAATTTGGATTGTGGGGCATAACTCTTGCCTAGCTACATACACGCAGTTATTAGAAGGAAATAATTGGGCATGAGGCTACATGTATATTATACTTATAAAGCGGAGAAAGAAATAAGTGTCTTCCTTCCTATAAGTTTTATTGGCATGGGAGATGAGGTTTTAGTTGTTTCTACTGTTTCTCATTGGTGTATGTGTTTACTCTGGTCTTCTTATGTATTTGTTTTACATGTATTACAGTCGTTTTACATAGGGTGATTTGAGTGTTCTAGAAAGGTTGCGAATATACCACTTTCTGGGGGGCGGGGGGGTCTGTCGCGGTCCCTTGCCGGCCATTTTGGGGCTCGTTGTCCCCCTGCTGTGACGCGGCAGTAGTCCCTCCTGGCTTGAGTCTTTGGCCTTGACCCGGTGATTATCACGGTGTGCTTGTTTCGTTTTCTTCCTCTGTCTTTCGTTGCTATCATGTTTAGTTGCATGGGAGATGAGGTTGTATTTGTTTCTATTGTGTTGCGTTTGTGTATGTGTTTGCATGGACATTCTTATGCACTTGTTTACATGTTTTACAGTTATGTTGTTCATAGGTCGCCAAGCATCTCTCTGAGGTGGTTGTATTTAGTTTTGGCCATAGTCAAACGCACACAAAATAATACAACAATATTGCCAGGTATGACCCTTACCTAAGCACAGACCTGCATAACGAAAGTGTGGATGGCCTGGTGCTTACATAATTAACAACATACACAATGAACACAGCCACATGGAAGGTATTATAGCCTTCGTCATATTGATATGGTGGGGCATGGTTATTACATAATTAAATACACACTTAATCAATACATCAAAAATATCGAGTATCACAACCTTCGTAATATGAGTACTGGGGGACATGATTGTTACATAATACGTACATGACACGTGTCGGTGACATGGGTCTTACCTAATCAAATACCTACACCGATTACACGATAAGAGAAGAACTGACATGATCATTACCTATTTCGTTTCCTCAACACTCTGTAACTCCTCAGAGCTGTTACTAAGGACAACGTCAAAGGCTTACATAATGACACAAAGTAAAATAATGTGTGTTGTATACTAGAAGGATCGTTGTTAACAAGACGTATAAACATGTGTGGAAGTAAATGGAATAGAAAAACAAATTCGTGGACAAAGATAGTTATCCTCTCCCGCAGAGCCGGGTCCTTTCGTTCCTGGGAATCTCGTTGGGGATGAGGATCTCGCTCCCGGGAATTTTGTTCCTGGTGCATTTCAATAAATATGCAGGAATAAAGATGTTACCCATGTACACTCGGCCGCAATTCCGCATGGGCCACCTAGTCGTAGGGTTTGGGTAAATCCGTTGTGTAGTTTGTTCGCTCTGAATATAGTAAGATCTCACACTCCCCTCCCTGAATCAATCGTAGATTTTGCCCCATAGATGGCGCAGCTTGATGGGAAGGGAGGGAGCTTGTCGTAGTGTTAAAAGGGTAGAACACAATGGGAGGAGGTGACGTTCTATAACATACAGTAACGAATGTTAAACTTATTTACTTTTACTTGTTCATACAATAATGTTCCCGAAACTAATTCGTAATGAACAGGTGATTCCCTCTTTCAGTAACTGAAACATCTCTCTCTCTCTCTCTCTCTCTCTCTCTCTAGGTTATAAGAGGAATACAGAATGTTGAAAGTAACACTATTATATATATCCATTTACACCTTTAATGAATCACATTATGAAATTTATTCAGCAATATGATGAGAACTTGAGAAGAATATATTTTGAAGTAGCACCACGAAGTAACATTATACTGACGCGGCCATGTATAATTATTCACCTTCCTCTCCCTCTCCGAGCTCGGACTTTTTTCTATCCTCTAGTCTATTTTTTCCCAGCTGAGGGTAAATTGTCATGTTTCTATCTTTGTTACTCGTCTATAAGGTAGATTTTGTAGCGAAAGATGATGTTTATTCTGAAAACTTGGCATTAATATGACACACAGCCATAGTAATTTCATTTATTTCGACCCTAGGTTAGAGGGACTGCTGGTATAAATTTACAATTATATTTAGTGAGAGTTTAAGGCACTAGTGAACGTTAAAGATATACTAAGGAGCTTATCGGCAAGGTAGTTTAGTTTGGAACTAACTTATCTAAGCGGTTTTTGTGAAAGACTCAACACATGGATACGAATAATAGATGTAGACCGGGTATGAGATCGATACACACATGTATAGAATTCAAATTCAAATTTAGATCAATGAATCACTATAACAGAGTTTTGGAATGAATGAAAGTTAATCTAAAATGAGGAAAATACACTCAATTAAAATGCGACTGGAAATCACAGTAAATTAGAATTCGAATGAACTCAGAGTAAAAAGGGGCGTACACGACAAAGTTGTACTGGGTTAAAATACTACGATAATAGTATTAAAGGAAATTTGAATACATTAACAAATCCCAATCTGGCAATACGTGGATCAAAGATATGACGTAACGCAAATTACATAAACATACGATGTAATTAAATATTTACTGTTAGAATAGTAAAGTAAATGTAGAAACGGTCCCTACAATAATATGGAGACACGAATATAAAATAACTTAAAGAAGAGTTACTATAAATGTGTGAAAATAATTATTAATAACCTGCACACGTAGATTAGATTAATTCACAAGCACTGGTATAAAGTAGATAGCTCGAATGATAGAATTAAGGTTAACTCAACAGGGGGTTCTGGACTTTTCGGTAAGGGAACATAGATAGATTAAAATTTGGGCATAGGTCCTAGGTAAATGGTAGTAAATTAGGGAATATCTTCACGGTATACGCTTTCACCTCAACTTGGATACACAAGAGAATAAATAACATATATAGGTGACATCTGGGAGTATTTCGTCTTGAGCCTGGATCGAGATAAGTTTATATAACGGATGCACAATTGATAATTATAAATAACACCACAGGAAATATACTTCAAAGGGTACACGGAGCAATATCTGGCACTATGAATTCACTTGCACACATCAAGATTGATGGGAGGACAAATGACTATGTAGCGTGTACACAGATCGATAATTGAACAATTAAATGGCACAGATCCTTGGCACAGATCAACTTATTAACACTTCCGGAATACTCGTATATATTACCTTACCTTCAACAATAGCCACAAATTGAGATACGCAGAAACACTTAGGGTAGCGTGGGGGAGGAGAAGGGCCAAGTACGAGGGTCGGGGCGTCGTAGAGGTCCGGGCACGGCGGCTGGACATAATGGGGCCACCTCGTCAGGAGTCGAAGGGGCAAGGCCAGACGTCAGGGAACCACTTCGGCAGGAGTCCAAGGGGCAGGGGCTGGATGTCAGGGGACCACTTCGTCAGGAGTCCAAGGGCAGGGTGGCAGTGGACAGCAGGCTCCTTCACTTCTCAGGGGGGGGGGGGGGGGAACTACTCTCGGACAGGATTGTCCAGACAGAGCGCTAGTAGGTGGGAGTATACTCCCGGACAATATTATCCAGACAGAGTAAGCCTACTGAGGGTGAACTAACTTCCTGTAGTTTCAGTCAGTCTATATTTGGGTTATTTCTCTTGGTCAGGTTGCATGATCTCGCATGAATAGGGGCATAGTAAATACATAAAAATTTGCTATGTTGAGGTTAATAATTACATGAAAAATATATTATGGTGCTTAATGACATCGCACTGATGTTCTCGTCTTTTCGACCTCTGTTTCTTACTTGTACCATCAAGCCTGATGATGTAATTTGTGATTTTCTGTTCACTAATTGTTTTGGCTATTTGGATTGTTTATGTAATGATTTTCTTCCGTGGCACTTCCTATCACCATTTCACTTTCCTTATAGTGTAAATACGATAGAGTACGTCACTTTTTGTGTTACCGTACGTCTCTGTGACGTCACGGTCGTTCCCGCTGCATGGCGTAGGACGAGTAGATCGTATATTATAAGATTGTAAGTAAGTTAAGATTATAAAAGGCCTAATATGCTATTAAGCAATATTGACATGGTCCTATGTAGTATATATGAATTTATCGTATATATTAATATAATTTATCGTATTGAGCAAGATAGAATCGGTGCGATAACTTGGGCCCTGGCGTTTGCCAAGGCAGCAAGGTGTGACTCTGACGAGTGACGAAGAGAGTCAGAGCCTCCACGAACACCGACCAGTTAACATCTAATTTCCACCTTCAGTTGATCGAGCTTTTGTGCCTCTAATCACAATACACTGACAGCAATACATACATCTACACCATCACGATGCTCTCATCGACGCCATGACTGACTGACAGATAAGCATAGTATCCATGTCCATTCCCATTTAATCATTTGATTCTTTCTTTCACTTGACTCGAGCCTCAGGGCCGAAGTCTCGTTTCCCCATTGTCCGCCATATTGGGTAAAGGTTCTCCTTTGTTTCGTTGCCACGTGGAACTATTGGTGAGTTAATTCCTGGATAATATTAACCCTTATAACCTTACTTTATATATAATTTATTATGTGAGACCTTTGGATATAAATTAGCTTGTTTCAGATTGAATTCAATTTATATATGGAGTAATTTAATTTAGATTGATTTTATTTGAATTATTATAGCTTAGAAATATTTAACTTCCATTGATAGTTTACCACATTCCTTCTCGTCTGGCAGCTTCTTGAGGATGGAGGGCCCCAAAGATTTAAATACTCCCAGGGCTCTTTATGCTTAGATTGCATAAACACTTTTCATCATAGTACAGCTCGGTCCCGCATACAACGAGTTCAAACAGTGCAAATTTCGATTAGTGCGAGCAATGAAAATATTAAGCACAAAATTATCAACCAATGCGAATATGATCTTTTAGTGCAAGTCGGGTGGCAATATGGGTTAAATCCGGGGAGTTTTCTATTAGTGCGGCCAAAATTTGTACAGTGCGATAAATTTCCTGCCTGAATCGTGGCATCACTGGTGTTTGAGCAGCTTGGGCATGGAGGGAGGCTGGTCAGTCAGACATTTTTTACCCCATACATGTGAATGCCTGTGATCGGTGGACAGGCTGGCAACCATTGTGTTGGAAAACTACATGTTTACAAGCTATTTTCTGCCCGAACCTCTTATCTTGTGAGTTTATTATGGCCTTTGGTGCATTCAGTGATAGGGATAGTGGGTCTGGTGGTAATAATGAAGGAATTAAATTCCCAGGGCCATCAAAACAGAGCAAACGTCGGTCTAGGCTACCGACGCCGACACCATGTCAGACGAAAGCGCCGAAATTATGCCGATGAGTTAGGCTATATGACTGATTTCAAATATATTATGTGTGGTAAGTAATCTCATATGTATTTAAGTGTTCTCCTCAAATGCATTCAGTGATAGGGACAATGGGCCTGATGGTAGTGATAAAGGAAATACATGCCCACCATCAAAACAGACCGAGAGAAAACGCCGGTCTAGGCTACCGACGCCGACGCCGTGTCAGACGAAAGCGCCAAAATTATGCCGATGAATTAGGCTATATTTATCATTAACATTTGTTCTTGGTATGTTTGTGTCGGTATAAATAACGATAAAGGAAAGATATGTGTGCTATATGAAGGACCGATCGACCAATTACGGTTTTCCCCCATAGGATACATTGTTCACATAGTGCGAATTCACATAGTGCGACGCACGGTATTGACCAATTTCTCGCACTATGCGGGACCGAGCTGTATTCGGGGGAAAGTTCTGCCTTGGCTGTTTGAGTCCCGCACTGTGATTGGTGGGGCCATGTGAGGTGATGATTGGTGGGGCTTGACCTGCCTTTTGGGGGTAACTCACCTGTTCGCCCGGGAATTAGAGAATGGGTCCAGGGGTCAGATTTCCCGTTCTTGTGTTTCCCGTTCTCTGGAGAATGGGAAATGAATCTTTTTCTAAATCCTTTCCTTCTGCTATCCCTGGACTCTCTGACGGTGGCTACTCTGTGTAGTTGTCCTTTAGGCTCCGTTATTTCACCACCTTCGACGGAATAAAAGTCTCGACCTCGAGACCTCATAACATAATTGCGGCAGGTGGGGGTGGTGAGAGTCTGTGCCAACCGGTCCAGTACCAAACACCAGAAAGAGGGTTGTAGTGTTGTCAGGAGGGATGGTGGGGTCCGTTTTCACTGTTATCTCGAGTGGTGTTGTCGAGCTGTTGGTCCGGGGACACGAGGGCCTCAGGGTGGTTCCGGTCAGGATATGAACACACTGTTTATCCTCATGTTGAATCCGGGTTTAAGGGCTGCTGGAGTTGTTGCTGGTGGAGGAGTTGCTTGGGTAGTGGCCACTGTAGGAGTGATGGAAGTGGTTCTCCCAGGTGGGGGGAGTCTGGCGGTGAGGGGGCCTGTGTCATAGGTGTGAGGGTGTGACACAGGCTGGCTAGGTGACCTCGCAGTAGAAGTGGCGGCGCCTTTGATGAGCCGCGAGGTGTTGCTTTTTATGGAAGGCCGCCGCTTGTAGGTTGGCCGGAAGGTGGGAGCCCATCTCTGCGGTGGTTTCACACGACGCCCGGATGTCGTACATGGTGGATTAGATAAGAGGGGTATTAGGCGAGGTGATTGAGCATTCTGTGGGGGTATGGAAACATTAGCAGGGGGTGAAGTAGAGACAGTTTTCTGAAAGTTAGAAGGTTCATATGACAGTAAATTAGGCATGATGGGAGAGGTGGCTGGTTGAATAGGGGTGTGGCAGTTGCACTTGATGGAAGGGGCTATTCAGGCCTCATTTGAGCAGGTGTACTGGTAAGGGGGATTAAGGTGTCGGCTGAATAAATAGGTACGGCTGAAGAGAGGGTGGTTATGTCAGAGGTGGATGGCTGATGTAAAAGGGGAATATTTTTTTAATATTGGGGAACTAGGAAGAGTGCAGGTAGATTCTGAAAAAATTGGTAGACTGACAGAAGGGGATGGGGGGCAAGGAGTGGGGGGTTGTCTGATGATATTACCATCAGCTGGAGTAGACAACTCGGGAGGGGCAGAGACAACGGGAGGGGGCTGTGGGGGGGGGCTGACAGATCCGAATGACCTTGAGGGTAGATTGATCTGAAGGGGATTTGGGCGATTATGTGGCTTAGGTAGGAAGAAGTTGGCGGATGAGTTCCTCCCTTAGGGGAAGTAGAGAGGAAACGGAAGGAAGAGGAGGAGGGGAATCTGAGGTCCCCAATTTCTGGTCATTAGTCGTAGGCAACATGTTTTTCTCTGGGGAATCTGCAAGCATAATGGCATTCTCATCTAATGGTTGAAACCTACGTACATATCTATTTCGGTATGTGCGTGACTCACCAAAATAGTTTATGGTTACCTGGTAACAATTTGGAACAGTTAAAATTTCAAAAGAACCTTGATATCTGGGTTTTAATTTGGACGGCACGGGCATTTGAACAACCATCACGAGGTCACCAACGTGATGAGGACTTACTTTGGCGGTTTCGTCAGGTTTTTGGTCTTGCAGATATTGGAGTTGTCACAGTCGATTTTTCAAATGAACCAGGGACTGGTCAAAATTAGATGAGGGCTAATAGGGGACAGTTAGATGGCATAATGGGAGCAGTAGGGGGGGCAGTCCAAAAATGCATTCATGGGGTGAGATCCCGTCTTTCCGGGGGCAAGTGTTAATTCCCCACTGAACGATTTTTACCTGGCTGGGCCAATCCTTAGTATTCATCTGTTGCAATCTTGTCCGGACTTGGTTTGCAATAGTGCGGTGGCTTCGTTCACAGATGGAATTCCCTTGAGGCCAGTATGGGGAGGAGTGGCTGATCTTATACCCACACATTTGAGATAGTTGGGACCAGATGTGGCTGGTAAATTCTGGGGCGTTGGCTGAATGTATGGCATCTGGCAAACCGAAGTATGGGAACACATGTTGGATCATGGCTTCTGCTACTGCTAGTGCAGAATGCTCTTTAGCGGGGCAGGCGATCACATATTTGGAGTATGTGTCCACGAAAGTAATTATATATTTCAATATTTGAAACCTTGACTTCCTTCCAATGGACCCATTACATCAACGGCTAAAATTTGCCAAGCTTTAGTTGCCACTAACTTTCCGGAAGGTCCTGGGGTGCGGGTCCTGTCTTTGCCTAGGGCACAGGCGCGATAGGCTTCGGTGATCCATTTGACAGTGATGTAGGGGGAAGGGGTCCAATTATAGGTTTGACTCCTGTAAGGAGATAAAGAAAACCTAATATTTAGTAGTGGCCCCGTAATCATTGACGAACATGCCTATTACATAGGCATCCTCTTCAAACACTAATCCGCCGTAGTTTGAATCTACCGCGCAGAGCATTTAAAATCTGAGGAGCCTTCATCATGAGCGCACGTGACCTCACTCATGGCTTCAGTCATTATGAATTGGGTTCTCACTACGAAAAAAACTTCGTAAAAAATAAAAAACAAAAAGAAAATAAGAATAACTATCCAATAAGCTTTCCATCATATCGTGGATGTACTTGTGGGGATCTTTGACCAGACGCTGATTCAGTCGTCAGTCTTCCTTCACTGACATATCAAGTAAACCAAAATCCTTA